>CM035630.1:73782053-74382053 GCA_020496765.1 Gossypium stocksii | reverse complement strand
GCTTGTGGGAATTCTAGAATTCAAGGAATTTGTGGTATTGGTAGATAGGGCTTGTAAAGCAGAGGAATTAAATAAAGAGAAGAAAAAAGTAGCAATTGAAGCTCGAGATGGCCAGAAGAGGCCGATGAGCAGGTCCTTTCAAACACAATTAAAGAGGTCTAAAGAAATAAACCCTCGAATGATAGTTTTAGCCAAGTACTCACATCGAGATCGAGGTAAAACATATTCTGTTTCTAAAGCCCAAGCTGCTTTGGTGGCCAGCGTGGGGAACATGAGATCTGATAGACCTGAGTGTCAGAATTGTGGTAGATGGCATATTGCTGAATGTTGGGGAAATAATCGGGCTTGTTTCAAATGTGGCTCCCTAGATCATTTTGTTAGAGATTTCCCTAAGAAAGTGGGACATGAGAAATTTCAAGGTGCTAGACCAAGTAAAACTACTAGTAAGGGTAGACCGCTGAGGAATGTTGGAGGTGGAGCCAACAGTAAAAGCATAGCGAAAGATACAGTTGCAAGCTTCGAGACGAAGACACCTGGTAGAGCTTATGCTATGCGAGCTCATGAGGAGGCATCGTCTCCTTATGTGATTTCTGATACATTCTCACTTTATGATAGTGATGTTATTGCATTGAGAGATCCAGGCTCCACTCATTCTTATATTTGCATGAAATTGGTGCATAATAAGAAATTGCCTGTAGAGTTAACTAAATTTGTGATTAAGGTGTCGAACCCATTAGGCAAATTTGTGCTGGTAGATGAGGTTTGTAGAAGTTGTCCTTTGATGATTTAAGGATACTATTTTTTGGCTAATTTGATGTTGTTGCCATTCAATGAGTTCGATTATTTTGGGCATAGATTGGTTAACATTACATGATGTCAAGGTGAATTGCAAATGGAAAACTCTTGAGCTAAAATGTGCAAGTGATGAAATTCTTTGGGTTGGAACAGATGAGTCGAGTAAGATGCCGGTGGTGATTTCTTGTATGACTACTTGTAGATGTATGAGAAAAGGGTGTGAAGCCTATCTAGCATATGTGCTAAATACTAAGGTGTCAGAATTGAAACTTGAATCTGTGCTAGTAGTTTGTGAATTTCCAGATGTGTTTCTAGAGGAGTCACTGTAACACCCCTAACCCGAATCCGTTGCCAGAATAGGGTTAGGAGGTATTACCAGATGTAACAACCCAGTTTATACCCTAGTCAGAATTATGGTTTTGGGACCACATATCCGAGTCTGAAAAATGTTTTGATATTATTTTCGGTGTCTGTGACATATGAATTAGCATCTGATAAATTTCTATGATTAAATATGTCCATCTTTGTGCTTAATTATGAAAAAAAGGACTTAATCGTATAATAGTCAAAATCAACATGCTATTTGTTAAAGTGCTTTAATGCCATGTTCTATTAAATATGAAGTCTTTATGTTGTTATTAGCCCATTTGATGCATGAGTGGTCATAAATTAGCCTAGTTCATGTGAATTTGCATGGTTTTTAATCATGGGCAATTTTGTAAATGGTTTTAATGTTTAATAAACAAAACAAAAGCATGAAATGGTTGGATTTCATCCACCATTACCGTGAATACCAAAGAAAAAGAAAAGAAAATAGCAAGCTTAGGGTTCGGCATTTGATTCTTTGATTGAGGTATGAATTTTGGTCTGTTTTTGATAATTTCTACGCTTCTGTGATCGTTGCTTCGTATTCTTCCATGCCCATGTCTCAATTTCTATTTTTGGTGATGTCTGTGAATAGTGCCATTGTTGATTTTTTTGAAGTCTTGTAGTAAAATTGAATGAATAATGATGAATAGGTGTTAAATAAACATGTTTTGCCATGAGATTTTGATGAAATTGAGCTATATGGGCTAAATTGTGAAAATGAGACTTTGGGAGGATTAAATTGTGAAATAAATGTGTTATATGGGCTTATATGAGAGCCATAAAGATTCGGCTAGGGCAATCTATAATGAAATTGTGCATATATGATGTTTTTGTGAATTAGGGACCAAAGTGTCAAAATGTGAAAATGTGAGGGGCCAAAATGCAAATTTGCCCTAATAATGTGTTTATGGATTCAATTGAATGAGATGAATGATTGAATGGTTGAATTTGAATTGATTTAGATCAAGAACAAAGAAAATCAGACTTAGATCGAGGAAAGTCCAAAATCGTCGATTAGTCAGCTCAAATCTATTTAAATCCGTACGAGGTAAGTCAATATACAAATATGCATTTATGTTAATGTTTGATAATAATGTTTGAGCTATAAACTATATTGGACGGCCATGAGAGCCCGATATTGATATGCAAAATTAGCTTTGATTGAGAAATCGTAAAACAGCATCGTGTAAGACCTCATCCGGGACGTAGGCAATGATTTGTAGTTTACGTGTAAAACCATGTCTAGGACACTGGCTTTGTATATGATTCGTGTAAGACCCTATCCGGGACAGTGGCATCGATATTGAATAACATGTAAGACCACGTCGGGGACGTCGACATTGTTAAAGGCCTATAAGATCTCTGTAACGATTCTGAACGATGAAAAATAGTTTTGAGAATTGAATGAATGTCTAATCTGTATATCTGACTCAGGTATGTTTGTTCTGTACTAAAATTTCGAGCATGAATGGTGTACAAATGTTAATTAAGAGAATATGAAGAATGAATATATCTAGCTTATGAGCTCTTTTTATGAGATTGTTATCTTAATGTGTTTAAAGATTGCATATGTATGTATTTGGCTTACTAAGCTCGTTGTAGCTTACTCTGATTATTCTTTCAACTGTTTTACAGATATCGTCACTATTATAGGCTTGGGGACCTTCGAGGTTCGTCACCACACTATCGAGCTTTTTTGGGTATCTTTTGTATGTACAAAGTATAAGTATGGCATGTATAGGCTAGAGTGTCTATGTTTAAGTATTGAATATGTAGTTTGTAATGCCATGTGAATTAGATGGTAAATGATATGCTTGTGATTGCCTATGGTATATGGTTTGTAATGTTGAATATGTAAGTTTATGATGGATTTATGATCAAATCGTTTTGCTTAATCTTGTAAGGAAATGGTAAGCTTTTGGATGTGTTATGAATGAGATATGTAATATGTATTTAGTCATGAATTTGGTTTGGATTATAGATATGTTTGGTATGATTTTGACTATGAATGATTTGGTCATGTTGAAGTATATTTTTAAAGCATTGGATTTGAGTTGAATTTGTTATGTTTTGTGACTTGAGCATGGCTATTTGATAGTACCTTAGTAGTTGGAAAGTTTGGATTAAACAAAGCCTACTTTGTGCCACACGGTTAGGAGACACGGGCGTGTACTCCAACCGTGTGTCCACTACACATTAAGTTTTAGGTCAGTTTAACACGCGGTTACTAGGCACAGGCGTGTGATCATGTCATGCCAAGTTTGGCAGTTTTGACCACGGGTAGGAGGCACGGGCATGGGCATAGGCCGTGTTAGTTTCTCAGTGTTGCCCATGGTCTGAGCCAAAAGTTGAGGCACGACCATGTGTACTACACGGCCAAGCTGCACGGGCGTGTGCCCTGTTCAAAATTGGAAATTTTTCTAAGTTTCGTTTAACCCCTGTATGTGATCGGTTTAGTCCCGAACCTTGTTTAATGCATGTTTGGGGTCTAGTAAGTCTCACAAGGGACTTAATACCTGAATTATGTTATAATGATTGTGAATATTCTGTTCTGACCTGCATTCTGATTTTCTGGTAACGCCCCGTCCTATTCGGGCGACGGTTACGGGATAGGGGTGTTACACCAGACACATCACAATTCCAATAGACATTCATTACATTCTATACTTTGTAATTCATTACACATTAGAACACTTATTTCAGTCAGAAATTTTGAAACTTTACTATAATTGCAAATTTATCATTTAATACTTACTTATAATTAATCATGTATATTTAAATAACAAATACCTAGCATGTGACAAAATGATTTATTCATTAACTTAATATTAATTAAACCACTTCATAATTAATACACATGCACATTTTAAAACTAATTAAACCATAATACACAACTTAAATACCACTCCCATATGCGACATAGGTAATAGTCAATATGAACTAACATGCTTTGCACATTATTTTAGATTAAAACATCCACATGGCATTAATCAATCATTTACATATACTTCATTTAAATAATATCATTAAGGACTAAACATTCCCCTTTTCTAGTCACTCGACTATACAAATATTGAACTAATTAAAACATTGGTACCTTAGCAACGTTATAACATGAACAAAATGTACCTCTCCTATTATTACAATTTATGCACATATGACTATAATAAGTTGAACCATTTTTAGCACAAATAACAACTCATTTCATATCTAACTTTGAAGATAAAAATTTCCATATTTAAAATGCAAACACATAACTAAGACACTAATCACGCTCTCTCATGTTCGATAATCCATATACAAAATTATTCATCATATTTCATAAGCATAAATGCCGAATCACAACTAATTAATATCCATCACTTATATTTTATCACCTAACTGATTTCAAATATATTTACTCAAACACAAAACTTATATACTAAGTAATAAATATATCACAATAATCTTTTACCCTGTTTGGACATAACCCTATACTCATTAATGCTAAATCACATATAATATTTAATTAAGCATGACAACAGAATTCACATACATGTTTATCCTTCCATATATTATAACCAAATCAACAAAATGCATACATCCAAAATCACCAACTAACTTCACAACACAAAATAGATATCACACATATTATTCATCCATGACACATACATAGCATGATAACCAAAATGTACTTAAGCTATAAATGAACAAAACTGAATTCAAACGATGAAGTTAGGCCATTTTTGCATGGCTTAAATTATAAAAAACCATAATCCAACATTTCAAACTATAATCTAACCTATACATGCCATAGGTTCAAAAATTCAGCTCAAAAAATACCGAAGACAATCAACAGTGTGATAAACTTCTTTGATGATTTCTGAGCTCGTAACTTGAATCTAAAATCTATAAAACAGAGATAAACATGAACAGACACCGAGTAACCTTTCATAGCTTAGTAAGTCATAAGCAAATAAACAACTAAATAACATAATCAAATCATTTAAACTAAACCAAATTATACTATCGTAGTTACTTTAAAACTTAAGCTTACAATTTCATGCATTTTATATATACGTTCGCATATAGATTATTTATGGCTGAATGAACATTTACATATATTCATAAATCAAAGAATAATAACCACTATACATAATTATATTAAATAACCGAATATACATACATATATTTGTATATGCAAAATATCTTTTTCATACATATGGAATCTATAAAACAAAGACAAATATATATATATACACAAAGTAAGCTAACATAGCTTAGTAAGCTATAAGCAAATATAATAATGAATGCATAATGACATTATCTTAGCAAAACCAAATCAATTTAATCTCAATCAAGAATATATATAGTCATATTTATATCTTGTATAACATTTCATAAACTTCCATATTTCTTAGTCTTAAGCCCGAATACTCAAATATTCACTAACCACATTATCATTCACCTTCAAAAATCACATTTTCATCACATGATTGAATATATGCATAGTCATATAAGTGTACACATACATCCCACTTTAGTTTCATAAACTAATATCATTCGCCTAAATTTAAGCTTGCATTTCGTACATATATAATTCACATTATAACATATAGAATACATAACATCATTTCAACTATCAAAATTTACTATATTTCCAAATATTAATCAGCTTCCACATACCTGAACATTTTAGTTCGTTTAACACATTCGATTATTTTTTTATTGTTGCCCACATAAAGTCTGCTAGGCATAAAGCCTAATATAATACACCGACGCAAAGCCTGCTAGGCATATAGCCTGATATAATATAACGGCATGAAGCCTCCTAGGCATATAGCCTGATATAATACACCAGCACGAAGCCTACTAGGCATATAGCCTGATATAGTACACCGGCACGAAGCCTGCTAGGCATATAGCTTGATATAGTACACCGGCACGAAGCTTGCTAGGCATAAAACCTGAATATTATTGATACAAAGTCAGTTTTACTCATAATTCATATATCGAAATTTCTAAGCCACGACATATGTGTCCTAGCTCTCATTAGGTTCGTATGGAGCTTTTGGACATTATAACTCGATTGGATCGAACTTGATTACATTATCCCATGCATAATCACATTCGGCAATTTCATTTGTAACAAATAAAAATTCACATTCAGCATATTAAGTTTACATATAATCAAAATTAATAGTATTTATTTTCCTATAGACTTACCTCGGATATCGATGAACTATATAAATCGACTATTCGACTATTTTTGTTTTCCCTCGATCCAATTTCGATTTCTTTTGTTCTTGATCTATACAATTTCAAATTAAGCTAATTTAAACACAATTTCATTCAATGTAATCCAGCAGCACATAAATGGGTAAATTACCATTTTACCCCTAATATTTCACACTTTTATAATTTAGTCCAAATTGCATAAAACACAAAACACACAAAATCTTAAAACAATATGCTTTGGCTGAATGTTCATCTTATTCATACAAATCCATACATTTCATTTGTTTCATAATTTAGTTCCTCGATTTATCATTTTTGCAATTAAGCCCTATTTACTCAATTCATAAAAATTTCTCATACAAAACTTATTACTCTAACACATATCTTTTATTTATCATCACCAAACACAAAATTCACCAAGCTATCAACAATGGCAATTCATGAATACATCATCAATTTCAAAAATTCAAGCATGGGTCTTATAGATAACTTAGCAACGATCTCAAAAACGTAAAAATTATCAAAAATCGGGCTAGTTACATACCTTAATCAAGATCAACCATGGCTGAAACCTAAGCTTCCTTTTTCTTTATTGTAACACCCCAAACTCGACCCTGACGTTATGGCTAGATCTAGTGTGTCACATGGACTATCGACTAAGCTTTGATCTTCTTTTATTAAAACGTTATATAGTTTGAAGTCAAACCGTGTTTAAGAGCTTGTAAATAAGATTCATTTTCCGTTTTAAAAACCTTAGCTGTTACCAAATAAAATTGATCTTTTATTAAGTCTCATTATGGTGTTGTTGACGTTAAGTTGTCCAATCGATACGTTTTGCATGTTTTGAAAACATTTGTTTAAGTTTTGGAAACCCGCATAAACTAATCTATTATTGAGAAGTTACTAAAGAAGAAAACCTAAAATAAAATACCGAGCGGCCTTATTACAACTTAAAACCAAAATTAAAGAAGAGGAAATAAACTATAATTAAAGTAAAATTTAGAAAAAGAGAGAATCACGTGGCCACCTCGAATCCCTCACAGCTCCAAGTCCTCTATGGTTAGGGATTTCCTGCATAGATGAAAATAAAAGGGTGAGTTTATGAAAACTCAGTGTGTAAAGAAACCCAACTAGTGTCATAGACCAGTTTAAGCTCAGTCTGGGCTGAAGCCCAATTCAGTTACAAATTAAACTGGGCCTTGGCCCTATTCAGAAAACAGTGTAGGCCTTGGGCCCCCTACAGAAACAGATCAGATTATAATAATATATGCATATATGAATAGCCCAAGCCCAATCCAGCCCTACACACCATCCGTACCAGCCCTACATACCATGTGGGGAATAACTCAACCCACCCAGCCCTACACACCACAGTTGCAGCAGAGCTGCTAATACAAATACCGTGGCAGAGCCACTTGAACAGAAATACGAGGCAAAGCCTCTAAGCAAATTACGTGGCATTGCCACTTTTAGCACTTCCTTCGAATCAATAACCCAACCCCATGCAAATCAGGATATAACATGTCATGGCATACATAATTTTAGATACAGTAACATGCAAATTAGTTAACTTTTCTAGGGGTAAAATAGTCATTTAGCATCTAGGGGTAAAACGGTAACTTTCACCCTTCAGGGGTATTTTGGTAATTTTGCTATGTCCCTAGGTCTCATGCCTAGTACAATCTACTAACAGTTCTAATGTCGCCCGAGCGACTCAAACAGCCCATTTCATTTATACAATGCCATCGGGCCTTATAACCCTTAATGGGCCTGAGGAAGCCCACATGTTATTGTGGCCCGCTCAGTTAGATTTTACACATAATATCACAGAATTAATGTCCAATTTACCAAAAACCCACTTACCGCATACTTTTACCCATATAGGCCCGTAAGCCCATGGGCCCAATCCCGGTCCATCGAGGCCCAAATCCACCTAAGTGCATGAAAACACACATAGCAGCCTTACAGTCCATTATTGCCAATTTCACAGTTTTATACCGACCCACGAGTGTTCGTACGCTCGTAAGCCCTCAAAATGCTAGTATTTCGGCATTTTAGCTTTTCGACTTTTGTCGATCTAATCTACTAAAGGGTGTCAATTACACACCTATTTGCATACTATGTCGAGATTCTGTACACGATTAACCTACAACAAACCCACTACAACATTAAACTATAATCCAAACAAAATCAAACGAGATCGACATCACTTAATACCATCACATTCGGCCATCACTAACTAAAATCATTACTCACTTGCCTTTGCCGAAATCTACAATTAGATCTAGTTCTAGATCGCTTCAACTACCTTAGCCTCCAATTGCTTCTCACTGGATCGCCCCTTTACCACACTAATGCACATGAGAACCAAAAGAAAAGGCTAAAATGGGTGTTTATTCAAAAGGGGTCAAAACCGATAGCCACGATGAGAAGATAGGGGTTTTCGGCTTTCCCTAAATCATAAGAATAAGGAAGAAGAGATTCGAGTACTTACTACTAGGATTTGCTAGATTGATTCACTATCGCTAGAAGTTATTTCACCACTCTAAACTTAGATCTACACTTGATTTAATCGAATCACAAGAGGAGAAGTGCCTCCAAGTATTTAGCTAATAAGGCAACAAAAGAGATGAATGATTGCTTAGGGACAATCGGCTAAAGAGAAAAACTATGTGTCTTGAGCTTTCAGCTTTTAGAGAAATAGGTTAAGAGAAATAAAGAAGATAGCAATGGAGAGATAGAGTTTGAAGGTTTTGGCTAATATGAAAATAAGATAAGAAGGGTTTGGCTAAAGGAGAAATCGACTAGGAGAGTTTTGGCTTTTGGTTTTTGAAGCAATCGGCTAGAAGAGTTTTAAGGAGATCACTTCAATCAATGGAGAAAGGAGAAGAAGAAGAGAAAAAGAAAAGAAAGAAGATAAGGAAGAAGGAAGTAGGTTCAGCTCTTTATAGAAAAGGTGGGGGTTCGGCCAAAAAAAGAAATCAACAAGGGTGGCTAAAGATTTAATGATTTTTGGTTGGTGAATACAAGGTAGAAAGAAGAGAAAAGAATGAAAAGAATGAAAACCACTTTAATCTACCTATTCAGCACTAATTGAATGACCAAAGAAAATCCCAAAAAACCAAAAAGGAATTCGACACACTCATACCACAAATGCCGAAAATGCTACTTCCTAAGGACCCTAGCCGAATTTGCACCTACAGTCCTACAACCGGTGAACTCTTGCTCCGCATTCAAAATTCCTAAATTTTCTCCTTGATAAACTCCCCCTTATCGCTCCTTAACCCAATCCCATGAGCACTTCAAACTCCTTCCTTCAGAATTCAACTTGGATTCCACCTCTTACTATGCATGTGTAATAAAAATAAAACAACACTTTGCTCACCAAGGGATTCAAACCTTAGCTCCCTCACAAGCCTCCACACACCAACTCCTTGAGCTCTAAGTGGCCTACCCTGCCACTTTACCACAGGTTTTGTTGTGTCTTAAAACCCCAACTTAAATTTAAAAGCCCACTTAGCTCCAATCCACTTTCACCTAGGGCCAAAAATAGAAATTTTGCCAGACCTTAGCTGAACCCTAGGCCTCCTAAAGGTCCACTAAACATACTTAATTCACTACTTCAGCATATCAAGACAAGCAAAGATAAATTCAAGCAAATATTTGAAAACCAGAATAAAATTAGGGCGTTACATTTTCTTTTTGTTTTCATATTCCATCATAATAAAAAGTATGAACCATGGCTTTTTAATTCTGATATAATATATCATATATAAGTTATTAATTAGTTTACAAATTTAACCTTTTAAAATTATTGAGAAAACTATATTTAACATATCCAAAATCATCCACTTATAAAACCAATGATATAATTGCATTATAAATACCCCACCTTAAAAGAACAAAGCAATTAGACACTTCAACAATTAGCATTCAAATTTTATATTTTACGCGATTATGTTCTTTTTATTTAATCGGAGACTCAAATGACAAAATTAAATCACAAAAATTTCACACATGCTAATTCATATATAATAAACATAGAAAATAATTTTTAGATATTTTTCTGACTCGGATTCTTTGTCCCAAAACCACTATTCCGACTAGGGACTAAATCGGGTTGTTCTAGTTTCTAGGACTGCCTCATGTTAAAGAGATCGAGTTTGCCATTGATTTATTACCTAGGATTGCACCTATCTCCATTGCTCCATATAGAATGGCACTAGTTGAATTGAGAGAGCTAAAGTCTCAGTTGCAAGAGTTGACGAACAAAGGATTTGTAAAACCCAGTTTTTCTCCCAGGGGTGCTCCGGTATTATTTGTAAAGAAGAAGGACTGATCGATGAGGCTTTGCATTGATTATAGACAACTTAATAAGGTAACTATCAAGAATAAGTACCCATTATCGAGAATTGATGATCTATTTTGCCAATTAAAGGGGACAACGGTGTTCTCTAAGATTGATTTGAGATTTGTTTATTACCAACTGTGGGTTAAGGAATCTGATGTGCCGAAGACCGCCTTTAGGACTAAATAGAATAGTGGTTTCAAAAACATGAATCCAAGGTCTAAAGTATTATTCTGATTGGGTTTTGATGTTTGCTTAAATAATTATGTGAAATTTTGATGCATGAATTTTAATGTTTGCATGTCCAATTTGGTAGGTTGGACTAAATTGAAATCGATGAAAAGTATAGGTTTTAATTCATAAAAGTACTTGATTGAATTGGAATTTCAAATTAAAGGTCCTTATAGGCAATTAGGCCATTTTAACCTTGTTTGGACAAAAATGCCCAAGGGAGGGTGGAATACAAAATGTTTTTAATGAATGGCATTTTGGTCATTAATTAATAAAAGAAATAAAAAGGGAAAATAAGCCAAAATTATCTATCTTTTCTTCCTTCCTTGGTCGAATAAAGCAAGCTCTCCATAGCTAGGGTTTTGGTGATTTTCAAGCTCACAAGTAAATGATTCCTAATCCCGTTTTTAATGTTCTTCGTATTTTTAAAATCCTCATAAATTGCTCTAGCTATTTTTACCATTATTTTGAGCTAGGGTTTATTTTTAAAAATTTACCCATAGATGTCATGGATGTATTTTGATGTCTAATGGTGAAATATGAAGGTATAAAGTGTGGAGAACAATTTGAACTAGGTGATTTTTGTGGAAATTTTAAAAAGGACCTAATTGTAAAAGATAAAATGTGGTGTGTGTAAGTGGTGATATAGTGGAAAATATGGGCTATTGTAGGGAAAAATTGTTCAACTAGGTTTAAAATGCATGGAAGTTGCATGAAAATCATAAACTGAGCCTAGGGACTAAAGTGTAAAAATTGAGAAAATTAAGAGTCAAATTGTAAAATTTGCTATTGGAAGATTTTGGGTTGTTTTGAATAATGTGATGATTAAATGAGTTAAATGTGTCATTTTAGATCGAGAAGATCAAGGAATCGACCTTGATCGAGGCAAGGGCTAAGTTTCGGACGAAATTGCAAATATTCCTATTTTGTTATCGAGGTAAGTTTATATGTAAATAATACATTGTTTTTAATTCCATAAATTATATTTATGCTAAGATATGGATGATGTTTGATGGATTCCATGAGTTCGTGAATTATGAAAATTAGGGTTCCCATTTGAACCTTCGAAAAAACGAAAGATACAGTGAATATGTAGATAGGTCGCAATGTATGTTTCCGAGGGTAGTACACCATGTGTACAAGAGAGCTGCGGGATGCTATGCGGTAGCTAGGTCACATGTGTAATACGAGGTGTATGTCGTGTATACAAGAAAGATACAGATATTCTTACATATGTAGCTAGGTGTCATGTGTAATACTGTGTGTATACCGTGTAGACACGAGAGCTATAGACTAAAAATAGCTAGGTCGCATGCATGTTACCAAGAGTATATCATGTAGACACGAGTGCTATGTTATATGTAGCTAGGTCGCATGTGTAACTCCGAGTGTTGGACACCATGTAGACACAAGAGCTATGGGATTTAACGACTAAGTCACAAGGGTGATGATGAGAGTTCACCATGTGTACACGAAAGACGAATCATTTGTTGGTGGAGTTATGTGTTGAAACCACTGAGTATCGAATGTTATTCTGAAGAGTTCAACGGGAAAGTTTACAAATGATGTTTGTGTGGTTATGTGGTGTGTAAGTGCAGGTACTTATGGGGCATAGAATATGTGGACAAATGCATAAGTATGCAAGGGTGGTTATGAATTTAATTCTAGGTGTATATTGTGCTTGGTATATATGTATGAAAAATGGTAAGGATAGGTGGTAAGTTGTTAAGTGGTGATATGATCTATAGTTATTAAGGAAGTTGGTATGATGTTAATTATTTGCATATAGACTTACTAAGTTTCTTGAAGCTTACTACTTTCTCTTTTTCCTTATTTTATAGATTAGTCAAGTCAGCTCGAGAATCGGGAAGCGTCGAAGGATCACCCACGCTATCCACAGAATTCTTTGGTACTGTAATATGTATTCTTTTGGAACTATGGCATGTATAGGAACTTGGTGGTGTTGTAAATGTTAAGTTGGTTTGGCTATATTGTGGTAATTGTCATGGGATAAGATAAGTCATTTTGTAATTAAGGCCATGTGATATGGTCAATAATGATGTTGTTTATTTATCCATCCTTATGAGTTATTTTATAAAATGATTGTTGTATTTGTGTGTGGATGAGTTAAAGTAGATGTCTAGTGGTTAAATGAAGCTAATTAGATGCCCATGAATGTGTATTGATATGTGGTATTGAAAATGGTAAAGTTAGTATGACTCTTGGGGCAAAGGATGGCTTGGAAATAGCCTAACTTAGGGCCACAGGGCCATCCCCCATGGCCATGTGTGTAGGGCGTGTGATTTTTGCTTGGAATTTTTAGAGTTTAAAGGCGTCACATGGCTTGGTCACATGGGCATGTCCCGTGGCCGTGTGACCAAAATTGCATGATGACGTTAGAAACAGAATATGACATCTCTCTACCACTGGCTACAACACGAGAATGTGGTGGCCATGTAAGAACACACAGACTGAGCACACGGGCGTGTGCTTGGCCGTGTGAAAATCCCTGTAGGTTCAAAATGAAAATAAATTCCAAACGGACTGAGGACATGGGCGTGTATGATTACACGGCATGCCCACACAGGTGTGTCCCTGTCTCACACGGACGTGTGCCCTACTTTTGACCTAAATTTCCAAAGATTTTTCTAAGTTCTCGATTTGGTCCCGGACCACTCCCAAACTACGTCTTGGGCTTCGTAGGCCCATTTTAAGAATTGTATGATATTTTATGATAAAGTTTTAATTGGGAACAAAATTTTATGGCTCGACTTTGTACGTTGGTTGTGATACTGTCCGGTAATGCTTCATACTTGATTCAGGCATCGAACCCGAGTAAGAGGTGTTACAATCATCATGATTACTTATAACTTGAATTACCATAACTGAATATGCATATCAACAAGGTTCACATATATAAACATGTTATAACCGAGCTATCAATCAAACATATCCAATCATGACTTTATACGATTATTAATATAGCATATAAAGACCCAACTTCAATCTCAATCTTGATTAACCATCGTTCATTTTCAAACATACAAATCTTCAAGCATCAATAAGCCATTTTAACCTCACTTTAACTTTATGCCATAACCGATTATACGCAACCACGAAATCACAAAGATCATCAAAACATATCAACAATTAACCCTTATATTTACAATCGACTCATCAAGCCTTTCACTTACAATATGAATCCTGCTAAGCATTTCACAAATACCACATTAATCACATTAAACACCAAGCACATGATCAACCCTTAGCCAAAACACATCAAGCATAGTTCACACCCATTTCCACTTAACCAAATTGTCCAACCAAGCAATTATAACAACCACATCATTTGCTCATAGCATGTAATCACACTTATCAAAATAAACAAGCCATTTTCGCATGGCTTATTATATACACAACTTTCAAAATATATCCAAAAGGGTAGTATAGCCTATACATGCCATAGGTTCAAATTTAACTTATAAAAGTACTGAAAACAATCAATAGTGTGATAGACTTCGCTGAAGATCCCCAAGCCCGTAACACGTCTCTAAAATCTATAAAGCAGAAGCAAACATACACAAAACACAGTAAGCTATCGTTGTTTAGTAAGTCATAAGCAAATATTTCATTTAATGATATTCATAATTTAATTAAACTAAATCAAATCAAGCTAAAATAATTTCGTATACCATTTCAAGCTTATAATTCCATATAACAAATCATATAAACTTGCAAAAATTTCTATGTGGCGAATATGCATATGTTCTGTGATAGCCCTATCTTAGACCTAATCAGAAAAGTGGTTTTAGAACCACGAAACCGAGTCAGAAAATTTTTAAAATATTGTTTCCTGTATTTATACTATGTGAATTATCATGTGTGAAAATTTGGTATTTTAATATTATCATTTGGATGTCAAATTATTAATTAATGGCTCAATTGCATAAAAGGAAAATTAATGGGACAATGTGCAAGTGCCGAATTGTGAGTGTTCTTTTAATAGGAAGGGTTTAAGATGCAATTAGACCATGCATAATTTGCATGGACATAATCGGCCTTGAGTGAGTGGAAAAGCCATGATTTTATCAAGGCTAAGCTAGTAATTTAATAATTAGATCATTTGCATGTAATAGTAACATGGAAAAAACGATGCTCATTCTCTCTAGTCTTGCCGAATTCATCAAAAGAAAAGAAAATGAAAAGAACAAGAAGCATTCGGCTGGTTAAGGGTTCAATTAAGCTCAAGAACAAAATGAATCAATTTTGGATAGGGGGAAAGTGAAAATAATCGGATAGCCGCTTGTAATCGTTTGACAATATTCGAGGTAAGTTTTAAGACTTTAAACATAAGTTACTTATGGATGTGTCATGATATGTCATGAAAATTATTCTATATACATATATACATGCATATTGCCGAATGATATGCATGTAAGTGAAATAAAGAAATTGTTATGATTATATTGCCGAAACTTACATATACATGAAATGAAAGATTTTGAATTGAAATTGAAATATTGCCGAACGGTAAATATGAAATTGATATGTGATGGATATTATAGTATATTGCCGAATGGTAAGCTAAGATTCAATAATGTGATGGAAATTACGTGTTTATATTCGAATGAGTCAAAGTTGATTAATGTGGTTGCCTTTTGCGAAATGCATAAGTGCATGATGTGGATATGGTTATGATTATATGAAATTTACCTTCGAATTATTATTCGAGCCTTTGGCTCAGCAAGCCTTTGAGCTGGTGAAAATGTTTCGGGCCATGAGCCTAGCAGGCGTAAATGCCGGTGAATGAGTATCGGACCTAAATGTCCAGCAGGCCTTGTACCGATGATATGTTCGGGATATACCCAGCAGGCTAAATGCCGGTGAAATAATAAAAGTTTAAAGCTATTAAGCTTGTGCTATACGGCATCTGAATTCATTCGATGGATTAAGTTATTCAGGTACGTAAAAGTTATTTGTACATATGAGGAAACTGTGAATTGAATCATGGATATGAAATGAGAAGTACATGTGAAATGGTGGTGAGTATATATATTCGGTCATTATGGAATTTTAAACATGAAAGTATACGTATTTATGAGATTACGATTATTAAATTTATATGTGGATGTGGTACCTTAAAATTCTTCTATTAAGTTGAATCAAAGAATGACATTGAGATATTTAGACGATATGATTATGTGACATCAAATTTTTAAAAGAATTGAGATGTCAATAAAAATGTGTTCAACGTGGCTATATATATTCGGCCAATGGATGATACATTTCGCTTATGTTATATAGGATTAATGTACTTGAATAAGTTAAGTTATTTAAATCACTTAAGACTTACTAAGCTTAATTGCTTACTGTGATTATTTGTGTTCTTTTCTATTTTATAGATCTTGGTTGGAAGCTACGAGCTCGGGGATCTACTCTGAAGTCATCGTCACTATCGTTACTATTTTGGTACTTTTTAAAAGTCTATATTTTGAAAGATGACATGTATAGGCTTAACTCTCTCTTTTGAAAACAAGCTATATTTTGGTTATGTATATATTAAAGCCATATGAAGATGGCTTATTCATTTTGTTTAGTAAGGTCCCATAGTTGAATTAATGCTGTGAAATGTTTTGGTTATGGATGACATATTCAGTTATGGCACATATAAATATATACATACATGCATGTTTGGTAGTTCTTATAAATATCGAATTATTAAGTATGATAAGTGATTCTTTTGTCATGAAAGTATTGTATGATATTGTAGGTTATTAATGTGCATAAAATTCAAAAGAAAGCTTGATTCGTAATTGTTTATATTATTATTAAACGTATAAGTGAGGTGGAATGGAAGTCATGAGTTGCATTAATTCTATGTTTACATTCGGTCACTTGATAATGATTTCTAAGTGTATCTTTGAATGTCCGGAGGCTGTGTTTAGTTAAGTAATACCTTGTGACTCTATTCCGACGACGGATGAGGGTTATAGGGTGTTACATTTTATTGGTATCAGAGCTACAGTTTAGTCGATTCTAGGACTAACGTAGCGTGTGTGAGTCTAGCTGTACATGCCAGAATATGTTATTACGATAGTGTGATGACTTTTGACAGTTGAAAGTAAATGAATCCCGATCTCGATCGAACTGTAGCAGATGATGTTGAGAGCGTAACGCCTGCTCCCGCGCAAGGGAAAGCGCCGAATGACTCTCAGCCGAATGCAAGTAATCAAGATGAGGAGGCAAAACAAGCCTTCTATGCTATGATGAGTGATTGGTTCACTCAATATACTCGAACTAATCTAGCTGTTCCACAACCCCCACCCTTGAATAATTCACTTCTGATGCCTGTGGTACCTCCTGTGACCGATCCGTTGAGATCGAGTAAGCCCCTGGTTGATAAAATTAGAAAATACAGGGCTGAAGAGTTTAGAGCCACAATTACTGATGATGCTGAGAGAGCGAAATATTGGCTTGATAATACTATACGTGTCTTTGATGAATTATTGTGTACACCTGAGGAATGCTTGAAATGTGTCGTGTCTTTGCTACGTGATGCTGCTTATTATTGGTGAAATACCTTAGTTTCGGTTGTTCCGAGAAAGCAGGTTACTTGGGAATTCTTTCTGACAAAATTCCGTAAAAAGTATATCAGCCAAAGATTCATCGATCAAAAAAGTAAAGAGTTTCTGGAGCTTAAACAGGGCCAAATGACCGTTACAAAATATGCACGAGAATTTGTAAGGCTCAGCAGATATGCCCGTGAGTGTATCTCTTCCGAAGCTATCATGTGTAAACGCTTCGAGGATGCATTGAATGAAGATATCAAATTGCTTGTAGGCATTCTGGAAATTAAAGAGTTCGTAGTACTTGTTGAACGAGCTTGTAAAGCCGAAGAGCTCGGAATTGAGAAAAAAAAGTTGAAGCTAGAGCTAGAGAGTTTCGTAAAAGATCTTCAGGAAAAGTATCTCAACAGTCATCAAAGAAATTTCAAGATGACTCGGGCCGATCGAAGAATACTTCAGGCTTTTCTAGACGAGATCGTGATCAACCCCCTATGAGTACACGAGCTACGTCCGTTGCCAGTGTTGACAATGACCGTTAGAATAGTCCGAGTGCAAGCATTATGGTAAATGGCTTTCGAGGAGCTGCAGACTGCATGATCGCTTCTGTTTCAAGTGTGGGTCAGCTGATCATTTTATCTGGGACTGTCCGAAATTAGCTGAGCAAAATACTGATCTGAGTGGGAGGCCTAGTAACACCACAGCACGAGGTAGACCACCTAGACCTGCAGGTAATGCTAGTAGCGATCAGAGAGGGACGAAAGACACTACTATTTGATCCGAGGCTCATGCACTTGCTAGAGCTTATGCCATGCGTGCGCGCGAGGAGGCTTCTTCTCCAAATGTTATTATCGGTACTTTCACCCTTTTTGATACTGATGTTATTGCTTTGATTGACCCCGGTTCAACCCATTCCTATGTGTGTGAAAATTTGGCATCCAGTAAGACTCTACCTGTTGAGTCTACTGAATTTGTGATTCGAGTGTCAAACCCATTGGGCCAGTGTGTGTTAGTAAACAAAGTATGCAAGAATTGTCCTCTAATGATTCGAGATTCTTATTTTCGGGCCGATTTGATGCTATTGCCATTTGACGAGTTCGATATCATTCTCGGTATGGATTGGTTAACTGTGCACGATGCTATAGTGAATTGTAAAAGAAAAGCAATTGACTTGCGATGTTCAAATGGTGAAATAATTCGAGTGGAGTCTACTGATGTGATCGGGTTACCGGCAGTGATATCTTCGATGTTGGCTCAGAAGTATCTAAAAAAGGGATGTGAAGCTTATCTGGCGTATGTTCTGGATAGTAAAGTATCAAAAAGAAAACTTGAAACCGTACCTGTGGTTTGTGAATATGCAGATGTATTTCCTGAAGAATTACCTGGGTTGCCACCTGGGCAAGAAGTAGAGTTGGTATAGAGTTAGTACCTGGAACGACTTCGATTTTGATAGCTCCGTATCGTATGGCACCGACCGAATTAAAATAATTGAAATCTCAGTTTCAAGAATTGACAGATAGAGGTTTTGCTGGACCGAGTTTCTCACCTTGGGGTGCGCCAGTGCTGTTTGTGAAAAAGCAAGACGGAACCATGAGAATGTGCATCGATTATCGTCAACTTAATAAAGTCATGATAAAGAATAAATATTCGTTGCCGCGAATTCATGATTTATTTGACCAGCTAAAGGGAGCTTTAGTATTTTCGAAGATAGACCTGAGATTCGGCTATTATCGGTTGTGAGTTAGAGACTCCAATGTACCTAAAACTACTTTCAGAACGAGGTACAGACACTACGAGTTCTTGGTGATGCCGTTTGGGCTCACTAATGCCCTTGCGGTTTTCATGGATTTAAGAATCGACTTTTCAGACAGTATTTGGATCGGTTTGTAATCGTGTTTATAGATGACATTTTGATCTATTCATGTGACGAAACTGAGCATGCCGAACACTTGAGATTGGTGTTACAGATTTTGCGAGACAAATAGCTTTACGTGAAGTTCAATAGATGTGAGTTCTGGTTACGTGAGGTTAGTTTCTTGGGACATGTTGCATCGGGTATCTGGGTTGATCTGAACAAAATTTTAGCTATACTTGATTGGAAGCCTCCGAGGAATGTTTTAGAAGTTAGGAGCTTTTTGGGACTTGTCGGGTATTATAGACGGTTCGTGAAAGGCTTCTCGATGATAGCAACATTGATAACAAAGTTTCTTCAGAAAGATGTCAAATTTGCGTGGTTAGAAAAGTGTCAGAAAAGTATTGATCAGTTGAAAGCTCTTTTGACCAAAGCTCCAGTGTAGTTCAGCCGGAATCCGATAAAGATTTTGTAATCTATAGTGATGCCTCTTTGAACGATTTGGGTTGTGTATTAATGCAATAAGGTAGAGTAGTTCCATATGCTTCGAGACAATTAAAACCTCACGAGTGAAACTATCCGACTCATGATCTCAAATTAGCTGCTATTGTTTTTGCTCTGAAAATTTGGCGTCACTACTTGTTCGGAGAGAAATGCCATGTTTATTCCGATCATAAAAACCTCAAGTACTTAATGACTCAGAAAGACTTGAATTTGAGACAACGACGGTGGTTAGAATTATTGAAAGATTACGAGCTTGTCATTAATTATCATCCGGGAAAGGCTAATGTGGTTACGAATGCTCTAAGTCGAAAATCACTATTTACTTTACGAGCAATGAACATACATTTGTCTATGTCCGTTGATGACGCATTAGTATTAGATTAAAAGCAAAACCAATGTTGGTGCAACAAATCCGTGAAGCTCAGAAAATTGATAATGATTTGATCGCTAAACAGGCTCAATGTGATTCGAAAGAGGAATCAGAGTTTTTGATTGATGAAAATGATTGTTTGAGATATAGAAACTGATTGTGCGTCCCGAGAAATTCGAAGATTATTTCAATGATTTTGAACGAAGCTCATAGTAGCCGAATGTCAGTTCATCCGGGTAGAACGAAAATGTATAATGATCTGAAACGTTAATATTGGTGGCACGGTATGAAACGAGACATTTCTGACTATGTTTCGAAATGTTTGATATGCCAACAAGTGAAAGCTGAGCATCAGGTGCCGCCGGGATTGCTTCAGCCGATTATGATACCTGAGTGGAAATGGGATTGCGTCACGATGGATTTCGTAACTGGTCTACCGTTGACACCGAGCAAGAAAGATGCAATCTGGGTTGTCGTTGATAGATTAACAAAGTTGGCTCATTTTATCCCTGTTCGTACTGATAATTCACTTGATAAGCTAGCCGAATTGTATATTTCTCAGATTGTGAGATTGCACGGGGTGCTTACTTCTATTGTGTCGGATAGAGACCCGAGATTTACATCACGATTTTGGAAGAAATTGCAAGAGGCACTGGGTACCAAGTTGTATTTTAGCACTACTTTCCATCCCCAAACAGATGGTCAATCCGAACGAGTTAAGCAGATACTCAAGGATATGTTGAGATGTTGCATACTTGAGTTTAGTGGCTCGTGGGAGCGATACTTGCCTTTGATTGAATTCGCATACAATAATAGTTTTCAATCAAGTATCAAGATGGCACCTTAGAAGCTTTATACGGTCATAAATGTCGTACACCGTTGTTTTGGACTGAGCTCAGTGAGAATAAGATTTACGGAGTTGATTTGATTAAAGAAGCCTAACAGAAAGTAAAAGTGATCCGTGAAAGTCTGAAAGCAGCATCAGATCGTCAGAAATCGTATACGGACTTGAAACGAAAAGATATAGAGTATCAAGTCAGTGATAAAGTGTTTCTTAAAGTTTCACCTTGGAAAAAAGTACTCAGATTCGATCATAAAGGTAAATTGAGTCCAAGATTTATCGGACCGTATGAAATTTCAGAACGGATTGGGCCGGTTGCATATAGACTACTATTGCCACCAGAACTTGAAAAGATTCACAATATTTTTCATGCTTCGATGCTTAAACGATATACATCTGATCCCTCGTATGTGATTAGTCCGTCGAAAATTGAAATTCAGCCTGATTTGAGTTATGAGGAAGAACCGGTTCGTATTCTGGCTCACAAGGTGAAAGAACTGTGAAATAAGAAAATTTCATTAGTGAAAGTGTTGTGGTTCAAACACAGAGTTGAAGAAGCAACTTGGGAGCTTGAGGATTCAATGAAACAACGTTACCCTAACCTATTCACCGGTAAGATTTTCAAATCCCTAAGGGAGAGAGTTTTGATAGCCTTATTTTAGCCCTAATCGGAAAAGTGGTTTCAGAACAATGAAACCGAGTCAAAAAATTTTTAAAATATTATTTTCTGTGTTTATACTATGTGAATTATCATGTGTGAAAATTTGATGTTTTAATTTTGTCATTTGGATGTCAAATTATTAATTAATGGCTCAATTGCATAAAAGGAAAATTAATGGGACAATGTGCAAGTGTCGAATTGTGAGTGTTCTTTTAATAGGAAGGGTTTAAGATGCAATTAGACCATGCATAATTTGCATGGACATAATCGGCCTTGAGTGAGTGGAAAAGCCATGATTTTATCAAGGCTAAGCTAGTAATTTTATAATTAGATCATTTGCATGTAATAGTAACATGGAAAAAACGATGCTCATTCTCTCTAGTCTTGCCGAATTCATCAAAAGAAAAGAAAATAAAAAGAACAAGAAGCATTCGGCTGGTTAAGGGTTCAATTAAGCTCAAGAACAAAAGGAATCCATTTCGGAGAGAGGGAAAGCAAAAATAATCGAATAGCTGCTTGTAATCGTTCAACAATATTCGAGGTAAGTTTTAAGAATTTAAACATAAGTTACTTGTGGATGTGTCATGATATGTCATGAAAATTATTCTATATACATATATACATGCATATTGCTGAATGATATGCATGTAAGTGAAATAAAGAAATTGTTATGATTATATTGCCAGAACTTACATATACATGAAATGGAAGATATGTAATTGAAATTGAAATATTGCCGAATGGTAAGCTAAGATTCAAAATTGTGATGGAAATTACGTGTTTATATTCGAATGAGTCAAAGTTGATTAATGTGGTTGCCTTTTGCGAAATGCATAAGTGCATGATGTGGATATGGTTATGATTATGTGAAATTTACCTTCGAATTATTATTCGAGCCTTTGGCTCAGCAAGCCTTTGAGCTGGTGAAAATGCTTCGGGCCATGAGCCTAGCAAGCGTAAATGCCGGTGAATGAGTATCGGACCTAAATGTCCAGCAGGCCTTGTGCCGGTGATAAGTGCGGGATATACCAAGCAGGCTAAATGCCAGTGAAATAATAAAAGTTTAAAGCTATTAAGCTTGTGCTATACGGCATCTGAATTTATTCGATGGATTAAGTTATTTAGGTACGTAAAAGTTATTTGTACATAAGAGGAAAATGTGAATTGAATCATGTATGTGAAATGAGAAGTACATGTGAAATGGTGGTGAGTATATATATTCGGTCATTATGGAATTTTAAACATGAAAGTATATGTATTTATGAGATTACGATTATTAAATTTATATGTGGATGTGGTACCTTGAAATTCTTCTATTAAGTTGAATCAAAGAATGACATTGAGATATTTAGAAGATATGATTATGTGACATCAAATTTTTAAAAGAATTGAGATGTCAATAAAAATGTGTTCAACGTGGCTATGTATATTCGGCCAATGGATGATACATTTCGTTTGTGTTATATAGGATTAATGTGCTCGAATAAGTTAAGTTGTTTAAATCGCTTAAGACTTACTAAGCTTAATTGCTTACTGTGATTATTTGTGTTCTTTTCTATTTTATAGATCTTGGTTGGAAGCTACGAGCTTGGGGATCTATTCTGAAGTCATCGTCACTATCGTTACTATTTTGGTACTTTTTAAAAGTCTATATTTTGAAAGATGGCATGTATAGGCTTAACTCTCTCTTTTGAAAACAAGCTATATTTTGGTTATGTATATATTAAAGCCATACGAAGATGGCTTATTCATTTTGTTTACTAAGGTCCCATAGTTGAATTAATGCTGTGAAATGTTTTGGTTATGGATGACATATTCCGTTATGGCACATATATATATACATACGTGCATGTTCGGTAGTTCTTATAAATATCGAATTATTAAGTATGATAAGTGATTCATTTGTCATGAAAGTATTGTATGATATTGTAGGTCATTAATGTGCATAAAATTCAAAAGAAAGCTTGATTCGTAATTATTTATATTATTATAAAACGTATAAGTGAGGTGGAATGGAAGTCATGAGTTGCATTAATTCTATGTTTACATTCGATCACTTGATAATGATTTCTAAGTGTATCTTTGAATGTCCAGAGGCTGCTTTTAGTTAAGTAATAGCTTGTGACTCTATTCCGATGACGGATGAGGGTTATAGGGTGTTACATGTTCAGTATCATATTCAACGTTCACTTTTAACATCTTAAATACATCAATTTGGCCGAATATATTTACACTCAAATTCTCATATGTTTAACAATGTAACATGAATAATATATTTCACCATTTCAAAGAATCAAGCTTACCTTATTTCATATAATTGTTTTAAATATCACATACCTGAACACTTTAACTCAATTACACATTCGATCGTAACTTATCTTTGCCCGATGAATCACTTAAACATCATCAAAAGCACATTATTTCAAATAAATCTCAATAAGTCTTATTATTCAATTCTTACTCATGAATCACTACTTATTATTTTTCCTCCCACTTTTCAAAATCATACACGAAGGTCAACAACCACATAGGTTTCGTACGTACCTATACCTCATCGTACTTATCTATTACATTTCTCACATCACCTTATTGTTCAATATGTTATATCATATGATAATCTTACGTGACAACCCGAATTAGGGGCTAGTCGGAATAGTGGTTTTGTAACCACAAATTCGAAGTGGAAATTTTTAATTATGTGAATTTGATGATATTTGTTTGATTGAATATCAGAGATAGAATACTATTTGGAAATTCTACTAAATTGATGCTTAATTGCCCGATAAGGACTAAATTGAGAAAAGTGCAAAATGTGCCTATTAGATGATAATTGGACTTGATTGAATTTTCACATGAAATAGGAAGCTTTTATATGGTAATAGGACTTTTAGTGAGTGTTATGGACCAAAATAGGCTTACATGGAAAAATATCTAAGTAAGGGCTTTAAGTGTATTTTTGTCAAAAAGGGAAAAAGACAAAATAAAATGAAATAAAAATATCATCTCCTCCATGAAACCCCCCATTGTGCTGTCGAAAATCCCATACACCATAGCCAAGGGTTTGAAATTTTCAAGTTCCATGTAAGTGCAATTTGGTCCATTTTTCAATTATTTTTGCTTTTTTGGGCTCCTTGAAGCTTATATTTCATTATCCTACCGTTTATTTGAAGAAAAATTGGGGTCTAAAAATTTACCCATTCGTGATATGAGTTTGATCAGCTCATTAATGGTAGATAATGAAGGATTATTGTGTTATATATGTGTTTTAATGGATGAAATTAAATGAAAGTTCATAAAAAGGGGCTAAATTGTAGAGATTACAAATTGTCCCTAAATGTATGAAATATTGAATATTTGAGTGTCATAATTATGGAAATGAGTTTTATAAGCCCTTGGAATAAAGAAAATGAGATTTTGAGCCTATGGGACTAAATTGTAATTATTGTAAAGTTGAGGGGTAAGTTGGGAAATTTGCCCCCAAATGTGAATTGTAACCGAATTGAATTAGATGATTAATATCTGTACTGTATGTGTGTATTTAGATCAAGAACAGTCTGAAAGAGCCCGTGATCAGGGAAAAGAGAAAGTCCTCGATTAAATTCGAGAAGTAAATCTTTTGACATTCTAGTAAGTTATATGTAATTTTAGTGAATTCAATTAATTCTGTTTAAATATTGGCTTTTATGATGATATAGATAATTGCTTTGTAAGGTGATTGAATATTGGATACTACCACTGAATATATGGAAAATGGTATTGACTGTAAATTCCGATTGATCATTGTATGTACTTCTGAAACTACTAATTTAAGTATTGTCTGTAAACCTCGATTGAGCAAGTAGAAATAGATATAGATATAGGTGACATGTCACTTGAGGCCTACTGTTCTAACTGTTATAGTTACCCGGGTGCTAGGTAGTCTTGCATGTGTTACAGACACCTGTCAGCTTGTGTGAGCAGGCCCGTGGTTAACTTCTGTACTGTTACCGGTTGTAGCTTTGACTGCCTCACCGTTTCGTAGCTTCAGCTACCGCGCTGATTGTAATTTCGGCTACCCTACTGTTAGTAGCTTTGGCTACTTCATGGCTTCACCATGTCTGTAAGGCACTTATGTGCTAACCTCTGTATATCTGTTCATATTCTGAAATTTGATCAATGGGAATTAGATTAGCTGTACTGTGATGAAGTCGTTGTACAGGTGAATTGAAAATGGTACAGAATACTGAGAATGTTATTGCTAAGCATGTTCATGGTTGGTATGTGGAATGTGCACAAAGACTAAGCTAGTTGTATAACGATATGTGATAGCATCTATGATGCTAATTCGAAGATGTATTAAATTGTTGCATTGCTATGAATTTCATATAACTTACTAAGCTGTTGTAGTTTACCCCTTCCTTTTTCCATCCTCTATAGATATTGAACTTGTTAGATTAGGCTCGTAAAGTCAAAGCCACGCAATACACTATCAAGCTTCTTTTGGTATATTTCATATTTCAAATGTAAATTATGGCACGTATAGAACAATTTGTGGTTGTAAATGGCTATTTTTGTAAGCCTAAGTTACATTACTCATATGATATTTTGTAAGTAATGGTTATAAATGAAGTCCTTTTGAGTCAAACTTCTCTTGAATTGACTAGTTTGATTATGTATGTGCTTGAATATGTTTTAGGAAGGCCAAGGCTGGGTATATAGCCTAACACGGCTTGCACAGCAGGGCAAACGGGCATGTGCCATGACAGTGTGGGATTTAGCAGAATGCTCCACGGGTGAAGGGCACGGGTGTGCCCAGGCCGTGGGCAACACATGGCCTGACCCTACGGGCATGACTCTGGACCGTGCCTCCCTTGCACCTTAATTTAAATTTTAAGGTACCACACGGGTAGGAGACACGGCCGTGTGTCTCAACCGTGTGGGAGCACACGGCCCCCAAATGGCCATGTGGTGTGGCTGTGGTAAATTGGACAGATTAGTCCACGGTTGCCGAGCATGGGCATGTGAGGACCACACGGTCTTACAACACGGCCGTGCCAATAGTCACAAGGGCATGTGACGGTGTTTTAAAAGTGAAAATTTTTTGAACTTCTGTTAATAATAGGATTCGAATCCTAACCGTCTGTAATGTCCGTAATGGGTTTGAAAATCCTTGTTAAAGGTGATTATAAACTGAATTGTATGCAAATTTTTGTAACCAATCACAAGTTATTTCTGTAAAAGTGATTCTAAGCCCGATAATGCCTCATACTTGATTCTGGTAACCGTTTCGATTTAGGGGTGTTACATCTTATGTATTCAATATACTCACACACTTAGTGCCAAATGAATAGCCAAAGTTATATATACATTTCAAACACTTAATGCCAAATGAATAGCCGAAGCTATATATAAATATCGCACACTTAGTGCCAATTATTCAGTTAGCGTTGCTTTGATCTCGCACACTTAGTGTCGTTTATCACTGTTTCCATTAAGATTACGCACACCTAGTGCCACATATCTTCGAATCATATCTCGACACCAACGTCCTAGTCGTGGTTTTACTAGTAAATCACAAATCGATCAAATCGAATTCATATATAATTCCTTCAAGCTTATTACTATTCAAAAATCATATTTATATAATCATAAATTCAATTCAACATTTAAAGTTCACACATATTAAATTTTAACATCTATTTGCTTATAAACTTACCTCGGACAACGATAATTAGAACAGGATGACTTGACAACTTTGATTTTCCCCCAATCCAAATCTAATTTCCTTAGTTCTTGATCTTGAATCAAGCTTCAACAATGGCTGAACCCTTAAGCTTTGTTTTTCTTTCTTTCTTTTGTGTTATTCGATCAAAAAGATAAACTAAATGCATGTGATTTATTTTATGTTTTATTATAACATGTATTTTTAATCAATTTACCTATTTAACCTTTATAAAACTATTTCCTTTCCACTAACTAATGGTCGAATATGCCTATGCATAATTCCATTAGTTTAATTGCATCATAAGCACTTCAATTTAAAAAGATAACAATAATTCAGCCCTTACAAATTTAACCATCAAATTTTCATTTTATGCGATTAAGCCTTTTTAATTAATCGGACACTCAAACGACGAAATTAAAACACAAAAATTTTACACACAATAATTCACACATAATAAACATAGAAAATAGTTTTTAAATATTTTTCTGACTTAGATTTGTGGTCCCAAAACCACTGTTTCGACTAGGGTCTAAACCAGGCTGTTACAAATTGCGTACATCCTTGCTAGTGCCCAACCTTCGGTTCTCACAATCTGGTCTTTTGGTGCGCCTTTACTACTCACTCCTGTACCCAGGTTTCTCTGAGGTCTACCTCTACAAGGAGCATTACCCGATCTTGCACTCTGATCTCTTTCCTTTTCAACCATCTCAGGGCACTCTCTAATGAAATGGTCTTGAGAGCCACACTTGAAACAAGCCCTCTCGTGTGCCCGGCATTTGCCAAGGTGACATCTACCGCACTGGGGGCACTCAGGTCTACTGGGTCGAGTGTTGCCCACACTCGTAACAGAGGTGGTCTGAACTTTGGAGGCTAAATACTATTTACTCTTGCCTTTACTTGAAATCCTTGTTGAAGTAGCTGACCGAGTAAAGAATTCTTTTGATCTCTTGGAGGAGGATTAGAACGACTTACTAAATGGTCTCTTTCTCAAGTCACGAAACTCCACCTCAGCTTTCCTCTTCTCTTTGGCCAATTCTTCGGCCTTACAGGCTCTATCCACGAGCACTACGAACTCTTTTATCTCTAGTATTCCAACAAACATCTTAATGTCTTCATTTAATCCATCTTCAAACCTTTTGCACATGATGGCCTCGGTGGAAACACATTCTCGAGCATATTTACTGAGTCTCATAAACTCGCGCTCATATTCTTGTGCGGTCATCCGACCTTGCTTCAACTCTAGAAATTCCTTACACTTCTGATCAATGAACCGAGGACTGATATACATCTTATGAAACACCTCTTGGAAAATTTCCCAATTAACATTCTCCATTGGTACCACTGACACAAGGGTATTCCACCACTGATAGACGGAATCACGCAGGAGAGATACGACACACTTCATGCACTCTTCTAGCGTGCAAGATAACTCATCGAATACGCTGATGGTATTCTCTAACAGCTCTTTCGGGATCATCATCTTTCGTAGCCTGAAATTCCTCTGCCCTTATTTCTAAATACTATCAACTGGAGGTTTTCTCGTCTTACTACCTCTACTATTTGGGGAGCTATGAGGGTAGATTGAAGAATTTGAAGGGGTGGAGCTTGCTGCTGAGCGACCGGGCGTTCGAACAAACCCTGTGAACCACTCATTCATCATTTGGAAGAAGGCTTCCCGAACCTCTCCTCTTTGATTAACAATAGCTGGTCTATTTTTTGATCCAGCTGGCACCGTCCTTCAGCAAGAGCTAGTGCATTGCTTTCTACATTATCTGCCGTAGCTCGTTTGGGATCCATTTGATATATTAAAACACATTTAGATTGTCAGGAGTTGTCACACTATCATATCACATATATACATAAGTATGGCATGTATAGCTAGACTCGTACATGTGCTAGGTTAGTCTTAAAATCGACTAAACACTAGCTTTGATACCACAAATGTAACACCTCTGTAACACCCCTATCCTGTAACCGTCGCCAGAATAGGTAAGGGGCATTACCGGACTTGTAACATATATCGGAGCAGTAAACTTTTAAACTTTTTAATCAAGATCCACACGTATCATCAATCATCAGAGCATGCTTCAATTGATTATAAAATGATGCATATAACTATTGGAAATATAATTGGAAACATCCTAAAAGATAGGGAAATTTTGTGAAAATTTTAAGTTAGGGACACACGGCCGTGCCCCTTGCTCGTGTTCTTCTCACACGGCCGTGTCCCTCCAGACACGCCCATACCTTTCAGCCCGTGGTCGAATCTGACTTACCCCACACGGCTATCCAACACGCCCATGGGGTTAGGCCGTGTGTCGCCCACGGCCTAGGCACGTCCGTGCCCTTACCCCGTGGTCGAAACTATCAAATATCACACGGCTGCCAGACACGCCCGTGTATAAAACAGAGCAGACCGTGTGACTATACTGCCAAATTTCACACGGCTACAAGTTACCAGACACGCCCGTGTGTCTAGGCCGTGTGCCAAAACTGACCAAAATATTAAGGTGCAGGGGACACACGGTCGAAGCACACGCCCGTGTTCCCTGGCCGTGTGGCACAAACATAGGCTTGGTTTAAGCCAATTTGCCACCCAATATGGGTCATTTCTACTAGCCATTAACCAACAACATTTCATGCCATTCTACCAACCTAAAACATACTAATTATGCAAGCTTATAACCTCATCAAAATCACATATCTTTCCATAAGCACATATAGCTAAAGGACAACTCAAGTACTTGATTATATTCATATATGACCCAAGCCACATCTCATAGCTTGATCATTTACCAAAATATATCATGTTCACTAAAGTACTAGCCTATACATGCCATGACCAAACGTTTGCAAAATACTCAAAAGTACCGAAGCTTTATCGATAGTGTGATAGCGATCCCCGACTCATCCGATATCCGAGTTAGCTTCCGAACCTAGAAGACAGTGAAAGAAATAAACGGAATAAGCTTCTAAAGCTTAGTAAGTCCATATAACATGAAATGAAACTTACCATTTCAATGAGATATCCATAAGTAAGGCCATTACAAACATATGATCTTATAGCCTATTGCACAAACTCACACTCATTAGTTCATGTAGTTTCATAACATATCATATATAAAAGCTTATCAAATACTTCATTTCAAGTAACATATACAAATCTTGTAAATCATATGGCATAATATGCCTTCATTTTGCACTTTCTCATATAACATGTTGATCATGTAACTAGTATCATTCCATTCATACAAATCATATGACATGTATTTCATATACTTCATTATCTCATGTATAGCACATAACTCTTATAACATGTACCTTATACCATTCATGTATTCACATAACATCTCTCTCATATATTCAAATATCAATTAACCTTTCCTGTAACATGTATCGGTATTGCCCGTTGAACCTATAAGAACATCGAAAGATACTCGGGTGATACACACACAGTGTATATACATATAACCTGTAATCCGTCAATGCGTCATATATGCTCTTTCGAGCCTGTACGGTAAGCCCGGAGGCTGAACATATAATCCCAAAGGATAATCGGTAAGCCCGTAGGCTAAACATGTAATCCCGAAGGATAAACCTGTAGCTCATGAGCACGTGGTGAGTCCGCAACAAATGCAGGAGCTCGAACCACCCTGTAGCCCTAGTGACATGTCACTTGTATCCTATCGACTTTTACGGTTCTAACGGGGCTCGGTATTCAATTTATCACTTGTAACAATTTAACATTTCTATTTCAATCTCATATATACTCGTTACATTAGGCTATTTAATCATCTAGCATTTCATATTTTCAAATAACAATACGTATGAACACATATATATACATTAAATTCGTTATACAAACTTACCTCGTAATCCCGTATCTACTCGTCTATTTTTCGTTTTCCCCGATCAAGTTCCGAGATTCAATCGTCTTTATCTCAATTTGAAGCTTGAAGTAGCCGAATATTTGAAAGCATAAAAAACCTTTATTTTGTTTATGAGAATCGGTGAAGAAGAACATAAAATGAATAAAAATTTCATGTTTTATTAAACATATAACATATATTAATTAAAAACCAAAACTAACCTTTATAACATTATTTATAAAACCATAATAATAAGGGCATAAGTGTCCACTAGCTTAAAAAATGGTGAAATAACCACTTAAGTCCTTCTATTTAAAAAGCCATTGCCAAACAAGCCATTTATGAAATAGAACTCTAATTTATCGCTTTATGCGATTTAATCCTTTTTCTCAAATTAACCAGTCAAACGATAAAATTTCTAAACGAAACTTTCACACGGTGATTCTATCATGCTGTAAAACATATTAAAGCAATAAAAATAATAATTCGACTCGGTTAAGTGGTCCCAAAACCACCCGTTCCGACTAGGGTCTAAAGTGGGCTGTTACAACCCCTTACCTGAGTCTGACGCTAGGAGGAGGTACGAGGTGTTACCGTACTTGAACATATACACCAAAATTGAGCCTTACTTTTCACTCTAATTTAAAACTTTTTCAAATGAACTCTTAATAACTTTATTACGAGCCTACGAGGCCTAAACATACACCGGGAGTGATTTGGAACCAATCCGAGAACCTTCGAGCTCTTTGAAAGATTTTGCTTGAAACAAGGCCACATGCCCATGTGGGGTGGGACACGCCCCTGTGGGCTACCCTAAGGGTCACACACGCCTATGTCCCTAGCCCGTGCTGAATTTAATTCTTATTTTAGACCTACTGGTTTGGACACGGCTTGGACACACGCCCGTGTCTATGGCCCGTGTCCTTCACACGGTCTAAACACGCTCGTGTCTATAGCCCGTGTAAGACTTTGTCTTAAACAGTATAAACATTAAGTGTTCACACGACCAAGGAACACACCCGTGTGCTCAACCTATTTAAGATGTAGGGGACACACGGTCTACTAACATGCCTATGGGGGCCGACCTTGTGTCACACACGGCCTAGGTACATGCTCATATGCCCATTCGTGTGGACAATTATAGGTTATTTTCCAAGCCTTTTTGCCACCCTGAAAACACATCCAACTCATACCAACTTCAAACTCACGAATCAAGGTATAACATGCATTAAAAACATTAAGAATTGAGGCACTCACATGCCACCATGCATATCCTGAATTTTATCCATATTGCATAAAATATAACTTAATCAACATTAGCCCATTTACAAGGCTATTACAATGCCACATGAGTAATATTACTAGCCAATACTTTTGGCTACACAAATTGACACTTATCGAAATAATCAACTTCCTATACATGCCATATAACAAAATGACTAACTTTACTATACCAAAATGAATGGCTTGATAATATGACTTTGAGCACTGACTTTAATCAATCCTTCAGCTAATTTGGCAAATCTACATGGAAAGGGAAAATAAAGTAATAAGCATAAAATGCTTAGTAAGTTGCATGAAAAAAAATAGCAACAAATGTCATGGAAAATCATTCAAGTAAGGCATCATGAAATTCATATAAGTTCTTACTCTGTCTCATATCTTACTCATTCTTATAACATATTCATTCTCATGACTTACTTACTCTCGTGACTTGCATTTTCCCATGACTTACTCATTCACATGTCTTGCTCATTCTCATGCCTTACATTTTCATATTTTTCTCATGATTTACTCAAGTGTACCTGTAACACTTATCATGAAACTTTAGTCGCTCTTGTTAGCTAATCAAATTGAATACATTCTCTATTAACATGCTTAGAATATTGAAGGATACCCGTAATGTCATTCTCATGGTAAGGTGCCAAAGCCATATCCTAGATATGGTCTTACATGGGACCTCAACTAATGTCGAAGCCATATCCCAGATATGGTCTTACACGGGATCTCATATCAATCTCGATGCCATGTCCCAAACATAGATCGTAGAACGATACCGATGCCATGTCTCAAACATGGTCTTATACAGGATCTCTCTCTTAGATGCCCAAGCCATGTCCCTGACATGGTCTTATAGGGGATCTGTGTCTTATCTCGGTGCCAACGCCATATCCAAGACATGGTCTTATACGGGACCTCATGTGGATGCCAATGCCATGTCCCAAACATGGTTTTACATGGGATCCCTGTTCGGTGCCGATGCCATGTCCCAGACATGGTCTTACATGGGACCTACAATGCTCATGACATGATTGCAGTATCCTTCATATCTTTTAATACTTGCATGTAATTTTTTTCTTCCATGTTTCCATCATCTTTTGGTAAAAATTCATATAAATAGATTTTATGGAATTATACATAGCTCAACCATTGACCTAATAATAAGCCTCATGTAATTTTGTGGATTCATAGAAAATCATTTAATTAGAACTTTCATAAAATATAAGGCTAGATTATTACATACAACTTACCTTGTGTCCAAAACAAGGGTAAATGTTTGATTAAGTCCACTATCTTGTGTTTTCCCTGGTTTCGATCCGAGCATCATGTTTCTTGATCTAAAATGACAAATTAAGCCAATTTAATACACATATTAGCTAAATAGCCCATAATTTACGCTTTGGAAAAATTTATAATTTTTCCCCTAAACTTTTACATATTTGCAAAATGGTCCCTAGGCTCGTAAAATGAAATGCACTTAATTTCTTAACTACCCAAGCCTAGCTGAACCTTTTATGTTCTCATATCAGCCCTTTTTTTCATCAATTCACACTTTTACTACACATTTTATCACCTTTGCAATTTAGTCCTTATTAGGGTTTCTCATGAAAATCACTTAGAGAAAGATGTTTATTACACTTTAAACTTTCATTTTCTACCACTAGGCATAAATTTACTTGCATGTCATGCATGGGTAAAATTTTGAATGTGAACCCTAGCTCAAATTAGTGGTAGAAATAGCTTACTCATGTTACAGGGATTTCAAAAATACGAAGAAAATTAAAAACAGGACTAAATTGCACTTATTTGAAGCTTGAAAGTGAAGGAAACCCTAGCTATGGAGAACTCATTAATTTCGGCACACTAGGGAAGAAGATGGACAAAATTTTGCTTTATTTTTCCCTTTTTATTACTTAATTTTACTAAAAGGCCAAAATGCCCTTATGGCCTTTCTTTGATATTTTTCCCTTCTATAGGCATTTTTGTCCATCTTGCTAAAATTGGTCTATTTGCTAAATAAGGACCTCTATCAATTTTCCTCATGCTATTTCATACTTAAACCTTCTAGAAACTCACATTTTGCCACTTTTGCAATTTAGTCCTAAAGGACAAATTAATCACCATTTCATGAAATTTTCTCACTATCATGCAAGCATATCAATAACTCAATAATAATCATGAAATATATTTTTCTACTTCGGATCTATGGTCTTGAAACCACTATTCCGACTAAGCCCTAATTTGGGCTGTTACAGTTCAGAAGTTTTTAGTTCCTTTATCGATTCAGTCTCACTTGGTTCTTCTTCCGATTCTACCTTTTCCGATTCAGTAACCGAGTTAGCTTCAATTTTAGACCTGTTCGATGACTCATTGGTTTCTGGTTCTATCAACTCACTTGGTTCAATTGGGTTTAGTTTATGGACATTCTCCACTAACCTTTCAACATCATGGGCTACGATGTAACCTTGAACATACGGGCCCTTCAGGTTTGCTTTTGTCTTTACTTGGGTCCTTAAGCAAAGTGAAGTTATCAATGATGGGAAATAAGTACATCCAATCTTCTTTCTAGCACAATCATGAATCTCTTTAAGAATAATCTTCCCAACATTGATGAACCTATGTATCATAATTGCAAACAGCAAATGTATTTGCTCCATTGAAATGGTGGAACTATATGAGATAGGCATGAAACTAAATCGAACAAAGTAAAACCATACCTTAGCCAATGGTTTTAAATATTCATTCGGCAAGAATGACTACAATACTTTCTTATAATCCATTGGGATCCCAGATTTGTCACAGCATTAAGCACTTGCTGAAGAAAATCCCAATTTATATTTGTCATCATGGCAAAATACTCATCTTCTTCAATATCAGGTAGGTCAAGCAAATCATTAATGGACTTAGAAGTTAGGGGAACCTTCTTCTTGCGAACAAGAACTTCAGTAGCATCTAGCTTAGTGATATTTGCATAGAACTGTCGAACTAACTCCTCTTTCGGCAATGATCATGCATCACAAAAATAATTCCTATTGAAGGCATCAATTGTCCTTCGAATCGTTAAGGGTAGAACCATCTTATCACTGCTCTCAAAGTTGAAACTTTTTTCTAGCATCATAGGTTGATTCTTTGAAGATTGAATTAAACCTTTCTTTCACTTCTTCATCTTGAACCACAATGGGATTTTCGGCAGAGGTCTCGGAAGAGCTAGTCCTTTTGTGAGATGTGGACATTTTTCCCAAAAAATGAGCAAAATTTTGACAAAAGAATTGAAAAAAAATACAATTAGCAAAGGATGAGAGCAAGGAGTTGTGGTGGTAATCAACTTGCGGCAGTGATGAGCTTGCTGTAGTGTGAAGCTTGCTACGGCAATAGGATGCGGTGGCAAAAAGGTAGCTTTGGCAAAGGTCATGCAGCTGCAATACTATGGGCTTACGACAAGGAAGAAATTTGGGGAGAAATTTCAGAATTTAGGCTGATAGCTAGGAGGGGCAAGAATGGATGTAAAATACCCTGAAGGGTTGTGAAAATTATGGAGGTAGAGAGGGTTTATATAGCGATGAATTAAGGCAATTTTGTAGCTAAAATTTAGTTTATTTAAGTGACTTGGACGGTAAGGTAGTCTTATAGCTAAATTTTAGCTAATTTTTTAGTGGCTTAGGTGGCAAGTAAGATGGATGGATGATATGGTGGCAAAAATTAGGGCTTTAAGGAATCTTATGGATAGCAACATGGGTTAAATTTCTCCTTTTTGCTATTTTAGGCCATAAGCCCGAAATTTATTTAAAAATTGGACTACTTAAAAATAAACAAACTTATTAGTACTTGTCTAATTTGACCCCCTTTATTAAAATAAATAAAATTAACCTTAAAATTAAAATTAAAGATTAAAATTAAAATTAAAGACAAATATTAAAATGAGAAATAAAAATAAAACTAAGAAAAAATTAAAATGAATTAGAAATTTTCATCTTAAAAGATTACATTAAATTAATTCTCAAGAAAGGTTGAGGGGGGTTACAACGGTCCCGTTTAAGTTCCAATCTCCTTAGACAGAATTAATTAATTGTACTAATTTAAGAAAACAATTTCTAACTTTTTATTGAAAAGTAGGTTTATGAAAGACTAAGGGTCTCTTAATTTGAACGAGGTTTTAATTTGCTCAACTTCACCATCCCAATAGTGCTTGAGACATTGACCATTAACTTTAAACATATCTTCATGGTTGTCGTACAATTTTACCACTCCATATGGATAAACTTTGTGTAACACCCCAAACCCGGCCCAAACATTACGGCCGAATCCAGCGTGCCACATCACCTAAAACTAACCTGGTTACTAAGATTGGGGTGAGCTTTGCAAAAATTGTTCTTGAAGTTTTAGAAGAAATTCTCGATTTACCTAATGAATATCCTATTTACTACCGATCGTTAAAGGTTTATTTAAAAACTTGTCTTTTGGAATGTGTGTTTGGTTTTGAAAACGTTCGTTTATCATCTTATTTTGAAAACAAGTAACTTTGTTAAAATGCCCTTGGAGCTATCTGATTTTAAAAACAAATTAAATATTATTCTTAAGTTAAAACAAATTAAATAAGTAAAGAATTAAAAACCCAAAATAAAATAAATAGAGCGACCTTATTACAACCTAGAAACCATAATAAAAATAATCTAAATAAATAAAGAAATAAAATAATACTTAATTGAAAACTAGAAATTTAATCTTCGTGGCCACTCTGAAACCCTCCCAGCTCCAAGCCCACCAACTAAGGCTCACCTGCATGGATGGAAGAAAGAGGGGGTGAGTTTGGAATACTCAGTGTGTACGGAAAGCCCATCCAGAGCCCAAGTCAGCTCAAGCCCATTGGGCCTAAGCCTTACCCAGTCTCAATTACTAGGCCGAAGCCCTTTTCAGATACAGTAATCTGGGCCTTAGCCCTTTTTAGATAACAGTATGGCCCATAGGCCCATTACAGAACAAAACAGATAGTAAATATGAATGCAAGCCCAAACCCAACCTAAATCCAGCCACTACACTCCTCCCGTACCAATACTACACACCATGTGGGGAATAACTCAACCCACCCAACCCTACACTCCACAGTTGCAGCATGGCTGCTCAGATATCAGTAATTTGAGGCAAAGCCTCCAGTACGTGGTCAAGCCACTTTTAGTACTTCCTCCATCAACATCCTAGTCCCATACAATAGATATTCATGTAATGAACAGAAAACAGTAACACATGCAGTTCAGTCAGATAAAACCCTAGGGGTATAACAGTAATTCTACGCATAGGGGTAAAATCGTAATTTCTCATCCCTAGGGATTTTTTAGTAATTTTATCAGTTTTTAGGTTTTTTATAAATATTTCAGTCTCCAATAACCTAACTTTTGTCTCAGTAGTTATTTAACTTGTTTTAACAATTTTAAGCTATTGGGCCCCCAAAACCCCTAATGGGCCCTACAGTGTCTATAAGCAACTTAAGCCCATTTAGTCCAAATTTTATTATCAATTTATCAGTTTAACCAGTTTTGAACCTACAGTCTATCAGTACATTAATTACTCATTTTTACCCATATGGGCACGTAAGCCTATTGGGCCCCCTTTTAGCCCATTGAGCCCAATTATCGAAAAACACGAAATTACACACATAACTATCTCACCACTTGCGATTTCAGATCCAATGAATTCTAACCATCTTATGAGCATTCGCACAATCACAATCCCACGAAATGCCCGAATTTTGGCATTTCGACTTTTCAGCTTTTGTCGACTTGAACTAAAGAAGGGTGTTCAATACACACCTGTTTCGCGACGACTGCTAGTGAGATCCGCCACGATATCCTACAATAAATTACCACCACTTTTAGTTTACAAATCTGTATAGCCAATCTCAATATTCACTTACCATACTCGGCCAATGCCCCTAAGGTCCTTAAAATCTTACCTTTGCCGAAAACTGAAGACTAGATCTAGATCTAGTCGGTCCAAAGATCCAAGCCCACGACAGCAGTCTCTGAATCACACTAACACCAAAAGAAACCAATTACTACAACCCCTTAGGGTCTTAGGCCCCAATCGACAGCCTCCTTAAAATTTAGGGACTTCGGCTTTTCCAAAACATAACATAACGAATAGATCTGAGGTGATGAGCACTTACCACTTAGTCCCCTTCTATTTTTACTCAGATCTGATGCAGATCTAGCCCCTAAATGATAGTAGAACTCAAATCCAGGAGATCTAAAGTTTCGGCTATGAGCTCCTAAGAATGTAGCATTTTTGACTTTTCTAACTGGTGAAGAAGATGATGATTTGGGGTTATAATTTTGGAGTGGTGTTGCCAACAAGCACTAAAGGTTTAAAGAAGGTGAAAATCGGTCAAAAGGGATGGAAGGAATTGAGGGATTTTGGCTTGGAGAAATCGGCACAATAAGTAAGTTTTTGGGATTTCGGCTTTTATGGCAATCGGCTATGGTGGTTTTTAGAAGGTTGGGATTGAAAGAGAGAATGAATAGAGTGGTAGGGACGTTTCAGCTAGAGAAGACAAGAAGAAGAATGAAAATAGAGGGAGAAAAGAGAAGAGAAGAATCGAGAAAGAAAAGAATAAAGGAGAGGAGGAGAGGAAGAAGAAATCGGCACAGGCAAAAGGAAATCTGTGTTTTTGGTCACCCTGATGGCAAACCCTAATTTGTCTTGACAGAAAAAGAAAAGAGACTCACCCTAATGACCATTAGAGCAATCAGCCCAACCTCCCTAAGGCCCTAGCCAAATTTTCCACATAAGTTCTGTCACATGCCCGGCACATGCCCAAATATTAAAAGTATCACTTGCTTACCTTGCAAATTGAACTCAGGATCTCAACCCTCATCCACACGCCAGTTTTTTAGGAGTTTAGTGGCACCACCTTGCCACTTTACCAAGGCCCTACTTGTGTCATATTTTACGAAGTTTTTATTAAAAGCCCACTTAACCAAGTCCCCTTTCACTTAAAATTCAAAATTGATATTTTACCAGGTTTTAACTTAGGCTTGGGCCTTCTAAAGGCCCACTAACACTTTTAAACACCATTTCAGCAATCAAAACACCAAAATTTCAAAATTCATCAAAAATTACAAAAACCTGAAAAATCCCAAAAATCAGGGTGTTACACATTGTATATGATATAAGGTCTTTTTCATCGGGATTTCAGCTTTTTAGGAAATAACCTTAGCCTCAAATTAAAAAACAACACTTCCTGACCTTCTTTAAACTCATGAGGTTGAATATGACTGTCATGCCATTTCTTATATTTTTCCTTACACATCTTGGCATTCTCATACAAAAATAACCTCAACTCTTCCAACTCATCGAGTTGTAACATCCTTCTCTCACTAGCTTGGTTAAGATCAAAATTCAATTGCTTCAAAGCCTAGTAAGCTTTATTCTCCATTTCAAGTGGTAAATGACATGCCTTTCTAAACACTAGCCAATAGGGAGTCATCCCTAATGGTGTCTTAAAAGTAGTTTGATAGGCCCCTAGTGCATCATCGAGCCTTCGAGACCATTTTGTTCTTTTAGGGCACACTACTCTTTCAAGAATACCATTGATTTCTTGATTCATCCTTTTAACTTTCCCATTCAAATGTGGATGATAGGCAATAGCAATTTTATTATTTACATCGTACTTGTCAAGTAACCACTTAAGGCACTTATTTACAAATTTAGATCCTTCATCGCTAATTATAGCTCTAGGAGTCCCAAACTGTGTAAATACATGCTTATGTAAGAATCGTATGACTACCTTAGTGTCATTAGTTTGGTATGCTTCAGCTTCAACCCACTTAAATACGTAATCCACAACTACCAAAATAAACTTATTACCATATGAAGAAGGAAACAGGCCTAGAAAATCAATGCCTCATACATAAAAAAATTCTATCTCTTAAATATTCGTTAAGGGCATCTCGCTCCTTCTTGGTATGTTTCCAGTTCTATGGCATCTATCATAGTTTCTCACATATGCATAAATGCCATTGAAAAATGTAGGCCAAAAGAACTCAGCTTGTAAAATCTATGCTGCAATTCGTGAACCACCAAAGTGTCCCCCACTTGAAGATGAATGAAAGTGGTACAAAATTTCTCCAATGGACCTCCTACATAGTGAAAAGTATATATATTAATAAATTAACATGAATTCATACAAAAATATGCATGAAAATCATGTAATTAAGCATAATTTCATATACTTCCCAAATTCATGTATAAAATTACTAATTTAGTCAAATTTAATTATTTTAATAATAATTACTCAAGATAAACATAATAATTAAGTAAAAGGTGGTAAAAACAGATAGAAAAATCCTATATAATTTTAGGTTTATAGGTTCTGGATATTCAGTAAAGTAGCCTAAAAGTGCTAATGAAACAAGAAAATGAAAAAGAAAAGAAAAGAAGAATAACAAAGAAAAAAATGATAGACAACAAAGGAATGGCGGTTAAAGGATTGGTGCTGCCACCTAATCCCATCCCCAGCAAGGTCAAAACTACTCATCTAATGTCAAAGAACCCACAACACTACCAAAGACATTGGTCCTTATTAAAAAAAATCTAGGATCTAAAGGTGGAGAAGTTTTTGGAAGGAGATGCAAGAATTAACACAAAGTTTCTAAATTTCTTGATATTGTCACCATCTAAGCCATCAATCAGAGACGTTAGATTTCCCAAACCAATGCTAAGGAGGTTATTAAACTAGAGGAGGGGGAAAGGAGAATAAAGGAACTGAAAGAAACATATAAGGAAAGGAGGAGGCCTACTCACCAGTGGTGTAACAGCCCATTTTTAGTTAAATCAGAACAGTGGTTTTGAGACCATGAATTTGATGTTGAAAATTTTATTTTATTATCATTTTAATGTCTACAATATAATATTAGAGTTGTGTAAAATTTTCGTAAAGAAATTTTATTGTTTGAGTGTTTAATTTGATAAAAAAGACTAAATCGCGTAAAATGCAAAAGTTGCATTCTATATGTTAAAAGTGTTTATGAGCTATGAAATTAATCATGGAAGTCCTTAATTAGTAAATGGACCTTTCTAAATGCTAGTGGACAATTATGGGCTTGTATTATGTGATTTTTAATGTTTTAAAACAAGGTTAGTTTAGTAATTTATGAAATAAGTTTAAAATAAATAAAAGAAAATAAAGCCATCATTTATTATCATCATCATCAACCGATTCTAAAATGAAGAAAGCCATTCTTTTAGTTTTTTCACTCGGCCATGGTTCAAAAGCTCAATTAGGTATGTATTTTGCTCCATTTCTAATAATTTCTATGTTTTTGAGATAGTTACAACTTAATCTAGCTAACCCATATCTCTGATTTCAAAATTGTTAAAGATTTTGAATGATGCCATTGATGAATAAGCATGTATTTTGAAGTTTCTTGATAGATTATGAATGCTTGTTGCTAGATTTACAAGTTTTGTAAAGTGATTTTTGATAAAAATGTCAATTAAGGACTAAATTGAGAAATGTGATAAATTGTATGGTAAAAGTATAAAAATGTGAAAATTATGGGTTGCTATAAGTATGATAAATATTTGGCTAGGCTTGGGTTGTGTTGAAATTCAATGAATTTTGTTTGACAATCCTAGGGACTAAATTATAAAAATGTGAAATAGTAGGGGAAAAAGTTTAATTTTGCCAAAATGTGTAAATTGTGTTAAATTGAATGAATTGATGATTAAATAAGTAAATTCTAATATTATATAGATTTAGAAAAACGAAAATTGGATCTAGAACAGGGAAAATAAAGTTTCAGATTAATCAACCTAATTCGTCGATACAGCGAACGAGGTAAGTTCGTATGTTAATAAATGTTATTAAATTGTGTATTATATGTATTATATAATTGATTGAGTTGTGGAATTTAAATTAATGTTTAAAACAAGTAAAAACGTAGGATCTACCACAGTCATTCATAGCGAAAGATGAATTGACGAAAAAGACCAGGGTTGGACCATGGCAGTATATGATTTCATGTAAGACCATAGCTGGGCTATGACATCGATATATGATTTCATGTAAGACCATCTCTGGGACATGGCGTCAGTACGAGATTTTGTGTAAGACCATATCTGGGATATGGCATCAATATGAGACTTCGTGTAAGACCATAGCTGAGCTATGGCATCGATATGAGATTACTTGTAAGATAATATCTGGGATATGGCATCGATATGAGACTCCGTGTAAGACCATAGCTGGGCTATGGCATCAATATGAGATTACATGTAAGACAGTATCTAGGATATGGCATTGTACTATGCACACATGATTCCTGAGTATCCTTTAGTAATTCCAAATGGTTAAACGGCAAAGTCAAAATAAGAATGAAAGTATGATTGAATTAAGTAAAACAGGTACGTACAAAACCTATATGAGAATCAAATGAAGGTAAATTGGTGAGCATATAGTGTATCATGTATATGAAATGAGAAAGATTTATGTATAAGTATGTTTCATGCCATAATGTGTTTATTTTGCTATATTGAGATATGAATTGAATGATATATGAGATATGAGTTATAGTTGTTTTAATTATACATATATATGGCACATTGTGTGCGAAGTGCTGTTATCCGATGATATTTCACATGATTTATCCTGACTAAAGAAAATGTCATGGATATTGGATTGAATGAAGTTATATAGATATTTGATTATGTATATATAAATGTGAACAAATTGATAAAAAAGTATTTGATCCATATAAACATAGAAATTGTAACACCTTAAATTTGGGCCTAGAAGTGTTGGGCTTGTGTAACGTCCTGATTTTCGAGATTTTTCGTGATTTATGAGATTTTGGTGAAATTTTGAAATTTTGGTGTTCTGAATATTGGAATTGTGTTTAAGTGTGTTAGTGGGACTTTAGAAGGCCCAAGCCTAAGTTAAAACCCGGTAAAATATTAAGTTTGGATTTTAAGTGAATAGGAGAATTGGTTAAGTGGGCTTTTAAGAAAAACTTTGTAAATTATGATACAAGAAGAGCTTTGGCAAAGTGGCAAGGTGGTGCCACTAAGTTCCTAAAAAAGTGGCGCCTGGGAAGGAATTAAAGGTCCAGGGTTCAAGTTGCAAGGTAAGCGTATTGTTACTTTTTAGTTTTTAGGCATGTGCCGGCACGTGATCGCTTAAATGAATTTCGGCAAGGGCCTTAGGGACGTTGGGCCAATGTTTTAGTTGATATTAGGGTTAGGTTCTTTTCTTTTTCTGTCATGACAAATTAGGGTTAGCCACCTAAAAGCTTTCATTTTCATTTATCCTTCTCTAAGTTTTCACAAAAGCCGAAAACGTAGATTCCTTCTCCTCTGTGCCGATTTCTTCTTCCTCTTCTTCTCCTCCATTACTTTTCTTTCCTTTTTGCTTTCTACCTTAGCCGAACACCCCTACTACTCAAATCCATCTTCTTTTTCAAATCCATCCTCCCTAAAACCACCATAGCCGATTGCCATAAAAGCTGAAATCTCGAAAAATTACTGCTTGTGCCGATTTCTCCAAGCCAATTCCCCCTATTCTTTTCATTCCTTTTGACTGAACTTCATCTTCTCTAAACTCTTAGTACCTCTCGGCAACACTACTCCAAGATTATAACCCCAAATCACCATCTTCTTCACTAGTCAAAAAGCTGAAACTGCCATAACCATAGGAGCTCATAGCCGAATCTTTAGATCTCTAAGATCTGACTTCTGCTAGCGTTTAGAGGATAGATCTGCATCAAATCTGAGTAGCAACATAAGGAGAAACTGTGGTAAGTACTCATTATCCCAAATCTACATTATTTTGCGATTTAGAAAAAGCCGAAGTCCCTAAAATCTAGGGAGGCTGTCAATTGGGGCCTAGGGCTCTAAGGGTCATTAACCAATGATATCTTTTGGTGATTAGTGTGTTCTAGAGGTGATTGATCAAAAGCTTGGATCTTTGGAACGACTAGATTTAGATCTAGTCATCAATTTCAGCAAAGGTAAGATTTTGAGGGCCTTAGGGGCATTGGCCAAATATGGGTAAGTGAATATTGGGATTGTTTGTTGTAATTTTGCAATCTAAGAATTGTGGTAATCGATTGTAAGACATCGTAGGGGATCTCTCTAGCAGTCGTCACGAAACAGGTGTGTATCAAACCCCTTCTTTAGTCCAATTCGGCAAAAGCCGAAATGCTGAAATTCTGACATTTTGTGGGCTTGTGAGTGCGCGAATGCTCACAAGACGTTAGAAATCGTTAGATCTGAAATCGCAAGGTGGTAAGCTAGTCGCGTGTGGAATTTTTCGTATACTTCGGTAATTAGGCCTCGATGGGCTACAAATGGGCCCAATGGGCTTACGGGCCCATATAGGTAAAAACAGGCAATAAGTATGTTCTGTTAGACTGAAGGATTGAAACTGGTAAAACTGGAAAGTTGGTTATGAAACTTGGACTAAATGGGCTTAATTTGCTAATAGACACCGTAGGGCCAATTAGGGGTTTTAGGGCCAATAGCTAAAATTGTTAAACTAAGCTAAATAGACTACCGTGAAGACAAATGGATTAGTAGTGACTATATTATGCATGAAAACCCTAAAAACTGATAAAATTATTGAAATACCCTTATAGGAGGAAAATTACAGTTTTACCCCTAAGAGTAAAATGACTGTTATACCCCTAGGGTTAAGTTTGACCCAAATTGCATGTTTTACTGTTACTGTTTACTGCATGCCATTATTATCTGTTGCATGGGACTGGGGTATTGATGGAGGAAGTACTAAAAGTGGCTTGACCACGTACTGGAGGCCTTGCCTCAATTTACTGTTATCTGAGCAGCCATGCTGCAACTATGGAGTGTAGGGCTGGGTGGGTTGAGTTATTCCCCGCATGGTGTGTAGGGCTGGTACAGGTGGAGTGTAGCGGATGGATTTAGGCTGGGTTGGGCTTGCATACATGATATTATCTATTCTGTTCTGAAATGGGCCTATGGGCCATACTGTTAACTGAAAGGGCGAAGGCCCAGTTTACTGTATCTGGATAGGGCTTTGGCCCAGTGGGCTTGAGCTGACTTGGGCTCTGGATGGGCATTTTATACACACTGAGTTTTCCAAACTCACCCCTTTCTTTCCATCCATGCAGGTGAGCCCTAAATGGTGGACTTGGAGCTGGGAGGGATGCAGAGTGGCCACGAATATTTAAATTTCTGGTTTTCAATTATTTCATTTTATTATTTATTTAGATTATTTAATTTTGGTTTCTGGGTTGTAATAAGGCCGCTCTATTTATTTTATTTTGGATTTTTAATTCTTTAATTCTTTAATTGTTTTTAGCTTAAGTAGGACATTGTTTGAACCGTTTTGAAATCGGTTAGCTCTACAGCGCGTTTTTGTAAAAGTTACTTGTTTTCAAAATATTTCGAAAATAGAGCAAAGCTTTCGCAACATAAATGTTTTCATAAATAAATATCTTAAATACGATTAAACTTAATTTGTTGTTCGTGGACAAGTCATAAGGTTAAAGTGTGGCAATGGATGTGTGCATGTCTAGGATTGGATCTAGGAAGAGCTTGGTACTTAAGCAGTCTAAATGACTCACCTCCTCTTCTCTTGAATCCTACCTGGTGCGTAGTATCCATTCACTTTAAGCCATAACAAATAAAGTCTGATTTCTGATGCTTAAACTGTTTCCGCAACTACAAAGGTTTACAAGCTTTTTGCAATTTTTCCATAACATTTTACAAAGTTGTTTCGATTATTACAATGGATCACGTTTTGGAAAAAAAATAAAGGTTTTATACAAGTTTACCGGTAAAATTTTCTAAACATTAAGAAGGGTTTTCAATGAAAACATGGTTTTCAAAAAACACTTCAATGTGACACACCAGACTTGGCCGTAACGTCTGGGTCAGGTTTAGGGTGTTACATTTAGTGGTATCAGAGTTCGGTTGCAACAACTCGACTATGGATCGGGTCTAAAAAGGTTTTCGTAAGATTTTAAAAATTTAGGCCCAAAAGGGTATTTTTGGAAATAAGTTTTTGAAAAATTTAGAAAAACTCTTTCAAACTAATTTCCTTCAGAATATACATGTTTTGAAGGTCTGATTTTGAAAAGTTTTGAGTTTTCTAAAATCTGACAACTGAAGAAGTGGCACACTGAATCCCTGGCACTAAGTCTGTAAGTATTTCTGCTTTATATTTTGTACTGTACTGAGGTAATACTGTAGATAGAACTGAGCCTTTGATATACTGAAGACTATAAAGATTGAGAGTATAGGGGAACTAAAAACCCTAAAAAAATTGAGACCGTAGCTAGGCTATGATTCTGTAAAAACAAAAACTTTAAAATACTATCTCTACATAAGAAATATGAATTAATAATAAAATTTTCGAGATCTTTGTAGTTATTTGATATGTGTACTGGTAATGTAGAATATTGATATGGGTTCTGAGGGTACGCAAAGTTTGCCAAGCTTATTCTAGTTAGGTGTGTGATGGTTGGAAACGAATTGTATGCGTAAGTGATAATGTTTATTTACTTCAGCAATTAGATGTTCTAGGTCGTACTAAAATTATTTAGAACAGAGTGCACAGCCGTAGCGTAGTAGAGTAGTCGATACACGACTATCTTATTATTTAGAAATTTCAAGGACGAATTTTTTTTTTAGGAGGGGTGAATTGTAACACCTTAAATTTGGGCCTAGAAGTGTTGGCCTTGTGTAACGTCCTGATTTTTGGGATTTTTCGAGATTTATGAGATTTTGGTGAATTTTTGAAATTTTGGTGTTCTGAATATTGGAATTGTGTTTAAGTGTGTTAGTGGGCCTTTAGAAGGCCCAAGCCTAAGTTAAAACCCGGTAAAATATCAAGTTTGGATTTTAAGTGAATAGGAGACTTGGTTAAGTGGGCTTTTAAGAAAAACTTCATAAATTATGATACAAGAAGAGCTTTGGCAAAGTGGCAAGGTGGCGCCACTGAGTTCCTAAAAAAGTGGCACCTAGGAAGGAATTAAAGGTCTAGGGTTCAAGTTGCAAGGTAAGCGTATTGTTACTTTTTAGTTTTTAGGCATGTGTCGGCATGTGATCGCTTAAATGAATTTCCGCAAGGGCCTTAGTGAGGTTGGGCCAAATGTTTTAGTTGATATTAGGGTTAGGTTCTTTTCTTTTTCTGTCATGACAAATTAGGGTTAGCCACCTAAAAGCTTTCACTTTCATTTATCATTCTCTAAGTTTTCACAAAAGCTGAAAACGCAGATTCCTTCTCCTCTGTGCCAATTTCTTCTTCCTCTTCTTCTCCTCGATTGCTTTCCTTTTCTTTTTGCTTTCTACCTTAGTCGAACACCCCAATTACTCAGATCTATCTTCTTTTTCAAATCCATCCTCCCTAAAACCACCATAGCCAATTACCATAAAAGCCGAAATCCCGAAAACTTACTACTTGTGCCAATTTCTCCAAGCCAATTCCCCCTATTCTTTTCATTCCTTTTGACCGAATTTCATCTTCTCTAAACCCTTAGTACCTATCGGCAACACTACTCCAAGATTATAACCCGAAATCACCATGTTCTTCACTAGTTAAAAAGCCAAAACTGCCATAACCATAGGAGCTCATAGCTAAATTTTTAGATCTCTAAGATTCGACTTCTGCTAGCATTTAGGGGATAGATCTGCATCAGATCTGAGTAGGAACATAAGGAGAAACTGTGGTAAGTACTCGTTATCCCAGATCTACATTATTTTGCTATTTAGAAAAAATCGAAGTCCCTAAAATCTAGGGAGGCTGTCGATTGGGGCGTAGGGCTCTAAGGGTCATTAACCAATGATATCTTTTGGTGATTAGTGTGTTCTAGAGGTGATTGATCAAAAGATTGGATCTTTCGAATGACTAGATCTAGATCTAGTCATCAATTTCGGCGAAGGTAAGATTTTGAGGGCCTTAGGGGCATTGGCCGAATATGGGCAAGTGAATATTAGGATTGTTTGTTGTAGTTTTGCAATATAAGAATTGTCGTAATCGATTGTAGGACATCGTGGGGGATCTCTCTAGTAGTCGTCGCGAAACAGATGTGTATCAAACTTCTTCTTTAGTCTAATTCGGCAAAAGCCAAAATGCCAAAATTTTGACATTTTGTGGGCTTGTGAGTGTGTGAATGCTCACAAGACGTTAGAAATTGTTAGATCTGAAATCACAATGTGGTAAGCTAGTCGCGTGTGCAATTTCGTATACTTCGGTAATTGGGCCTCGATGGGCTGCAAATAGGCCCAATGGGCTTACGGGCCCATATGGGTAAAAATAGGCAATAAGCATGTTCTGTTAGATTGAAGGATCGAAACTGCTAAAATTGGAAAGTTGGTTATGAAACTTAGACTAAATGGGCTTAATTTGCTAATAGACACCGTAGGACCCATTAGGGGTTTTAGGGCCAATAGCTAAAATTGTTAAACTAAGCTAAATAGACTACCGCGAAGACAAATGAATTAGTAGTGACTGGATTATGCATGAAAACCCTAGAAACTGATAAAATTACTGAAATACCCTTATAGGTGGAAAATTATAGTTTTACCCCTAGGAGTAAAATGACTGTTATACCCCTAGGGTTAAGTTTGACCCAAAATGCATGTTTTACTGTTACTATTTATTGTATGCCATTATTATCTTTTGCATGGGACTGGGATATTGATGGAGGAAGTACTGAAAGTGGCTTGACCACGTACTAGAGGCCTTGTCTCAATTTACTGTTATCTGAGCAGCCATGTTGCAACTGTAGAGTGTAGGGCTGGGTGGGTTGAGTTTTTCCCCGCATGGTGTGTAGGGCTGGTACGGGTGGAGTGTAGCAGACGGATTTAGGCTGGGTTGGGCTTGCATACATGATATTATCTGTTCTGTTCTGAAATGGGCCTATGGGCCATACTATTAACTGAAAGGGTGAAGGCCCAGTTTACTGTATCTGGATAGGGCTTCGGCCTAGTGGGCTTGAGCTGACTTGGGCTCTGGATGGGCATTCTATACACACTGAGTTTTCCAAACTCACCCCTTTTCTTTCCATCCATGCAGGTGAGCCCTAGTTGATGGACTTGGACCTGGGAAGGATTTAGAGTGGCCACGAAGATTTAAATTTCTGGTTTTCAATTATTTCATTTTATTATTTATTTAGATTATTTAATTTTGGTTTCTAGGTTGTAATAAGGCCGCTCTATTTATTTTATTTTTGGTTTTTAATTCTTTAATTCTTTAATTATTTTTAGCTTAAGTAGGATATTATTTGAACCGTTTTGAAATCGGTTAGCTCTACGGCGCGTTTTTGTAAAAGTTACTTGTTTTTAAAATATTTTGAAAGCAAAGCAAAGCTTCCGCAGCATAAATGTTTTCATAAATAAATATCTTAAATATGTTTAAACTTAATTTGTTGTTCGTGGACAAGTCATAAGGTTAAAGTGTGGCAATGGATGTGTGCATGTCTAGGATTGGATCTAGGAAGAGCTTGGTACTTAAGCAGTCTAAATAACTCACCTCCTCTTCTCTTGAATCCTACCTGGTGCGCAGTATCCATTCACTTTAAGCCATAACAAAGAAAGTCTGATTTTCCGATGCTTAAACCATTTCCGCAACTACAAAGGTTTACAAGCTTTCGCAATTTTTCCATAACATTTTACAAAGTTGTTTTGATTATTACAATGAATCACATTTTGGAAAAAAAATAAAGGTTTTATACAAGTTTACCAGTAAAAGTTTCTAAACATTAAGAAGGGTTTTCAATGAAAACATGGTTTTCGAAAACACTTCAATATGACAACCAGACTTGGCCGTAATGTCTGGGCTGGGTTTAGGGTGTTACAGAAATGAATAAACTTGTGAAACTTTTGGTTAATTATGTGATTGGGTTTGTGGTATAAAGGTGAAATTAAATGAGTTTACATTATAGTATAAAAATGCATAATAAGTGTTTATTCAATAAGTTGTGTTTATTATCATACGAGCTTACTAAGCTTTATAGCTTACTTTGTGTTATTTTTCTATGTTTTATAGTGTTTTAAACATTTCCTCGAATTGGAAGTCAACAGAGATTGCATCACACTATCCAGCTATTAAATTCGGTATTTATACATTTTTGTAACTTGGTTATATTGCATGTATAGGCTATGGTATTTGATTTAATGGTTGGAAATGTAATTAGTCATTTGAGATGACTTGATGTTGATCTGGGTTGATTATGAATGTGGTTATGGAATTTGGTCTATTTTGATAAACTTGATAGTGGCTAAATAGCTTAGAATTGTCATGAGAATTGCTAGTTAATATTAAAGTGTATATGGCCATTTTGGAATGGTTAATGTGATGGAATTATGATTGTTTAATTAGCTAATTATGTGATGAATATTTTCTTAAGATATGCCATGTTGCAGCTTGATTTAAGATGATGAATTGGTTGGTCATAGGTTGGGTATTATATGTAAACTATGGTCAATGAATTATGATGAATTGAGTATGTTTTTTGTTAGACAAATGGTTATGTTCTAATAGATGAATTATGGTAAATGTTGAGTAATGTGGTTGTCATATTAAAATGGCTTATAATGTGATAATTTGAGGATGTTTTGAATGTATATTTGTGTTAGGAAATGGTACCATTTGATCTTATTGTAGGTGTTGGTGTTTTGGGTGAGAAATGTGGCTTGTAACAGCCTATTTTCGTCCACATGGGTAGAGCGCACGGGCGTGTGGCTCAACTGTGTGTAACACATGGCCATGGTACACGATTGTGCGTCCCCTGATGATGAAATAAAAACCAACTCAATGACTTACACTGCCTAGACACATAGGTGTGTGGTTGGCCGTGTGACTCAACTCAGTATGTATGCCCTATTTTCACACGGCCTGTCATACGAGCGTGTGACCTCTGCATGTTTAAAAATTTTCTAAGTTTCCTGAACTTTTTGTATCTGATCAGTTTAGTCTTGAACCTTCTTTAAAGCGTATTTAAGGTCTTGTAGACCTATATAAAGGACAATGTGTATATGTATGAATGATATTGGATTATATTTGCTTAATGTTTGATGAATAAATGTTTAATTTATGTGATTGATCGGTAATACCTCTTAACCTTATTCCGGCGACAGTTACAGGTTAGTGGTGTTACTAATGGTAGGTGATAGGTCCTAAGGTAGAAGTGAAGGCTTTTTAGAGAAAGATTGGAGAAGAAATTTTGGCTAAATAAGTCAAATATGCCATTTTTTTAAGTATCCTTTTAGACCATTTTTTAAATTAGAGAAATAGGCCGATTTTGCAGAGTGTGTGAAAGCGCATCTAGCCTTGCCTTCTTTTAAATTTTGTTAGGGTTAGGGTAAGGTTTTTTAAGAATTAGGGTTTATGGTTTTAGGAGAGAAATCGTGAAAGTTTATAGGTATATTTGAGGGGTTGGGGATGTAATAATATGTCTCAAAACACAAACATTTCATATGTCCTACCAGGATAGGACTATTACCTTAGAAACCCATCCTATAGAAGTCAAGTTTTGTGGTAGCAGTGCTTGATATGATTATATTTCAAAGTCTAAGTAGAGGTCCCAGTAGACGACTATGAAATGGTCACGGGTTCGAGTTTAAATGGGGGCCATTTGACGATCGTTATGCCTTATATATACTATTCATGATATTGATGCCATAATCATAGAGAAAATGGAGGGATTTTTGGTGTAATCAATGTATTGTTTCTCTATTTCCATTGCAGCTGATATCATTAACCTTCAATTCTTATCCGAAGGTTGACACCAAGGTGGACATAAGAGGGCCCTCAGGCAGAGAGCAGATATTTCATTGGAGTAGAGGACAAACTCAGGTTAGCATGACAGCAGTTGTAGTTATTAATGAGTTTTTTTAATGACGGCAATCGTTATGGCTCCAAGAGGAGTGTCACCTTTACTTCAACATCACAGTCACTGTCGACCTGAGAGTCCTCATTTTTTCCATGACGACACCAACCTTTGAATAAAAAGGAAGATTAAAAATATTGACTATGTGGAAATGGAGAAAAAAATCACGATGATTATAGCAAGAACCCTGCAGTTTTCTCTATTATTATGCCTTCAAAATTCTTTATGGTATTTATAAGGCAACATCTCTGGGTATACTAAAATTTTAAGCTTGTGCCCGCATAATGACCATCAACTAGCTCTCCCATTATATGCAAATTTTCACCTAAGATAGTATAAAGCAAAATAACCTAGAAAGTCAACTTCTATAGGATAGGTTTTCGAGATATTGATCCCATCTCGACAGGATATATGAAATGTGTGTGCCGCGGAGTGATATCACATCATTGACAACTCAAGAATACCTTAAACTAGAAATTTTATTAGCAACAAAAATTTTTAACATTAAAGCGAGGAAGAAAATCGAGAGAGAGAAATATTGTAAAGTGGAGGGATGGAGGCCAAGAGAGATGATGGGTTTAGGGATGATGGACTATGAAGGGGAAGCCCCCTTCTATAGGTGTGGGGGAGGAGTGAGATTACAAAAGAAAAAATCTTTGTAGTTGAAAACGTGTCACAAGACCAGCGTCTTCATCAAATATTTTCAAAACGTGCTTCAGATTTTACCCGAGTTTCCTGGGATTAGGTACTTTTTTGGTAGCATTTAGTGGAAATGTTAAGAAAACTCATCTAGTTGGGCAATCTTTCTTAACATTTCCACTAAAGTCTGCAAAAAAAAGTACTTGATCCTGAGAATTCAGGGTAAAATCTAAAGCATATTTTGAGGCATTGAATATCCTTTCAAGCACACATCTGATGAAATTATTTGATCTATGAATTGCATTTTCAAGCATCGAAGTGCGTTTCATTATTATTATTCGATGAAAATGAGTCTTCAGAAATGCATTTTGAAACGTGCATTCCTTCTATCCTTGTTCTATTTTGCTATTAAAGTTCTAAAATATTTAGAACTTAGAGACGTAGCAAATTCATATCAAACATTAAAGAGTTACACTGCAAGTGTGGTCTAAATTTCTTTGGATAACCATCTAAAGATTTATTTTCTCAATATCTAATTCATTTTAAATTGAACTGACTTAATGAGTGAAATTTGTCATTTACTATGACAATCAAATCTGTAATACGGAAGTCCGATTGTATTTGCAAGAGCACAATTCATGGAAATGGCTTTCAACCATACCATTCAATTGCGTTAGCTCGAGCTGGGGGTAGTCATATCATTGCACTACTCAAGCAAAAATACTGTAATAGAGTTATATGTCAAGTTTGTCGAGGCTAATGGAGCTAGCCCATCTTCAACCACTGTTGTGGCTGGAAACACAAAAATTTATAGACTTTTTCCTACCTCTTTTTACTTAAAATCATGCATTTTCGATAGAATTTTTGTCATAAAATAATTAATTCTGATAAAATAATTAAATTCTATTAAAAATTTGAACATGTTAATTTTTAATCAATTTTACAATTATTTTTAGTGAATTTTGATTATTTTTTACAGATTAGCACAAAGAGAAAAAATTTACCCGGCAGACACCGTTAGAAAAACAAAACCGAGAAGCAATTCGAAGTAACAAGGCAAAATAATTTCTAGCCTAAGACGGTCCAAAAATGTGTATTAATTCATAATATAATTAATTTTAATTTATTCCCAACTTAATTTGGGCTAAATAAATTAATTTTTATTAATTATGGAAAAATGGCCCAGTTGAAACACACCAGTTGAACCAAATTGAGCAAACCGAACTAGCCACCAATTGGGCAGCCCAGAACCGTTCAAATGCTGACCCAAATTAGCATTTTATCTGATTAAATGAGCTTGCAAAAAGGCCATTGAAAGACTTCTAAATCACATTCAAACCCCACCTTAATTTAAGGCTTTACGGATTTGCCCCAAGCTAATTTTGGCAAAGTTGAAAGTCTCAACTTTGCCATGTAAGATGGTAGGCCATGAGGGGACTCTTTGGCCGTTGAAAATTTCTATTTTTAGTAGCCATCCTCAGCTATATAAACCCCCTTGCTGCCCATTTCAAATCATCCCTCAACACTCTCATTCTTTCATTCATTTCTCTCATTCATTTCTCTCCTCTCCATTCTCTCTTTTTTCTCCAAAAGCCAAGCCTTCTTGTGCCGATTTCTCCTCTTGGAAAAGAGGAATTTTCTCAGCCATTTTGGGCAGCAAGTGAGTGTTCGTAGAAGCCTTGATCGGTGAGGACAACGGAGACAAAGAACGGAGCAATCAGTCAAGCCATGGAGAAACACCAGATTTGCTTCTTGTTCCTTATCCTTTTAATTCCTGTTGTTTTTATGATGAACATATCTATGAATATTAATGTATTTGAAATGGTTATTTTAATCAATCTAGCTTGAATTTAATTTTTGTTGGGTTGATTGCATTTCGTCCCCTTGATTTGTTAAATTTATGTCTATGCTGTTATAGGCCCCAGTAAAATGCTTGATTGAGTAAAATCATGCCTAAGTTATTCTGCCATTATAATTGTTTAGATAACTAAAGAATTAATTATTTAAGCACATTGAAATTGTAATTAATGGACACAGTACTCAATCAGTGCATGTTTAATTCTTCTAAGGTAGCTGAAGATTAAATTAGCATTGTATTTGGCGATACATATGCCTTGCATAACTTGCAAGGTTATTGTGATTAAACTATTTCAAGGTAAGGATACTTTGTTACTTCACATAGTCTTTTATATGCTTATTAGGTTCAATTAATCATCTGAATGGACATAGGAAGCTATGAGAGACTAATTTAATTTAATAAGTATGTATGTGCAATAACATGTTTACCTTTTAAATTCTGTTTAATCGGTCGAATTGGCATAGGAATATGTACAAGAGATGGAATGGATTTTTAATTTGCAAATATGTTCATAAGTTAGCAAATTACCTAGTTGCCGTGAATTTATTCATAACAAGTATAAACATCAGTTTAATAATTCTAAGTTAAAGAAATGTAATTAATCCAACACAATTATATCATCTTGATTAAATCATATTTGAAATCGTGCATTAGAATTTCTTTGTTTTATTTTAATTATTTCACTTAGTTTTTAACTCTTAGTTTTTTTTAATTATTTCTTTTTAAAACCAAATATTTTCCCTTCACCAAAGTGTTTAAAATACTTTCATAAATAATTCTTTTACAGTGCTTGTGGGTACAATAACTTGACATTTACTTGTCACTTTATTACTTGTTGCGATTGTGTACACTTGCACATTTTCGTCGTTCCAAGTTTTTGGCATCGTTGTCGGGGACTATTTTAAAAACCATTATTTGTGAATTTGTTAGTTTTACATTTTGGTTTATTTTTATATTTAATTTTAACTTCATTATTTTTTCTGTGAATATTTTAGGTATTTATGAGTATTGACCAGATTATTGATTTACTCCCTGTAGGCCCTGAGATAGAACAAACCTTTCGACGGCGAAGAAGACAAGCGAACCAGAAAAGGATTGAGAGATGAACTTCGAGAATATGAATCAAGGAAATGCCGCAAACCCTGCTCAAAATCCTATATTTATTGCGATGATAGGGATAGAGCCTTAAAACAATATGACGTGCCAGTATTCAATGATCTTAATCTAGGTATTAGGAGACTCGAAATCAAGGCACAATAATTCGAGCTGAAGCTAGTCATGTTCCAAATGCTTCAGACAATGGGCCAATTCAGTGGAATGCCTACTGAAGACCCTTATCTTCATTTGAGACTGTTCATGGAGGTGAGCGACTCTTTCAAGTTAGCCAGAGTACCTAAAGATGCATTACGATTGAAGTTGTTCCCATACTCACTAAGGGATAGAGCTCGAGCCTGGTTGAACTCGTTGCCACCAAACTTAATTTCCACATGGCAAGAGTTAGCAGAGAGATTTCTTATGAAATATTTCACGCCTAGAAAGAATGCTAAGTTGAGGAACGAGATCACTGCCTTCTAACAAATGGATGATGAATCATTGTATAAGGCATGGGAAAGATTTAAAGAATTATTACGAAAGTGCCCTCATCATAGAATCCCATATTGCATTCAACTTGAGACGTTTTATAACTGTCTCAACGCTCACACAAGGATGGTAGTGGACGCTTTTGCTAACGGTATTCTCCTTTCTAAGTCTTATAATGAGGCTTATGAAATCATCGAAAGGATCGTCAGCAACAACTATCAATGGCCAACCAGTCGAGCAGCGTCAGGAAGACGAGTCACTAGAATACATGAAGTAAACACTCTCACTTCACTCGCATCTCAAGTATCATCAATATCCTCAATGCTTAAAATTCTTACTACTAATGGGTCTAATAGTTTTGCACCACAGCCACTTAATCAATTTGAGAATATAGCCTGTGTCTATTGTGGGGAAGGGAATTTGTTTGAAGAATGTCCATCAAGCCCAGAATCCATGTATTACATAGCTAACCAGAACCAAAATAGAGGGAGGCAAGGGTTGCAATCCAATTATTATAACCCATCGTGGCGAAATCACCCAATTTTTTCCTGGAGTAACCAAGGGGCTGGAACCAGTAACACTTACACCCAACCTAGACCAACCCAACCACCTAACTTCCCCTAACAAGTTCAGAAACTAGCTCAAGCTGAATTATCCAATAGCTTAGAGAATCTATTGAAGGCATACATGGTGAAGTTAGAAAGTTGATGCCTATGTCAATATTTAGAAAGTTGGGGATAGGTGAAGTAACCAAGGGGCTAGAACCAATAACACTTACGCCCAACCTAGCCAAGTATTAACTTGATTCCTATGTCAATATTTAGAAAGTTGGGGATAGGTGAAGTTAGATCTACTGCGGTTACACTTCAACTAGCAGATAGATCTTTAGCACATCTTGAAGGAAAAATTGAATATGTATTGGTACGTGTAGATAAATTTATCTTTCCAACTGACTTTGTAATTCTAGACTTTAAAGCAGAAAAGAAGTACAAATTATCCTAGGAAGACCATTCTTAGCAACTGGAAGGACCTTTATTGATGTACAGAAGGGCGAGCTGACTATGCGTGTTCAGGATGATTAGGTAACATTTAATGTTTTTAAGTCAATACGATTTCCTGACACAATTGATGATTGTTCTGTAGTATCCAATTTAGAGGAATTAATTATGGAGAAGGAACTCAACTATGTGGAGGATCCGCTGGAATGAATTCTGACATCAGACCCTCCAAATGATGAAGAGGAGGATGAAAACTTAGCTTTACTAGAAGCTAATCAAAAGGGATTTAATCTGTAATCCCATTTTGAATCTTTCGAATTAGAGAAAAGGGATTACACCCAGCCGAAAGCATCAATCGAGGAGCCACCTAAATTAGAACTCAAGGTATTACCTTCAGATTTAAAATATGTTTATTTAGGTAATGCTTCTACTCTGCCTGTGATTGTTTCAGCAGAATTAACTACTGAACAAGAAGAGAAACTTATTTTAGTTTTGAAACAATTCAAGAAGGCTATCGGATGGACCATAGCTGATATTCGTGGCATTAGTCCATCTGTATGCATGCACAAGATCATATTAGAAGATGGCGAGAAAGGAACGATTGATGGACAACAAAGACTGAACCCCATTATGAAGGATGTAGTATAGGAGGAAATTATCAAGTGGTTAGATACGCATATCATTTTCCCCATCTCAGACAATTCATGGGTAAGTCTATTCCAGTGCGTGTCGAAAAAATAAGGTATCAAGGTCATTGAGAACGAGAATAATGAGTTGATACCAACTAGAACGGTTACGAGATGAAGAATATGCATCGATTACCAGAAGCTAAACAAGGCGACTAGAAAAGATCACTTTCCTTTGCCATTCTTAGACCAGATGCTTGATAGACTCCCGGAGCAAGACTTTACCATTTTCTCAATGGATACTCAGGGTATAATCAGATTATAGTAACACCAAAAGATCAACACAAGACGACATTCATATGCTCGTACAGTACGTTTGCAGTTAGATGCATGCCATTTGGTTTATGTAATGCACCTGCTATATTTCAAAGATGTATGATGTCAATTTTTATTGAAATGGTTGAGAAGTATTTGGAAGTTTTTATGGATGATTTTTCAGTATTTGGAGACACTTATGATGATTGCTTAGCCAATCTAGCTAAGGTACTTAGGCGATACGAAGAAACAAACCTAGTACTTAATTGGGAAAAGTGCCATTTCATGATACAAGAAGGGATTGTTTTAGGGCATCAGAAATCGAGACATGGAATCGAGGTAGACAAAGCACAGGTAGTCATTATTGAGAAACTCCCACCTCCAACATCTGTAAAGGGTGTTAGGAGCTTTTTGGGCCACGCTAGTTTCTATCGTAGATTTATCAAAGGCTTCTCCAAAATTGCAAAACCTTTGTGCAAATTATTGGAGAAGGACATGACATTCAAGTTTGATGAGGAATGTTTAATAGCATTCAAGGATTTGAAGAATCGATTAGCTACGGCACCCATAATCGTCACACCAGACTGGGATTTACCATTTGAATTGATGTGTGACGCTAGTGACTTCACAATTGGAGCTATCATGGGCCAGCGAAGGAACAAAGTTTTTCACCCATCTACTATGCAAGTCAGACTCTAACAGGAGCACAACTGAAGTATATGGTAACAGAAAAAGAGTTACTTGCTATTGTATTCATTTTCGACAAATTTTGATCTTATATTGTAGGTACCAAAGTGACTGTCTATACAGACCACTCGACTATTAAATATTTACTTGCCAAGAAAGATGCTAAGTCGAGATTGATCCAGCGGGTACTTCTACTTCAAGAGTTCGATCTAGAAATTCAAGATCGAAAGGGAGTAGAAAACCAAGTAGCAAATCACTTGTCCAGATTGGAGCCGCAAGAGGGATATTCTCCACTTGTACCAATTCAGGAGACATTTCCGGATGAACACATATTGAAGGTAAATCATGTCCATAACACCCGTTGGTTTGCTGATATTGCTAACTATTTAGCTTGTGGTTTGATGCCGATTAGTAAGACGTATCAACGAAGGAAAACGTTTTTTCACAATGTGAAGTACTATTTTTGAGAAGAGCCATATTTGTTTAAAAAGTGTGCAGATCAGATAATCAAGAGATGCGTACCAGAAGAAGAAATACCGAAGATTTTATACCATTGTCACTCAGCTCCAAGTGGGGGACACTTTGGAGGTACTCGTACTGCGGCCAAAGTATTAAAAGCCGAATTCTTTTGGCCAACATTATTCAAGGATGCATATGCTTATGTGAAGAGTTGTAATTGATGTCAAAGGGTCGAAAATGTCACCAACAAAAATGAGATACCTAGAACAAACATCATTGAGGTGGAATTATTCGATGTTTAGGGTATTGACTTTCTTAGTCCTTTCCCTCTGTCTTTTGGTTACAAGTACATATTGGTAGCAGTAGACTACGTGTCCAAGTGGGTCGAGGTAGAAGCTTATCCAACAAACATGCTAGGGTTGTGATGAAATTTTTACAAAAACACGTGTTCACAAGGTTTGGAACCCCAAGAGCTATTATCAGTGATAAAGGGTCCATTTTGTGAGCAAGTGGTTGAAATGGTTGTTAGATAAACACGGAGTAAAACACAAGGTTGCATCCGTAGACAAATGGGCAAGCTGAGCTAGCAAATAAGGAGATCAAAGGCATACTTGAGAAGGTAGTTTCCCCAAATCAACGAGATTGGTCCAAAAGACTAGATAACGCTTATGGGTTTATAGAACAGCATACAAGACACCTTTAGGGATGTCACCCTATAGGTTGGTCTTTGGAAAAACATATCATCTACCTCTAGAGTTAGAGCACAAAGCTTACTGGGCTCTTCGACGACTCAACATGGATCTTAAGCTTGCTAGAGAGAAACGGATGCTCTAACTCAATGAGCTAGAGGAATTTCAAATGTTCTCATACGAAAATGCCAAATTACTCAAAGAAATACTCAAGAAATGGCATGACAAGCACATTCGAGTTAGAGAATTTGAAGCAGGTCAGCAAGTCTTGTTATTTAATTCCAGATTGAAAATTTTCCCAGGTAATTTAAAATCACGATGGTTTGGTCCATTTACAATTCATTGCGTATATCCATATGGAGTTGTTGAACTCCAAGGTAAGAGAGGTACTTTTCAAGTCAATGCTCAACGTCTAAAACATTATTACGGAGAAAAACTTGAACGAGATCAAGTCTTGTTCAGTTTATCAGATATTTAAATTTATTTTTTTCTATTTGAAATAAATTATTTAGGGTATATTTTCGGGTTTATTATGTTTAAATAAATTTTGTCTAGGAGATTGGAACTTAAGCGGGCCCACTTGTGACCCCTCTAACCTTTCCTGGGAATTTAGTTTGACATAATTTTCCAATAAATTATTCCCTAAATAACGAAATAATTTTTTTATTTTTCAAATAAAAGGGTCAATTTTGATCTTTTAAATAAATTATTTAGGGTATATTTTCGGGTTTATTATGTTTAAATAAATTTTGTCTAGGAGATTGGAACTTAAGCGGGACCACTTGTGACCCCTCTAACCTTTCCTGGGAATTTAGTTTGACATAATTTTCCAAGAAATTATTCCCTAAATAACGAAATAATTTTTTTTATTTTTCAAATAAAAGGGTCAATTTTGATCCAAGTCTTAAGTCGTCACTCAATTTTGAATTTACATTAAGTATAGGGACTTAATTGAAGTATTTTTCAAATTTGATTACTCTTTTTGTAAATAATAAAAACTAGGTGCCTCTCTTTGTTAATATTTTTTTAAAAGGCATTTAGAAATAATTATTTTTGCTGAATATTATACATTTATCAATAAAATGATAAACTTTAATATATAATTATATCTATTATAATTTATATATTAACTTTTATCAACTTAGCTTAGAATTAGGATTTATTTTATTTTAATTATATTTTATGTTTATCTTAATAATTTAATAGCAATTGATAATTTCATATGCATATAATTAATTATTAGTTGTTAATTTTGAGTAGGATTAGAATTAGACTCTTATTTTAATTATTAAAATATACTAAGAGTTCTACTCTAAGTCCTACTACTCACACTATAAATTCTACCATTACTTCTTCCCATTCATTCATCACCTAAACCTTCCAAAAACCAAACCACCTAGCACCAAACACACCATCAGCCAGCACGCCTTAGCAGCCCGGGAGCATACCTGCTCCCGCGCCCATCCGCGTTCACCTGCTGCTCCTACCCGGCCGCAACACATGCACGTCCTAGCGCCCACGCGCCCGCATTCGGCCTGCTGCGTGTTGTTGTTGATCCAGACCAGACCTTGCATGCAGCTAGCTCTAGGTTTGATCGACGAAGCTTCACACATCACTCGCACATACGGATCAGCCCCTGCGCACGCTACCTACTTCAGCCCTGCACGCTGCTGCTTGTTGCGCACTAGCACTTGTGCGGTAGACCTCCTACACACTTACACCAAGCCCTTAAGCCTCCAACCCTCCTTTTAAATTATCATCTATTTCTTCATTATTATTTTTTTTAAGAGTTCTAATATTTTTGCAAAAGGTGATAAGACATTATTTTCTTCTAAAATTTTAATTATTTAATTTTTCAATTTATTAAATTATTAATAATTTTTTTAAAATTTTTTGAGAAAATAAATTTTTCCCATCTTATGTTCAGGACAATTGTGCCTCGCAAGAGAACTCGTGCTTCCGCCCAAATTGATGAAATGCAAAACAAGTTCCACTGTGAAGAAGCCAAAGTAAGATACGAAAGTATGTTCAAAAATCAATATATGCATCCAGAAAAAGCCTTCACATTGAAGGAAAGCAACTACATAGACTTTATGGCACGTATTCGTCAAGTTGCTGAAGCCCTCAATTGGGAATTGTTTTATGAGAAGAGACCAAGTGTCGATGAGGAACTAGTTTGAGAATTCTATGCGAACTTAACCTCAAGTGAGTTGACTGAAGTTCTAGTTCGCAGAATCAAGGTACTAATAAATTCAAATGCTATTAGTGAGTTCTTTGAATTACCTGATTTTGAAAATGATGAATATTCTTCTTTGTTGAGCAATATTAAGCCTGAAAATTTGCAAGAAATTCTTAAGGAACTTACAGTTCTAGGTTCTAAGTGGACTGTGTCAAAGCAAGGAATTCACACGTCTCGAAGAGAATATTTCACATCACTTATGAAGGTATGGTTCTATGTCATCCGTTTCAGCCTTATGCCTAGTTCGCATGGGACTACAATGTCATTAGAGCGAATGGTCCTATTATACTCAATTTTAACTGCGAAGACCATTGACGTGGGTAAAATCATCCTAAGAGAAATGTGGAATTGTGCCGTTAGACGTTTTGGCCCAGAATACTTTCCCTTTACGGTAACAATTCTGTGCTTAAAAGCAAAAAATCTTGCGAACGTAAAGAAGACAAGATATAGTCAAGGCACAATCACTATTGGGACCTCTACTGAGTAACTGGAGATTCTGTTCTATAACAATCAATTGAAGAGACTGAGGATCCTGAAGAAGCAGAAGATGACCCCACAGGGATCCCACCAGAGCAATCAGCTGAAGTCCCTAATGAAGTAGAACCTACAGAACTAGAAGCTGAACCTAATATTGAAACCTCAATGTTTGGAACTCTACCGCCTAGCTCAGATCTTCGAGATGAGCTGTATAAGCTGATGGACTTAATGCAACACAAGCAATGGCAACAACAAGCCTACTGGAGATACTAAAAAATAAGGGATAACTCGATGATGAGCGCCCTTAGGAAAATTTACAATGACCCATTTATTTTTGTGCCTGAATTTCCAGATTTCATATTCGAACCACGATTTCATTATAGAAGAAGGAGCAAAGCTATTCATGCAAAGGCAATAATGATGGAGCAAAAGATAAGTCGAATTCGGAAGGATCGGCGAACAAATAAAAAGGGAGGACCTCAACTTTATTTTACTTTTAATCTTAAGTTATTTTAAGATTAGGTTAATTAGGAATTTTTATTTTTGCATAATAAAACAAGAGATAGGAATCAGGAATAAAACCTAAACAAATCACAAAGTCTAAAGTGTGGCAATAGGTATATACATGTCTAGGATGAGATTTAGAGAGAGCTTGGTACTTAAGCAGTCAATTTGACTCACCTCCTCTTTTCTAAAATCCTACCTGGTGTATAGTATCTATTCACTTTAAACAATGAGGACTTGTTCACTTTAAATAGGGGGACCGAAAATTTGAATTATTTCTGCTTAGAATAAAATTTTCTTTTAATTATGATTAGGATATATTTTGTTCAATAATTTGAAATTTTGTTAAGTATGCTAAACTTTAGTATTAATAAAGTTTTATTATTTCAATAAATTATTATGTTAGCTTAATAATTATATGAATGTATTTTTAATAAAGCATGCAAAATCGTACCAAAAATTTTTCGTTCCTTACGAAAAATTAGGCATGCATGAAAGTTTAAGTCTTTAGAATTGACTTAGTAATTTCTTGAGGCGAAATCCTAGGAAGCATTTCTTGAGGCGAAATCCTCGGAAGCATGGAATATTGAAAATGATTTAGGCAATTATTGTTTGGACCGGTTAAGCCTTTCAAGCCAACCATGATAAATTTATCCTTTGAAACCCAACTTTGAGACTATATGGCCTAATTTTATTTGGACCTTTGCAATATTAGCCATCAGTTTTCTCTTAATTATCTTTTTCCCAAACACTAAACTCAGTGCTATTCAGAATATCGTTTGAAAATAAGTTTGGGGGAGTTGAAAAGAAGTATCAGAATTCTCAAAAATTGTAGTACATGAAACAAGTGCTCGTAAATACTTGAAAACAGATGTACAAAAGAGCTTGCGAAAGTTAAGTAAGTTGGTGTATTGAAGGTGAAATTTTGAAGGTGAAATTTACGCTGAGTCTAGGGTTTTAAGCCAAAGTTTATCTACCTTTTACCTACCCCTAGCCTATCCACGTTACAACCTTAATAAAGAACTATTGATTCAAGTTTCTATGCTACCTACATTAGTGGAGAGAAATTGCTAAGATCAACATATGAAGACATAAGTTAAACTTAATGATTGCAGCTTAGTCATGAATAAGGGAATAAAAATCAAATTGGTAAGGGTTAGCATGTCTTTATTAAAGAAACATTTAGTCTAATTTTGCTATTATAATAGTTGTTGAATGTAATTTGAACGATATGTTTACTTAAGTAGTCTAATTATCAAATTTCTTATTTTTAAGCCTAAGTTTATTAAATTCATAATTTTGAGAAAAAGTTGTTCTGAAAGAGTTTTTCAAAGGTGTTTTCCGAGAAATTCTTTTCAAAATTTGTGCAATACTTGGGACGAGTAATGATTGAAGTTTTGGGGTATGGAAACACAAAAATTTATAGACCTTTTCCTACCTATTTTTACTTAAAATCATAGATTTTCGATAGAATTTTTGTCATAAAATAATTAATTTTTATAAAATAATTAAATTGTATTAAAAATTTGAACATGTTAATTTTTAGTCAATTTTATAATTATTTTTAGTGAATTTTTATTATTTTTGATAGATTCGCACAAAGAGCGAAAATTGACCCAGTAGACACTGTTAGAAGAACAAAACTGATAAGCAATTCGAAGTAACAAGGCGAAATAATTTTGTAACACCCCTAACCCTATCCGTCATCGGGCTAGGGCTAGGAGCATTACCGGACAAATCAGAACTTTTATAGGCTTTTCACATTCATTATCATCATAACATAATCATACATCATCAAAGAGTCCCTTATGAAGGTTTACGAGACCTTAAACATTCATTAGAAGAAGGTCGGGACTAAACCGAACACTTAGAAAATTTTTCCAAAACTTGAAAATTTTTCTAAGCTATTAAGGTCACACACCTGTGTGGTCAGGCCGTGTGCCTCACATGGCCACCAGACACACCCATGTGTCCAGGCCATGGCAAAACAGGGCATACATACTAACTTGTTCACACGGCCACGAGAAACGCCCGTGTGCTTGACCGTGTGAAAATTAGGGAGGCTACTGACTTGTTCCCACGACCACTAAACACACCCGTGTGCCTGGGCCGTGTCATTCCTGTAGGGTATACTGACTTAATCCAACAGGTACCCCAGGGGACACACGACTGTGTACTATGACTGTGTGTCGCACACAGTTGAGACACACGCCCGTGTCTCTGCCCGTGTAGACAAAAATAAGCCATTCGAAAAGCCAACTTTTCCACCCAATTTGGTTCCTCTCTACAAGCCAAAATACACCAAAATTCACAACCAAAACATGCCCAAAATAGTCATCAACAAGACCAAGAATATCACCAACCAATTCATGTACATTAACCAACTAACTATTTACCAATCAAGCCAAAACCATAACATATCAATTGATATAATACCACATCATGAACCCTCTCAACTCATAACTAAAACTTACCAAAGTTCATCATTTACTCATACCAAAATGATCATATTAAGTTAGGCCATTCATGCATTTTAAGTCATACCAAAGTTACATCACCTATCACATACCAAAGCAACCATATTCACAACTTAGCTAGCCAAATCACATGGCTTAGCCTATTTACAAATCAAAATATACATGTAACCCTACCTAGCTTATACATGCCATACTTAGCTACTCAAAAACACAATAAATACCAAAATGAGTTCAGATAGTGCGATGAAGTTCCTCGATGATTACCAAGCCTTCAGTAGCCTTGATGATCTATAAAATAGAAATAAACAAACCAAGTAAGCTTTTAAAGCTTAGTAAGTCATAAGGAAGTAATTTAACATATAATTGTAACAATAAAACAACCATTCCATCAATTTGAACCATGAATAAGCATTACAAACCTTTATTCATGTCCTACCACATGGTTACTCATTTAAATAAGATTCATACCTCTTTAATTCAATTCATATAATCTCACTTATGAACTTTATCTCCACAACTAACACTTTGTACATACCTGTTCTATTTCATATCACTATTTCCATGAGCATTTCCCTGTTCACTTGTTGAACCATCCGGCTTAAGAGTCAAACATTCGAACATAATGTCCGATAAGTACCTATACCATGGCCCATAGCCAACTCAATGTAACTTATCTCAAAGCACCTATACCGTGGCCCGTAGCCAAATCAAGGTTACTCTCAAAACATCCATACCATGGCCTGAAGCCAAATCAAGATGCTTCACACACCCGAAGTACCGATATCATGGCCCAAAGCCAACCACTTTATCCTAGTGACATGTCACTAACTTCTGAACTAAATCTACAGTTCAACCGAGCTTTATCTATCTCATTTTCTTTATCTTCTCTACCATATCATTCATTTTGTTATCTTCATCTCGTCTGAGATTTCATTTATCACCATTCAATTTATAATAATGTGATTAACAACATTTATAACAAAATTACTACTTATGAACTTACCTCGAGTGTGTTTTGTCGGTTTAGTCGATTATTTGACAACTTTTGATTTCCCGCGATCCAAGTCCAGATTTCACTTTTCTTGATATATACATATTAAAATAACTCATTCAATCACACACTCAATCAATACACTACAAGGACACACAATTAGGGTATTTTACAAAATAGCCCTCACATTTTCACATTTTGGCATTTAAGTCCCTATTTCATAAAATCATCAAATACCCAAATTTTCTTTATACAAGGTCTAGCTTAACTTTCCTATAGTTCAATCAAGCCCACATAATTCATCTATGTCACATTTTAGTCCCTCTATATAATTTTTTTCATAAATTAGCCCAAATTAGCTAATTTCATCAAGATCCGAGGTTTACATCGTGATTTTGGAAGAAACTGCAAGATGCTCTAGGTACTAAATTATATTTCAGTACTGCATTCCATCCGCAGACAAATGGTCAATCTGAGTGAACCATTCAGATACTTGAGGTGCATTCCCGAGTTCGAAGGTACGTGGGAACGATACCTACCTCTGATTAAATTTGCAATAATAATAGCTTTCAGTCGAGTATCAAAATGGCACCTTATGAGGCTTTGTATGGACGTAAATGTAGTACACCATTGTATTGTACTGAGCTCAGTGAAAATAAGATACACGGGGTTGACTGGTTCAGAGAAACTAAACAGAAAGTGAAAATGATCGGTGAGAGTCTAAAAGTAACATCAGATCGTCAGAAATCATATGTGGACTTGAAACGTAAAGATATAAAGTTTCAGATCGGAGACAAAGTCTTTTTGGAAGTCTCACCATGAAAGAAGATACTCAGATTTGGTTGCAAAAGCAAATTAAGTCCAAGGTTCATTGGGCCGTATGAGCTAATAGAATGTATCAGGCCAATCGTTTACAGACTGCTGTTGCCACCTGAGCTAGAAAAGATCCACAATGTATTTCATATTTTAATGCTTCAAAGATATCGATTGGATCCCTCACATATGATTTGTCCGTCTGAGATTGAGATTAGGTCTGATATGACATATGAGGAAGAACCGATTTGCATTTTGGCTCGTGAGACTAAAGAACTACGAAATAAGAAAATTTCATTGGTTAAAGTGGTGTGGCATAAACACGGTGTTGAGGAAGCAACTTGGGAACCAAAGGATGCCATGAGAGAGCGTTATCTGAACCTATTCACCGGTAAGATTTTCGGGGACAAAAATCTCTAAGGGGGAGAGTTGTAACAACCTGATTTAGACCCTAATGGGAACGGTGGTTTTGGGACCATGAATTCGAGTCAGAAAAATATTTAAAATTTATTTTCTGTGTCTATTTTGTGTGAATTTATATCTGTGAAATTTTCATGCTTTAATTTTATCGTTTGAGTGTCCGATTGAATAAAGGACTTAATCACAAAAAAAAAAATGAAAATTTGATAGTTTAAAGTATAAGGGTCGAATTGTTAGTGGCTTTTTAAGTGGAAGTATTTATGTTGCAAATAACCCTTTGGGCTTAGTGAAGGCCGAATATACCCTTATTATATATGTTTAAGCTATTAATTTTAAAAGGGTAAAATAGGAAAACATGTAGGGTAAAATAGGAAAACATGTATTAAAAATATGTTTGTATATATGTTACATTATATGGTAATTAAAATAAGCTTATCATATTTCTTCTTCTTGTCGTAACATAACAAAAAGAAAGAAAAAGAAAAGAAACTAGGGTTCGGCCATTTCTTAACTTGATTTAAGGTAAGTTTTAGCTCGGTTTTTGATAATTTTTATGTTTTTAAGATCGTTTCTTCGTATACTACTAAACCCAAACTTTAATTTTTTATTTTGATGAATGTTTTGAATTATGCTATTGATGAGAACTTGTGATTTTTGTTGCTTGATGATGAAATATGAAAGATATGTTTGGGTTAACATATTTGGCATTGGAATTTTTGGATAATTTTGAGTAATTAGGACATAATTAAAAAATAAAAATTTCGAGGACTAAAATGTGAAATAAATGAAATTTATGGACTAGTATGGATACTAGGAGCATTCAGCCTAATGTGGGGTTGTCAAATTTTGCCTATTTTGTGTTTTGTGCAATAGGGATTAAATTGTAAAAAGTGTAAATGCTAGGCGTAAAATGGTAATTTCCACTTCTGTGTTTTTGGACTTAATTAAATGGAAGTATGTTTGAATGAGCTTAATTTGAATATGTTTAGATTAAGAACCAAAGAAATCAGATTTGGATCGGGGGAAAGCTAAAGTTGTCGACTAGCCGTTCAGTTCTGTTTTTCTTTGTCCGAGGTAAGTTTATAGGCAAATAGACGTCCTTAATTTTAATTAAATGCTAAGCACATATGCTGAATTGAAATATATGAATTTATATGTAACAGCCCATTTTAGAACTTAGCAGGAACGAGTGGTTTTGGGACCACTTAACTGAGTTGAAATATTACTTTTATTATTTTAATATGTTTTACAGCATGATAGATTTATTGTGTGAAAGTTTCGTATAGAAATTTTATCGTTTAAATAGTTAATTTGGTAAAAAGGATTAAATCGCATAAAGCGATAAATAGGAGTTCTATTGCATAAATGACTTATATGGCTTTGGTTTTATTTATAGAAGTCCTTAAAAGGTTATTTTACCATTTTAAATGATAGTGGACATCTATTTCCATATTATTATGATTTTAAATGGTTTCATTAAGGGTTAAAATGGTCATTTAGATTTATCATATGTTTTAATTAGTAAAAACATGAAATTTGCTTCATTATTCCTTCATCCACTGATTTTATAAACAAAACAAAAAGGGTTGGAAAGCTTTTGTATTCGGCAAGCTTAAATTTATCAATTGAGGTATATTTTGACTTCGGTTTTCGATAATTTCTATGTTTTTGAATTCATTGCAGCTCAGTCTAGCTGACCCATACCTCAATTTATAAAATTGATTGTGTTTTTGAAATATGTCATTGATGAATATATGTTTATTTTGATGAATAATGGTGAATTATTGATGGTTGTTTGAAAATATACAAGTTTTACAAAGTAATTTTTGATGAAAATGAGTTTTAATGATTAAATTGAAAAAGATAGAAATTTTGTGGTTAGAAGTGGAAATAAATGAATTATATGTGCTGGTATGAGGTACTTGAATATTCGGTTATGATGAATTGAGGGTCCTATGGTGTAATTTATTATTTTGTGAATTCAGGACTAAAGTGTAAAAGTATGAATAGTTAAGGGCTAATTTGTAAATAAGCCAAAATACATGTTTTTGGATTAAATTGAACATGTTAGTGATTAAATAGTTGAATTTTGTGTTAATTTAGATCAAGACAATCGAATCTCGGAACTTGATTGGGGAAAACGAAAAGTAGACGAGTAGATATCGGGAAATTGAGGTAAGTTTGTATAAGTTCAATTCGTTTTACATTTATAATAGTTGTATTAATGTCATATGAATGTGTAAATTATTATGGAATGAGATTGCCTATTGGATATATGTGAATTGATATGCAATTGTATAAAGGTTATAAGAACGATTTGATTACCGAGTCTCGTTCGAACCGTAAAAGTCGTAGGATACAAGTGACATGTAACTAGGGCTATAAGGTGGTTGAGCTCCTGCATTTGTTGCGGACTCACCACAGCTCATGAGCTATATGTTCATCTTTTGGGATTATATGTTCAGTCTTCGGACTTATCGTTCAACCTACGGGCTTACCGTTCATCCTTCGGGATCACATGTTCAGCCTTTGGGCTTACCGTTACAGGCTTGAAAGAGCATATATGAGGCATTGACGGATTTACAGGTTATAAGTATATACACTGTGTGTGTATCACCTGAGTATCCCACGATGTTCTTAAAGGTTCAATGGGCAAGTACCGATATATACTATGTGAGGGCTAAAGAGTATATGAAATATATGTTACATGAATTAAATTTTACATGAGATACTTAACATGAATTACATGAAATATATGTCATAAGTATTTGACATATGATTGTGATATGTAAATGTTTTACTTGGAAAAATGAATGATTCGTGCAGTTACAAAGAACATATGTGGATTTGTTAAATAGGCAATATGAACATGTGACTTGGGTTGGTAATTATGGCATGCTTATTTCTATTGATTCGGTAAGTTAAATTCTATGTTATACGCGCTTACTAAGCTTTTAAAGCTTACTCTGTTTACTTTCCCTTGTTTTATAGATTCGGAAGCTAGCTCGATTTTCGGACGAGTCGGAGACTTGCTATCACACTATCCATCAAGCTTTTGGTACTTTTGAATCTTCGTAAATGAGATAGTCATGGCATGTATAGGCTAGTTTCTAAGTTAATGAGATAGTCATGGCATGTATAGGCTAGTTTCTAAGTTAATGCTTATGGTTAGTTTTGTTAGTAAATGTGGTATGTTTTTGAACACTTATTCAAGCTATGAGATATGGCTTGTTTTGTAAATGCTTAACTTATTTTGAATGCCTTATATGATGTGTTTTTATATAGTAAAGTTTGTGATGAATGTGTGCGCATTGATATGAATTAGTATGAATGGAGTTGATAGAAATGGTAAGTATTATGTTTGAATTGGTTAACTATAAAATGGTCCATTATATGTTTGTAATGCTTGATTTGGTTGCCAAATTGTCTATGAAATGTTGCGGTTATGTGATGCTTGTAAGGATGACCCATTTGGGTGGAAAAATGGCTTAAACCAAGCCTGCATTGTGCCACACGGTTAGAGCACATGGGCGTGTGACTCTGCCGTGTAATCCCTACATCTAAAATATTTCTAGTTAGGTTTGCCCACGGCCTAAACACGGGCGTGTCTGGTAGCCGTGTGGTAATTAGCAGTATTGAGCACGGACCGGACATACGGGCGTGTCTGGTGACCATGTGATGTTTGGCAGTGTTGCCCATGGTTAAGGTAAGTTTGGGGGCACGACCGTTGAGGGTGCACGGGCTAGGGACACGGTCGTGTGTCCCTAACTTGAAAATTTTCTCAAAGTTCCTTAGATCTTTCACATGTTTTCAATTTGATCCCCAATGAATGTATGTATCGTTATATGAGTTTTCAAAGCATGTTTTGATAAATGGTCATAGAACTATATTGTTGAATGTTTAGTTCAAAATTTCACTGATCTGATCTAAGTTACAAGTCTAGTAATACCCCTTACCTATTCCGGCGATGGTTATGGGATAGGGGTGTTACATTATACATGCTACGGCCGATTATGAATAAGTTTGCCTACTATATTTTTGAATTCGTTTCGATCGACTTACGACGTTCGAAAGCACTGTATAAGCCTTATGATTAGTGAGGATACATATGTCATGACATACGATTCTAATATATGTGCGCAAGTAAGACCATGACATCGATATGAGATTCTGACATATGTGTACGAGTAAAACCCTGTTTGGCACAGTGGCATTGATATGTGATTACATGTAAGACCACCTCTGGGACGTTAGCACTGTACGATATGTGTGATTATCTGAGTGTCCTTTCCAATTCTGAATGGTTCATTGGGCAAAGATAAGTTGTGTTTGAGTGTGTAAAATGAGCTAAATGGCTAGGTATGAATCAGTTTATTATTTACTTAAAATAAGGTAAGTGAATAACTTGATACTTATTACAAGCCATGTATAATGCTAATAAGGATTATATGTGATTATGAGTATTCAGTCTTGTAAATATTATTGAATGAGTTTCTATTATAGGCATATGTGATTATGAGTAATCTGCCACATAACTAATATATGTACATGAAATTATATTGTGATATATGAGCTTATGTATTTGTGCATATGTGAACTAGGTTTATAATGGCCATTTGGTTTTGGAAGTTAAATGATAATATGTAAATTTTGCTATATGGGTATTCAGTCAAGGTGACATTTATAAAGGATTATATATATATTATGAACTTTATATGTTTAGATCTAAAGGTGATTTGATAATATAATTGGGTTTAGTTTGATTAAGTTGATAATATCATTGGGTTGTTTACTTGCTTATGACTTACTAAGCTATAACAGCTTACTCTGTGTACTCATGTCACTCTGTTTTATAGATTTTTGGATCAAGTTACGAGCTCGGGGATCGTCTGCAAAGTTCATCACACTACCTACTACTTCGGTATTTAAATAGTTGACCTCGAATTATGGCATGTATAGGCTGGAAGGTGTTTCGAAGTTTTGAATTTTGGTTATGTGTCACTAAAGCCATGCAAAAAATGGCTTTACTTCTAAGTTTAGTTTTGATCATATTTGATTAATGTTTATACTGTTTGGTGATGATATTATGTGTTTCAATAAATGGCATGGGTAATAGATGATACATGTTTTGGAAATGGTTGGATAGTGACATGAAGTTAGTCATTAAAATTTGGTTAATGATTTTGGAAGTGGCATGAATAAATCGACTATAAATAGGATTGTTTGGTTTGGATATGTTTTAATACTAAAATATGGTATATATGAGAATTTATTTATTATACTTAGTTTGATTTAATATGTACTTAATTATAATGCTTAATAAGTTTAGTTGGATAATTCAGTAACAGGAGTTTTGGTTATGTATGAGGTTTAAAAATAATATGATTTGACTAAGCAAGATATTAAGTAAGAAAAATATTCCATGATTGTTTAAGTCAATTGTTTTGTTATGAATTTAAATGCTAAGTGAGGCCTTAAATTTTAGGGTAAATGCATACTATGTACATAAGCATAAATAGTATATTCAGGCACGTTATATTGCTTTAAGTTGTTTGAGTGATAGCTTAATAAATTTTGTATAAGATCTTAATTGGTTTTATTATGAGTTTACGTAGAAGTTGTTTTTTATGTCTGAAAATGGTTTAAATTAAAATGATGTGATGTACTTGAGCTCTATGTATCATATTGCTTCTCTTATATGTTAGATAATTACTAAATCGAAAATACTACTTGATATAATGCCTTATTCAAATATGCTTAGAAGCTTTTATTTATGTATATCTATATTCGAATGAAGGTAGTAAATTATATTAATGTATGAAATGTGAATTTTATATAGACCAATATATTGGTGTCGCATGTATAAATGGAAGAGTTAGAATTGAAATTTATTTTCATTTGATGTATAACTTATTTATGCACGTGGCTTACCTAAGATTGGGACTAGCACTCAATTATGAAGATAATAATGGGTTATATGTCCTGTATAAGTATAAATTGTTTTGGCATATTTTGGATTTTGTTTTATTTATTCTATTTAGTAAATTATAAAATCTTAATATTTTTAGTTGAAAATGATATAAGAAATGATGCGGTTTTAATTATTTTTGAAGTGTAATCGTAATGCATATATTTCTGAATTGTGATATGACCAGTAATACTGTATAATCCTAATCTGCCGATGGATACAAGTTAGGGGTGTTGCATTTTATTGGTATCAGAGCTACGGTTTAGTCGGTTCTAGGATGAACGTAGCATGTGTAAGTTAGCTATACATGCCATTAGCTATACATGCCATTAGCTATACATGTCATATTATATACTGTGATAGTGTGATGACTTCTGACATTTGAAAATGTGTTTTCATATAGTAAATGGATTCTGACAGAGCTGTAGCTGATGATGTCGAGAGTGTACCACCTGCTCCCACACAAGGGACAGCGCCGGCTGATTCTCGACTGACTTCAAGTAATCAAGAGAGTAAGACTAGACAAGCTTTTTATCAAACGATGAATGACTAGTTTACTTAATATATCCAGACTAACCCGACTACACAACAACCTCCACCCCCGACTAATCCATTCTCAATGCCTGTTATACCTCAAGTAAGTGATCTATTGAGATTATATAGACCACCTGTTGATAAAATTAGAAAACACGGGGCTGAAGAGTTTAAAGTTACTAATGATGATGATGCTGAGCGGGCTGAGCTCTGGCTTGATAATACTATCCGTGTGTTTGATGAGTTGTCCTGTACTCCAGATGAATGTCTGAAATGTGTCATATCCTTGCTTTGAGATACAGCCTATCATTGGCGGAATACCCTAGTATCAGTTGTTCTGGAAGAGTAGGTGATCTGGGAGTTCTTTCAGACTGAGTTCCGTAAGAAATATATCAGCCAGAGATTTATTGATTAGAATCACAAAGAATTTTTAGAGTTGAAATAAGGTCGGATGACCGTGACAGAGTATGAGCGAAAATTTGTGAGACTCAATTGGGATGCCCAAGACTGTGTTTTTACCGAGGCCATAATATTTAAAAGATTTAGAGATGGGCTGAATGAAGACATTAAACTATTAGTTGGCATACTTGAGATAAAAGAGTTTGTGGTACTTGTTGAACGGGCCAGCAAAGCTGAAGAGCTCGAGAAAAAGAAAAGAAAAGCTAACTTTGAAGCTAGAGATGCACATAAAAGAACATTCGGTAAGTCATTCCAATCAGCACCAAAGAAGTTCCAAGATGATTCCAGACATTCCAAAGCCACTTCGAGTTATTCTAGATGGGATCAGAATAGACCACTTGTTAACTCGAAAGATACCTTAGTAGCTAGTGTGGGTAATGTCAGATCAAATCAACCCGAGCATAAACATTACAGTAAACGACATCCCTGCAGTTGCAGATTGCATGATTGGGCTTGTTTTAAATGTGGATCAATGGATCATTATATTCGTGAATGCCCAATGTTAGCTGAAGAAAATTTAGTGTAGAATACGAGACCGGGTAATACTGCAGCTCGTGGTAGACCACCCAGAAATACGGGTAATGTGAGTGGCAGTCAGAGGGGGACTAAAGATACAGTAATTAGGTTTAAGGCTCGTGCACTTACCAGAGCCTATGATATTCGCGCACGTGAGGAGGCTTCATCCCCTAGTACATTCACTCTCTATGATACTAATGTAATTGCATTAATTGATCCCAGTTCAACTCATTCTTATGTCTGTGAGACTTTAGTGTTCAGTAAGACTCTACCTGTTAAGTCTACTGAGTTTGTGATTAAAGTGTCAAACCCCTTGGGCCGATGTGTTATGGTTGACAAAGTGTGCAAGAATTGTTCCCTGATGGTTTGAGATTTGTGTTTTCCAGCTGATTTGATGTTGTTGCCATTTGATGAGTTTGATATAATATTGGGTATGGACTAGTTGACTTTGCATGATGCTGTTGTGAACTGTAAGAGGGAGACCATTGATTTACGGTGCCAGAATGATGAGATTATTCGAATTGAATCTAATGATCTGAATGGGCTACCAGCAGTGATCTCTTCGATGTCAGCTCAAAAATATGTAAGAAAAGGCTGCGAAGCTTACTTGCATATGTGCTTGGCAGTAAAGTGGTCGAAAGAAATGTTGAATCAGTACCGGTTGTGTGCGAGTATCCAGATGTGTTCCTTGAAAAATTGCCAGGTTTGCCGCCTATACGGGAAATGGAGTTTGGTATTGAGTTAATGCCTGGGACTGTAACACCCCAAACCCGGCCTAAACATTATGGCCAGATCCGTCGTGTCCCTTTGAAACGTTTGAAAAACCCATGTTCTTATTTAAAGTCTTTCTTAGTGTTTAAAAATTTGTCTTTGTTAAATTAATAAAGTGAATGGAAGCTGTGCACCAGGTAGGTATCCGAAACAGAGGAGGTGAGCCATGAAGGCTGCTTAAGTACCAAGCTCTTGATTGGATCCAATCCTAGACATGCCCACAACCATTGCCACACTTAGTTTGGGGATAGGTTTGGGTAAACAAGTCGAGTTGGAATTCATTTAAGTAGATATTTTTGATAAATCATTTTATTGTATCGTTGCGTATTTTGAAAACAAGTTTCATTTTGAAAACGCGTCTTAAGTCTAGCCCATTTTAAATCATTATCAGTAAAGTAAAATATAAAGTATAAAACAAAATAATCCCAGAAGAATAGTCAAAATGGCCTTATTACAACCCAAAACCAAACAATAATAATTAAAATAAAATTTATAAAAACCGGTTACCTTATTAAAAAAGGTCCGAAACGATCACCATGGCCACTCTGAATTCCCTCCGGTTCCAAGTCTCCATATCAAGACTCACCTGCAAGGTTAAGGAAAGGGGTGAGTTTGGAAACTTAGTGTGCAACAAGCCCCTTTCAAAGGCCAAACTAATATCAGCATACTGGGCCTAAGCCCTAATTTAGTCTCAACATATACTGGGCCGAAGCCTTTTCATAAATCATATCACTAGGCCGAAGCCTTTACTGTAAATGGTATGGCCGTAAGCCCATTTCAATATCACATATGAACATCAATGAATGTATGCAAGCCCATTTGGGGAGGCTACTCAACCCACTATCCATTACTCTCCACCCGTACCAACCAAGCTCTCCATGTGGGGCATAAATCAACCCACCCAACCAAACTCTCCACTGGCAGCATAGCTGCTTTATCATATAACTGGAGGCCTAGCCTCTTGTAATAACTGGGGCAAAGGCCTTTTCGGTAAACTGGGGCAAAGCCCTTTAGCACTTCCTCCATCATATAAAACCCAACCCATGCATATAATGATTATAACATGGCATATCGTGTACATATCATAGTATATCATGTGCATATTATGGCATATCATGTATAATAACAAAATCACATGCTTCATAATCCTAATGAAACCCTAGGGGTATAATGGTCATTTTCACCCAGGGGTAAAATAGTTATTTTTTCATATTATAAGGGTAATTTCATAATTTTACCGAATATCAGGGTTTTTCATGTTCATTAACTATTATCAATGTTTTCGAGTGTTTAAACGATGATTTCAAACTACTTATAACAAATTTGGGCCTTTGGGCCCAAAACCCTTAATGGGCCCAACGAATGCCGATTTAGCCCACTATGCCTACTTAACCTAAATTTTACAATATCACTAACCGTGTTAACATGCAACTTATCCAAATTTCGTTTTCTAACGATTTTACCCAAATGGGCCCGGTAGCCCATTGGGCCCAATTTCAGCCCCTCGTGGCCCAACTTACCATCGCACTCAAAATTGCGCTCTTACCTGTTCCATCAATTTTGTTTACCGAGCCCATCGTATTCCAACCAATCCATGGACCATCACATATTCACAAGTTTTAAAGATGCCGGGGTTTGGCATTTCGGCTTTTCAGCAAATTTTAATCTACGCTACTACGGGGGTATGTTACACACCTGATAAATGACGATCGCTTCCCAAAATCCACTATGCACTTGTTCTACAATCATTTAATTAACATATCAGGTTTTGAAATCCAAAGATAACAACATAGCCTTACCAAAATCATTCAGCCACTATCCCTATTACCGTAGATTTCTTACCTTCGCAGGGTCCGATGGTTCGATCCAAGCTTATCCAAATCGATTTCCCAAGCCTAGCTGCTCCTCCAAAATTGTCTACTTCGCTACACAAACCATAAAAAAATCGAATGAAAAAGCCCAGTGAGGCCTATACCTCAAAATGACAACCTCCCTAAACTATAAGGGGTTTCAGCTTTTCTTAACATTTACACTACTGAATCGATTTGGAAAATGAGTACTTACCACAGTCTTCCCTTCTACACTGCTTAGATCCAAAGCAGACTCAGCCTTCAACCACTTAGCAGCCTCTGAATCCTAAAGGTCTACAGATTCGGCTATGCCCCTAGAACTAAGGTATTTCGGCTTTTATGTCTATAAGAAAGGAAATGGTGTTGTGGCTTTGCAACGCTATTGTTGTTGGGGCTTTTGAAGTTTATAGGGAGAAGGGATAGGCCACAACAAAAGAAGAGAAAAGAGGGATCTTGGTTTAGATGAAATCGGCACAAACAACTTCAGGGATTTTGGCTTTTGTGGTTATTCGGCAAAGGTGATGAAAAGAAAGGAAGTAGTAGTTCGGTTTTGACAAAAGAAGAGAAGGAGATGGATGAAAGAAGTGGTGATTTCGGCTAGAGAAGAAAAAGAAGAAGAGAAATAATCCTAAGGTGTTTTTAACAAAAAGAAAACTGTACACTAAAGTCCCTAATGCCGAAATACTAACACAAAAACCCCTAGTCGATTTTTGCCTCTTAGCTCTCATTCAAATCCCAAAAATCTCTCCCCTTATCACTCCTAGATTTTAGCTCATGACCAATTCAAACTCTTAGCCAATAGAGTTCCATTCAGCTTCAAACTCCTGCATGCTCAAGACATAAAAATAACCACACAATTGCCAGCTTAGTGAATCGATCCTTGGCCTTCTCCCAACCACTTACATGCCACTTTTTTAGCTCCTTAGTGGCGTCACTTAACCACTTTGCTAGGGGCTCTCTTGTGTTACATTTTACCCATATCATTAAATATGCCTACCTATTCAGCACCCCTAACTCTTTAAGACCAAAGATCAAAAATTCTACGGGTTTTGGCCAACTCATGGGCCTTCCATAGGCCCATTTACACACTCCAATTATGAATTTCACAACCAAATACCAAATTTTAAAAATTCTACCAAATTCTCAAAAATCACGAAAATCCTGAAAAATCAGGGTGTTACAACTCTACCCTCCTTAAAGAAATTTCGGCCTCGAAATTTACCTGATCAAAAACAGTTGAGGGTACTATTGGCGCATCGCCTCCTCTGACTCCCAAGTAGCTTCTTCTCTGCCATGGTTTCTCCAAAGTACCTTCACCAATGGGACTGACTTTCTTCTCAACACCTTGACATCACGATCAAGTATCTGCACGGGTTCTTCTTCGAAGGTCAAATCTAACTGTACCTCAATTTCTACAACTGGCACGATATGAGTATGGTTAGAATGATATCGCCTTAGCATGGACACATGAAAGATGTCATGAATACGATCCAGCTCTGGAGGTAACTCTAGCTGATACGCCACCGGCCCTATCCGCTTAAGAATCTGATAAGGCCCAATGGACCATGGACTCAACTTGCCCCTCTTACCAAACCTCAATATCTTCTTCCAAGGCGATACCTTCAAAAAGACCATATCCCCTACTGCATATTCAATATCCTTATGCTTCAGATTAGCATAAGACTTTTGTCGATCTGCTACCTCTAACCGATTCCTGATTACCTTAACCTTGTCTTCAGTATCCGTTACTAACTCCGGTCCAAGTACTTGTCTTTCCCCCAACTCTGTCCAACAAGTAGGTGAACGAGACCTTCGCCCATACAGTGCCTCATACGGAGCCATCTGAATACTTGCTTGATAACTGTTGTTATAAGCAAACTCCACCAACAGTAAGTAGTCCTCCCAACTGCCCTTAAAGTCGATAACACAACCCCTCAACATATCTTCTAGAATCTGAATGACCCTCTCCGACTGCCCATCCGACTGAGGGTGAAAAGTCGTACTAAAATCTAAGCACGTTCCCAACGCCTCATACAGCTTCTGCCAAAACTAAGATGTAAACCTTGGGTCTCGGTTAGAAATTATCGATACTGGCACTCCATGCAACCACACTATTCCTGCCACATACAACTTGGCCAACCTCTGAAGTGAGTAATTGGTTCGAACAGGTATGAAATGGGCAGATTTCGTTAGCCTATCCACAATTACCCAAACTGAGTCCTTCTTGGAAGGTGTCAATGGCAGACCACTCACGAAATCCATGGTTACTCTTTACCACTTCCAAAGTGGTATCTTCACTAGCTGTAACAATCCCAAGGGCAGTTGATGCTCGGCCTTTACTTGTTGACACGTCAAACATTTTCCCACAAATTCGGTCACTTCTCGCTTAAGCCCAGGCCACCAATATAGCTCTCGCAAGTCTCGATACAACTTACTCCCTCCTGGATGCATAGCACAAGGTCTACCATGAGCCTCTCTCAAAATCATCAATCTCAAATCAGAGTCCTTCGGCATACAAATTCTTCCTCGAAAACAAAGAACCCCATCACTATCTAATCCAAAGTCTGAATTCTCCTCCCTCTCAGCTTGCTGAAACAGAGAAACCAACGACTCATCCACCAACTGCTGCTTCTTAATCTGCTCTACCTAAGTCGGTCTCACTTGTAACTCTGCCACTAAGCTTCCATCGTCATACAAGCTTAAACGAGCAAACATTGCCTTCAATTCCGCCACAGTCCTTCGACTCAACACATCAGTCACGACATTTGCCTTACCTGGATGGTGCTCAATCGAACAGTCATAGTCCTTTAACAACTCTATCCACCTTCGCTGCCTAAGATTTAGCTCCTTTTGAGTCAGCAAGTACTTAAGACTCTTATGATCCGTATAGATAATGCATCTCTCCCCATACAAGTAGTGCCTCCACATCTTAAGCGCAAAGATCACCGCTGCCAACTCCAAGTCATGAGTAGGATAGTTTACCTCATGAGGCTTAAGCTGTCGTGAAGCATAAGCGACCACTTTACCTTCTTGCATCAACACACAGCCCAAACCTATATGTGATGCATCACTGTACACAGTGAAATCCCTACCAGACTCTGGCTGAATCAACACTGGTGCCTCAGTCAGAACCTTCTTTAACTTCTCAAAAGCCTCTTGCTGCTTCTCTGTCCAAACAAATGGTGTTCCCTTCCTTATAAGTTTCGTCAACGGCGCTGCCAACACAGAAAATCCTTCCATAAATCTTCGATAATAACCCGCCAACCCCAGAAAACTTCAGATTTCTGTTACTGACCTCGGTGGCTTCCATTCCAGTATCGCCTCAATCTTTCGAGGGTCTACCTTAATCCCCTCAGCAGACACAACATGCCCCAAGAAGGTTACTTCATTCAATCAAAATTCACACTTACTGAACTTTGCATAGAGTTGTTTTTCCCTTAGCACTTGCAGCACAATACGAAGATGCTCATCATGCTTCTCTTCTGTTTTCGAGTACACCAAGATATCATCGATAAAAATGACCACGAACTGATCCAAGTATGGCTGAAATACCCGATTCATCAAATCCATGAATGCTGCTGGTGCATTAGTTAATCCAAAAGGCATAACTAGAAACTCGTAGTGCCCATATCGAGTTCTGAATGCCTTCTTATGAATATCCACTTCTTTGACTCTCTCCTATGACCAACACCTCAACATCCTCGGCGGTCCTTAGCACCATTCTCTTAGCAACACAATCCAACATTGCCCTATGTTTAGTTAGCTAGTCCATTCCCAAGATAAGATCAAACTCTCCAAATGGCAACTCTATTAAATCCCCTACAAATATCCTATCTTGAATCTCTAAAGGCACCTCCCTAAAGAGTTTATCTACCTTAACCGAGTGCCCCAAAGGACTTATCACTGATACCCCACTCACAGTATCCTCAGAAAGCACACCCAACGCCCCAAATACATTACAGGCAACATATGAATGAGTGGAACCAACATCAATCAAAGTAGTGTAAGGCGTGCTATGAATGAAAAACGTACTGGTTATAACATCAGGAGCATCACCCTCCTCACGACGTCATACCGCATAAACCAACGCCGACTGTCGAGCTTCAGCATGTCCAGCACCCCTGCCAGGTGCCCCACGTCCTCGTCCATTACCATTACCACCTCTACCTTGCCTACGGCCTCTCTGTGGTGGTGGTCCTCCTCGCACTAGTTGAACAACCCTTTGCTCAGCAACTTGATCCTGAGCTACTCTCCAAGGACACTCTCTAAACTTATTTTCCTTTGACCCACATCGGAAACATGCTCCAGTTCATTTCCAACACTCCCCAGATGCACTCTGCCACAGTCCCTGCAAGCCTGCGGTCTAAAGGTATTCACCGAAACTGCTCGAACCAGCTCTTCCATTCTAGCTCTTTTGACATTCTTATTTGCAGCACCTGAGGGTCCAGAATCCCTCCTAAATCTGTTCCGATCCTTCTCATGGTTCTGTCGTTTAGTTCGCTTTACTTCCTTGGCTATCTTAGCCTTCTCTACCAACGCAGCAAAATCACGCTCCCTCTGTGGAGCTATCACCACCCTAAGCTCATCACGGAGGCCATCCTCGAATCAAACACTGCGCTCATATTCAGTCGCAACTATCCCGCTAACATATCGACTCAGCCTCAAAAATTTCGCTCATACCCTGCAACAGTCTTATTACCCTGAGTTAGATTCAAAAATTCCTTGCGACGGGCATCCACATAACTAGCTCCAACATACCTCCCCTTAAAAGCAGTCTTGAACAGTTCCCAGGTTACACGTTCGATCGGGTACTCTCCCTTACAGTGATCCACCACTGGTATGCCTCATCTCGTAGCAACGACACAACCCCCTTCAGCTTTTGCTCCACAGAGCAATCTAGGTCATCCATAATCCACTCTATTGCCTCTAGCCAATATTCAGCCACGTTTGGGGCTACTCCAGATATGCCCCTAAAAACCTCTGCTCCGTTAGCCCGGAGTCGCTCAGAGATGGATCCCCTATTCACTGTCCCAGTACTAGCTCCAGCAACCCTTTCCAAGACCCTTAACATCGCTTAAGACAAAGCATCTTCCCCCGCAGCCCGATCATGTGACCCTGTCTCAGTTGCCTGTGGCACTGATACCTACTCAGCTGGCCTATGCCCTGAGGATGAAGATTCAGCTCGCACCCTTCCGCGACCACGTCCATGACCTCGTCCACGAGTTCCTCTGGTACTCATATCGAATTATCTAATTACGAATTTTCTGACAATAGTTTAATATTTTCAGTTGTTTATTACGAAATGTCTTATGGAAATATAACAGTTCAAGGATTGTTTTCGCAACATCGTAGCCTAGCTACAGTCTCAATCCTACCATTTTACAGTTCTACCCTATCTAAAGTAACATAGTAGGGTCTCTATTCTATCTATAGCATCATATCAATGTCAAACGGTGTAAAGAAAGTACACTTACAGACTTGGTGCCGGGGATTCAGTGTGCCACTTCTTTCTCCAAACCATTTAAAACTTTAAAAAAACATATATTTGGTCACAGAAATAAGTTAAAAAGGATCTCTTTTTAGAAATTTTTAAATTTGATTTAAAATACCTTTTTTTTGAAATTCTTCATTTAAAAACCCGTTTAAAACCCACAGCCGAGTTGTTGCAACATGGCTCTGATACCACTAAATGTAACACCCCAAACCCAGCCTAAACGTTATGGCCAGATCCGTCGTGTCCCTTTGAAACGTTTGAAAAACCCATGTTCTTATTTAAAGTCTATCTTAGTGTTTAAAAGTTTGTCTTTGTTAAATTAATAAAGTGAATGGAAGCTGTGCACCAGGTAGGTATCCGAAACAGAGGAGGTGAGCCATGAAGGCTGCTTAAGTACCAAGCTCTTGATTGGATCCAATCCTAGACATGCCCATAACCATTGCCACACTTTAGTTCGGTGATAGGTTTTGGTAAACAAGTCGAGTTGGAATTCATTTAAGTAGATATTTTTGATAAATCGTTTTATTGTATCGTTGCGTATGTTGAAAACAAGTTTCATTTTGAAAACGCGTCCTAAGTCTAGCCCATTTTAAATCATTATCAGTAAAGTAAAATATAAAGTATAAAACAAAATAATCCCAGAAGAATAGTCAAAATGGCCTTATTACAACCCAAAACCAAACAATAATAATTAAAATAGAATTTATAAAAACTGATTACTTTATTGAAAAAGGTCTGAAACGATCACCATGGCCATTCTGAATTCCCTCCGGCTCCAAGTCTCCACATCAAGACTTACCTGCAAGGTTAAGGAAAGGGGTGAGTTTGGAAACTCAGTGTGCAACAAGCCCCTTTCAGAGGCCAAACTAATATCAGCATACTAGGCCTAAGCCCTAATTCAGTCTCAACATATACTGGGCCGAAGCCTTTTCATTAAGAGGTTACTCGGCCGAAGCCTTTTCATATCATATCACTGGGCCGAAGCCTTTACTGTAAATGGTATGGCTTGTAGGCCCATTTCAATATCACATATGAACATCAATGAATGTATTCAAGCCCATTTGGGGAGACTACTCAACCCACCACCCGCTACTCTCCACCCGTACCAACCAAGCTCTCCATGTGGGGAATAACTCAACCCACCCAATCAAACTCTCCATCAGCAGTATAGCTGCTTTATCATATAACTGGAGGCCTAGCCTCTTTTAATAACTAGGGCAAAGCCCTTTTCGGTAAACTGGGGCAAAGCCCTTTAGCACTTCCTCCATCATATAAAACCCAACCCATGCATATAATGATTATAACATGGCATATCGTGTACATATCATAGTATATCATGTGCATATTATGGCATATCATGTATAATAACAAAATCACATGCTTTATAATCATAATGAAACCCTAGGGGTATAATGGTCATTTTTACCCAGGGACAAAATAGTCATTTTTTCATATTATAAGGGTAATTTCATAATTTTACCGAATATCAGGGTTTTTGATGTTCATTAACTATTATCAATGTTTTCGAGTGTTTAAACGATGATTTAAAACTACTTTAACAAATTTGGGCCTTTGGGCCCAAAACCCCTAAGGGGCCCAACGAATGCCGATTTAGCCCACTATGCCTACTTAACCTAAATTTTACAATATTACTAACCGTGTTAACATACAACTTATCCAATTTTTTTTCTAACGATTTTACCCAAATGGGCCCGTAAGCCCATTGGGCCCAATTTTAGCCCCTCGAGGCCCAACTTACCATCGCGCTCAAAATTGTGCTCTTACCTGTTCCATCGATTTTGTTTACTGAGCCCATTGTATTCCAACCAATCCATGGACCATCACATATTCACAAGTTTTAAAGATGTCGGGGTTTGGCATTTCAGCTTTTCAGCAAATTTTAATCTAAGCTACTACGGGGGTATGTTACACACCTAATAAATGACGATCGCTTCCCAAAATCCACTATGCACTTGTTCTATAATCATTTAATTGACATATCAGGTTTTGAAATCCAAAGATAACAACATAGCCTTACCAAAATCATTCGGCCACTATCCCTATTACCGTAGATTTCTTTCCTTCGCAGGGTCTGATGGTTCGATCCAAGCTTATCCAAATCGATTTCCCAAGCCTAGCTGCTCCTCCAAAATTGTCTATTTCACTACACAAACCATAAAAAATCGAATGAAAAAGCCTAGTGAGGCCTATACCTCAAAACGACAACCTCCCTAAACTATAAGGGGTTTCGACTTTTCTTAACATTTACACTACTGAATCGATTTGGAAAACGAGTACTTACCACAGTCTTCCCTTCTGCACTGCTTAGATCCAAAGCAGACTCAGCCTTCAACCACTTAGCAGCCTCTAAATCCTAAAGGTCTACAAATTCAGCTATGCCCCTAGAACTAAGGTATTTCGGCTTTTATGTCTATAAGAAAGGAAATGGTGTTGTGGCTTTGCAATGCTGTTGTTGTTGGGGCTTTTGAAGTTTATAGGGAGAAGGGATCGGCCACAACAAAAGAAGAGAAAAGAGGGATCTTGGTTTAGATGAAATCAGCACAAACAACTTTAGGGATTTTGGCTTTTGTGGTTATTCGGCAAAGGTGATGAAAAGAAAGGAAGTAGTAGTTCGGTTTTGACAAAAGAAGAGAAGGAGATGGATGAAAGAAGTGGTGATTTCGGCTAGAGAAGAAAAAGAAGAAGAAAAATAATCCTAAGGTGTTTTTAACAAAAAGAAAATAGCACACTAAAGTCCCTAATGCCGAAATACTAACACAAAAACCCCTAGTCGATTTTTGCCTCTTAGCTCTCATTCAAATCCCAAAAATCTCTCTCCTTATCACTCCTAGATTTTAGCTCATGACCAATTCAAACTCTTAGCCAACAGAGTTCTATTCAGCTTCAAACTCCTGCATGCTCAAGACATAAAAATAACCACACAATTGCCAGCTTAGTGAATCGATCCTTGGCCTTCTCCCAACCACTTACATGCCACTTTTTTAGCTCCTTAGTGGCGTCACTTAACCACTTTGCCAGGGGATCTCTTGTGTTACATTTTACCATATCTTTAAATAAGCCCACCTATTCAGCACCCCTAACTCTTTAAGACCAAAAATCAAAAATTCTACCAGGTTTTGGCCAACTCATGGGCCTTCCATAGGCCCATTTACACACTCCAATTATGAATTTCACAACCAAATACCAAATTTTAAAAATTCTACCAAATTCTCAAAAATCACGAAAATCCTAAAAAATCAGGGTGTTACAAGGACAACTCCGATATCTGTAGCTCCGTACAGAATGGCACCTACCGAATTAAAAGAATCGAAAGCTCAATTAAAAGAATTAATAGATAGAGATTTCATGCAACCGAGTTTCTCTCCTTGGGGTGTGCCAGTGTTATTTGTGAAAAAGAATAATGGAACTATGAGAATGTGTATTGATTATAGACAGCTCAATAAGGTGACTATAAAGAATAAGTATTCGTTGCCACGGATTGACGATCTGTTTGATCAACTAGAAGGGGCTATACTATTTTCGATGATAGACTTAAGATTAGGCTACTATCAGTTGTGAGTTAAAGACTATGATGTACCAAAGACTACTTTTCAAACAAGGTACGGACACTATGAGTTTTTTGTTATGCCTTTCAGACTTACTAATGCACCTGCTGTGTATATGGATTTAATGAATCAAATCTTTAGACCGTATCTAGATAGGCCCGTGGTTGTGTTCATAGATGACATTTTGATCTACTCATGTGATAGGACCGAACATGCTGAACATTTGAGACTGGTGCTACAGACTTTGTGAGATAAATAGTTGTATGCGAAGTTTAGTAAATGTGAATTCTGGTTAAGCAAAGTCAATTTTCTAGGCCATGTTGTATCAGCTTCGGGTATTCCGGTTGATTTGACTAAAATTTCGGCTATACTTGACTGAAAACTTCCAAAGAATGTTTTTGAAGTCCAAAGTTTTTTGGGACTTGTTGGTTATTACAAATGGTTCGTGAAAGGTTTCTCTATGAATGCAGCTCTGATGACAAAGCTATTACAGAAAGATGTTAAGTTTGAGTGGTCAGAAAGGTGCCAGAAAAGTATTGATTAGTTGAAAGCCTCATTTTTCCTTTTTTATTTCTTTTATTAACTAATGACCAAAATGCCATTCGTTAAAAACCTTTGATATCCCACCCTTCCTTGGGCATTTTTGTCCAAACTAAGTTAAAATGGTTTAATTACCATATAAGGACCTCAAATTTAAAAACTTAATTCAATCAAGTACCTTTACGAAACAAAACCCATATTTTTCACCTATTGCAATTTAGTCCAATCTACCAAATTGGACATGCAAACAATAAATTCGTATATCAAATTTTCGGATAAACATTTAAGCACCCAAATAAACATCAAAACTTAATCGGAATAATATTTTAGACTGCAGATTCATGGTTTCAAAACCACTTTTCCGTTTAGCCCCTAATTTGAGTTGTTACATTGGTCGTGTTATCCAAGTTAGAGAGTTACATGGCCTAAGACAAGGGCATGTCACTTGGTCGTGTGAGTCACACGACCTGACCATATGGGCATGTGTCCCCTGCATTTAGGAGAAATTTTGAAATTTTGCAAAAATAATTACATGAGTACCCGTTTTAGTCCTGACTTGTTTCTAATGTATGTTTTGGGCCTCGAGGGTTCATATAAGGGACTTTATAAATATTTTCTGACATGAATGTTAAATAATATGAATTGTCTATATTTGATCTATATATTTTGGTAATACTCTGTAATCCTATCCTGGCAACGGATACGGGTTAGGGCTGTTACATAATCAACTTGTAAGTACAAGGACAGAATAATTCTAAGGAAAGGACATGTGTACTGTTGTAGAAGGACGTAAAAGGTGGACATGAGAAGAAAAGGGAAGCTTTTTTCTAGATCACCATCTTCATCATCCTACCTTGAAGCTTGCAGCCATGGCAACTTAAACCTCTTACAGGTGAGCCAACGTGAAAACCAGATGTAGACTAGCTTCTGACGAGGAGACCTAAGTGTGAGATAAGAGGGAATAAAGAGATTCAATTAAGTTGTCTAGGAATGGAATTCTCCCCTCGATTCTTTAATATTTCTTTCTAAATGATGGTGATTACTCTCTTTTTTTCTATTTGTATAGAAGTGCACATGAATTCTTGGTGAAATGTTATCTTATTCAATCTTGCTTTTATTATTTAATCTCGGGGTTGGAATCTTTTTTTAACATGAAAGTGTTATTGCAGTCACTGACACTGGAAAGTACAGTGACAATTTGACCCAACAAGCATTACAATGGAAGTTGAGTGAGGATTAGAGGAATTTAGTCCACTTGTTCTCAATAGTGCCATTTTTCCATCATCGGAAGATGGGGTTAGTATGCATGTTTAAGTCTCATATTAAATAGAGGAGTGACACTAGGTAAGATATACATTGAATTTTGTTGCCTCGACAATCACTTATATTGTTATACCTTGTGAGCACTTAGTATTCTACTGAAGATTCATGTTAGGGATCCCATTTTATCATTATCATATTTTACTTTATTGTTTTCAAATTATTGCATCAATAACTATTCTCACAATTTATCTCGTTTCCATCTAGTTGTTGCACCAACATTAATAGACAAAAGCCTACCATCCCTGTGGGATCGATATCCGACAGACTCACATCTGTCTACTATACTTGCATCGACAGTGTACGCTTGCACATTATTGATGTGACGTTAAATAGCTAATTAGTTATCATCTTTAACCTTTCTTTAAACTAAAAATCAAAGAAAAAGAAAGCCATGGAAGCTTAACATTCGACCATTCTTGTTTACCTTGATTGGTAAGATATTTTTGTCCCAATTTTTATGATTTCTATATTTTTGAGATCGCTGTAGCTTAATTTAGCTAGCCTAGGGACTAATTTGTGAAACTGTTAAACTATTAAGGTTTTGCCAATGATGCATGTATATTAGCTTTGAAGTTTGATGATAGAAAATGGCTGGTTGTTGTTAGATAAATAACTTTTGTAAAGGGATTTTTTGGTGAAAGTGTCAAATAGGGACTAAATTGAAAAATAGAAAATATTACATTGTGAAATTGTAAAATAAATATAATATAGACATGCTATAGACCTAATTGATATTCAGCCATAGCAGGTTGTGGTAGAATTTCATGAATTTCCATTTTTATGAACTAGGGACTAAATTGCAAAGAAATTAAAAGTATAGGGGCAAATTGGTAATTTCTACAAAATATGATTTTGGGCTAAATTGAATGAGTTATATATTAAATTGAGTTAAATTTATCCATATAGATCAAGGCAGACCTCGTATGGAGTTAGATCGGGGCAAAGAGAAAGTTTCAGATTAATCACCCCAGTATCTACGTATACTCGTTGAGGTAAGCTCATGCGATTAAATTGTGATTATATGTTTTATTTTGAAATATGCATGAACTATAAATTTGCTAAATGTATACACGATTGCATATCCAACTATGTACGAGTACCGAGCCCCATTTGAACCTAAGGAATTCGTAAGAAACAAATGGCATGTCATTAAGGTTTACATGATTCGGGTACTGGTCCTGAACGTTCTACCGATGGCTGAGGTCCAGCATGTGTTGTGGATACTCCACAACTTGTGTGAGCAGCATCGTGTAGTTGCATTCAGACCTAATGATTCATAGCTTGTATGAGCATACATGTATAGGATTTGATAGATTACAGTTATATGAGTTAGCACACTATGCCTAAGATATCCCGAGTACCCAATGATATTCTAAATGGTTCAACAGGTAATATTCTAATACAAATTGGTAAGATTTTGATACAAACTACTACAGGCATACGTATGAAATACATGGAAATGTGGTTACATGTTATAAGGAAAATGCAATTTGATGATACATGTATATGAAATTAATCATTTGATGTGCTCATCCATGATTATTAGTTTATATATGTATTTACATGGCTAACATGATTGAAGTATATGTGCTTAGGCATTTGGCCAAATTATGTTGGGATATGATATGTTTACTTATGTATTATGTGATTAAATGGTAAGTTTTGTTCTATATTATACGAACTTACTAAGCTTAAATGCTTACTCTGGGCTATATTCTGTGTTTTATAGTGAATCGAAAGCTCGTTCAGGTTGGAAGCTTGTTAGAGTTATATTTGTAACACCCTTTACCCCTACTCGACTCTGGAATAGGGTACGAGGCATTACCGGACTTAAACACAAGCAAACACACAAATCTGAGCCATAAATTTGCATCTAAATTAAAACTTTTTTTTAATCATAAAGTCCTTAATGTGTGCCTTCAAGGGTTTAAAACATGCTTTCGAAGCGATTTGGGACTAAACCGAGAACTTTAGAGATTTTTACAACACTTAGAAAATTTTCCACTATACAACGCCCGTGTGGACATGGGACATGCCCGTGTGGCCAGGTCGTTTGGTAACACATGCCCGTGTCCCAACCCCGTGTAACTCTCTGACTTGTAACCCATGAACAAATTTGAGAACACACGGCCAAGTCACACGCTAGTGTGCTAGGCCATGTGGAAAATTAATTTTCACAAAATAGGTGCAGACTTCAGATGGCCAGGGTACACGCCCGTGTTCAAGGCCATGTCGTCCACATGGCTGAGACACACGCCCGTGTCTCTGCCCGTGTGCTCAATTATGAGCATTCTATTTCTCAAAATTTAGGTGCAGGGGACACACGGCCTAAACACACGCCTGTGTGTCTACCCGCGTGGACAAAATAAGGGCTATTTACCAAGCCATTTGCCACCCTAAAAAACAAAAACACTTATATCAATTCAAGGCACATAACATAATATACTTAAGCAACCAAACATCCACAACCAAGACATCAACTCACCATTCACATGTTACTGCTATCATGCATAAACATCACACACTTAACCATCCAAACCATGCAAACTTGCACATTCATGAAAGACATCATCATATGGTTATAAATGTGACCAACATTAGGTAACATTTAATGGCCTTATACAAAATGAATATTCAACAAAAATAAGCCAACATTTTTGGGCAAATCAATTATGACATATAACAAAATGACCAAGTCCTCTATACATGCCATAACTCAAAATGTTTAAAACTATATATACCCAAAAGATAGTTTGATAGTGTAAAGCGATCCTTCAACGATCTCAATCTAAGTTAGTTTGGTGACACTATAAAACATGGAAAATAAATGAAGTAAGCTATATAGCTTAGTAAGCTCGTATGCAAGAAATAAGCAACCTTACCATGCATATAACATTCAAATAAAATAACATGATTAAAATGTAAACTTATCATAGCCATACTCATAAGTCATTTCTTCACAAAACTTACCTCATATTCATCATTTCACCATAGACAATACACACGTAGGTTTCATACGTACCTATGTCACTTAGTTCAATTATGATATCATTCTCGTCTTAACTTTTCCCGTTGAACCATTTCAAAATTGCTAAGGATACTCGTAATCATACATAGGTAGTATAATGCCATATCTTGGATATGGTCTTACATGTAATCTCATCCCGATGCGAATAGCCCAGCTATGGTCTTACACGAAATCGAGAATTGATGCCATGTCCTAGACATGGTCTTACACGAAATATTACATCAATGTCATATCCTAGATATGGTCTTACACAAAATCTTATCTCAACAATCCTAATGTCATGACATTTATATACTATGCTATTCCTAATGTTCGTACGGGACTTTTTTTCTCACTGAATCATCGTGGAACACGTCCGTAGAGTTAAACTCATCCACACAAAACAAAGATACAGTTCATGTAATATTAAAGCGTTTAAATACAATTAATTTAAAGCTTATTTTTCAACATACGAACTTATCTCGGTATAAAATGGCAATTTGTTCGATTTAGTCCACAACCTTGTTCTTTTCCCGATCAAGGTCAATTCCTCGTCTTTCTTGATCTATAATACTATATTTAACTTATTTAATCACCACATTTATCAATTCAGCCTTAAAACACTTTATGGCAAAAATTACATTTTTTCCCTAACTTTTCAACTTTTTACATTTTTGTCCCTAGGCTCGTAAAAAGAAATATATTCATTTTCTTTAACACCCATGCCTAGCCGAACCTTATACATACTCATACCAGCCTACATTTTCTATTTAATCACACTTTTACTACTCATTTATAACTTTTTTTACAAATAGGTCATTTTTTACATTTTCGTCAAAATTCACCTAGTAAATGTTGTTTATCTAACACCAAACATACATTTTCTACCATTAGACATCAAAATACATTCATGTTCAACATGGTCAAAATTTTTGACTTTGATTATACTTCAAAATAGTCCTTGGAAAAGCTAGATTAGGTGACACAGATCTCAAAAACATGAAAATCATTAAAAACAGGGCTAGAACGGACTTACAATTGAGCTTGAAAGTGGCAAAACCCTAGCTATGTCTTCCTATTCAATTTTTGGCACATAGGGATGAAATTGCAGAAGATTAACATCTTTTATTTAGTTAATTTTGTCTTTATTTACCAAATGACCAAAATGCCCTTAATGCCTAACTTTGAAATTTCACCTAACCATGTCTATTTTTGTCCAAACTAAAGTATAATGGTCTAATTACCATCTAAGGACATCCAATTTAAAAGCTCATAGCAATTAGACACCTTTAGCTTCTAGAACACACATTTTGCACCTATTGCAATTTTGTCCTATTAGTCAAATTGGACCATTTATCAGTAAAATTTCTTAACGAAATTTTCACACAATTATTCAATCATATGGTGGACCTTATAATAATATCACAATAATTTTTTTTTTACTTTAGATTCGTGGTCCCAGAACCACTGTTCTGATTTGGCCCTAAATCTGGCTGTTACAATATCACACTATCCATCGGCTCTTTTGGTACATTCAATTGTTTAATTTTGGCTATAATGGCATGTGTAGGTATTTTGGTTAATGTTACAATAGCACACAGCCTAGCACATGGCGTGTGAGGTTACTTCGAAGGGTACATGGCCTAGCACACAAGCATATGGCCTGGCTATGTAGTTTGGCCTTGTGACCCAAGTCAGTGAGTTACACAAGCTAGGACACAGCCGTGTGTCCCTTTTTCGAATGCCCACAAGGCCTGAGACACAAGTGTGTCTCACGGCCGTGTGACTCGCACGGCCGTGTGACCCCTACAGTGTTGAAACTTTTCTTTATTTTTTGAAAAATTATTTCACTTTGCGGTTTAGTCCTAACTTATTTCTAACGCATATTTAGGGCCTCGAGGGCTCGTATAAGGGACAATATGTATAATTTGACTTGGTTTTAATATGTTTATTATGATGATATGAAATGTTTGAAATTTCTGTCTATTTAAATTGTGAACTCTAGTAATGCCCCGTAACCCTATTTCGGTAACGGATACTAGTTAGGTGTGTTACAATATTTTTCTTTCAAATTTGCAGAATGCTAGTTTGGTAACGTTTTTCATATAAGTATCAATACCGTTTCACAAAATATCGATACTTGCATTTGTGTATCGATACCTATGTGACTTCTTTGGATATCTTACTAAATGGTCCGTGAGCATGTTTCATATTGTTCTAATGCCAATTAAAGGTGGTTAAGTCATTTTTAATGTTGCCTAAGGTATAATTGAGATTGTGTGAATATGCATGAAGTTTGATGTTTGATGTAGCGTCCTATTACTCGGGTTCGTCGACCAAACCGAGTATGGGGTGTTACAATTTCTCTAAAGTTTTTGTATTTTATTCAATTTAGTCCCTAAAACCAAAATTATTATATATTTCAAAATAGATCTTTGGTTTTTAATCCAATTACAATTTCATCACTATACAGCCCAATGAAAACATAATTTCTCAAAATTTCATGACAAATTTTACATTATTACAGTTTGGTTCTTATACCCAAAACTAACAAAATTTAATTAACAAATTAGTCCTATTTTATTATTAAGATTTAAAGTCTACCATAAACGTTCCAAAGCATCAATTTTCATCAATGACAACTTTAGAAATTTTTATCAATTTTAAAAACAAAGATACAGGTTAGGTGGAACTAGTTGCAACGATCTCAAAAACATAAAAATTATGATAAACAGACTTGAATTACATACCATGCAAATGAAAGAGAGCTTGGACAGCTTGGAAATGGAGTATTGGGTGTTTGAAAAGAAAAAATGAAGATGAAAGTGGTGGCTTTTTGTTTTACTCATTTTCATTTATTATTACTTAACTTAATATAATAATATAACACAATTAATAAAAAAAAAAGGCTACCAACTTTCCACTTAAAACCATAAAGGTGTAATTGCACTTTTAAACCTTGATAATTGGTTTAATAAGCCTTAACTCATTAAATATTCCATAGTGATAATGTTTTATAATTTTTACGATTTAGTCCTTTTTTCTTAATTAACTACTAAATTATCAAAGTTTGTAGATCAAACTTCAATCCATTTATATAATAGATCTGTAAATATTTAATAATAATATTTATGAGCTCAGTTTATGAATACGAGGTCTTGATACCTCATTTTCCAAAATCACACTTTCGGTACACACCACTTGTACCTTGACTAACTGGCCAATTAATAAAATGTATTAAATCACAGTTCACTATTATACTATATTTAACTCATAAATATTAATTAAATATAACTATAGATTCTCGCGTCGAAAATTTTGGTCCTGAAACCACTATTTTCAACACCACTGAAAAATGGGTTATTACACTACAAATTGTAGCAGGTCAATGCCTTAGAAATGGCTTGTTATATTGTGAATAATGTACAAACTAAGGTCGCATATAAAAATTTATATGAATTATGGCATGGTAGGAAGCCAAGTCTAAATCATTTAAGGATTGGGGATGCCCAACCCACGTGCTGGATAAAGATGCAAGGAATTTGCATTCACGGACAGAATTGTGCATGTTTGTAGGATACATTAAGGGAACAAAGGGCAGTTTGTTTTATAACACAAAAAGACCAAACAGTAATAGTGTCCTCTCATACTATTTTCCTTGAGGAAAGTTACATGAATGACTTTAAACCTCGAAGTAAACTATTCAAGGAACTTTTGGGAAATACACAAAGTCTTATAGTAATAGTTCCAAAACCAACTCCTAATAGTAAACTTGCAAACGATTAGTAGCATAAGGAGCTTCGTCGCATAGGGAGCTTCGTCGCATAGAAAGCTTGATCGCAGTGGAAGGGTCTCTCGCGGGCTCAAATTCTTCCAATATAGAGAAAGTGTTATAAATATTAAGTCTTTTGAATAGGAACATGATGACCCACTCACATTTGATGAAGCGATGCAATGTGTTGATTTCAAGGTTTAGAAAGTAGCTATGAAAGTTGAGATGGATTCTATGCAATCCAACTCAATGTAGGACCTTATAGAATTTCCAAAAAGCATAAGGTGTAAGTGGATCTATAAAAAGAAAAGAAATGCGAATGGAAAAGTAGAAACTTACCAGGTTAGACTTGTAGCAAAAGGTTATACTCAGAAAGAAGGTATCGATTACAAAGAAACCTTCCCTCTAGTTCCAATGCTCAAGTCAATTTGCATATTGTTGTCCATTACAGCAGCTCTCGATTATGATATTTGGAAAATGGATGTCAAGACAACATTCTTGAATGGCTATCTTGAAGAAAATTTATATGATGAAACCCACAGTATATACAGCTAAAGGAAATGGGCATAAAGTTTGTAAACTGCTTAGATCCATATATGGACTTAAGCAAGCATCCCACTCATGTAATCAAATATTTGATCAAGCAATCAAAACTTAGATTTGAGCATAATGTAGATAAACCTTGTGTTTATAAATGTATTAGGGTTTAGGGCACCCTCGGTAACATACATGCAACCTAGCTGTTTTAAACTCGTAGCTCTCGTGTACACATGGTATACATCCCGTATAACACACATGTGGCCTAGCTACCACATAGCATCTCGTAGCTCTCTAGTACACATGGTGTCCTACCCTCAGAAACACCCATGTGACCTAGCATTATCCGTAACTGTCGTTTTTCTGAAGGTTCAATCGAGAACACCAATTTTCCATAACTCACCAAATCATAAAAGTTATTCAACATTTTCTATCTCATACAATAATTTACATTTATGAAATTGAAATAGATGTAATACTTACATATAAACTTACCTCAATAACAAAATGCGACAATTTGCAATTTAGTCTGAAACCTTGCCCTTGCCTCTGTCAAGGTCGATTCCTTAATCTTCTCGATAATCAAGCTTGAAAGTTGGAAGAAACCCTAGCAATGGTGTCTCTTTATATTCGGGCAAGGGAGGAAGAAAGATGGACAAATTTTGGTTTATTTTCCCTTTCTATTTCTTTTATTAACTAATGACCAAAATGCCCTTCATTAAAAACTTTCAATATTCCACCCTTCCTTGGGCATTTTTATCCAAACAAGGTTAAAATGGTTTAATTACCATATAAGGACCTCTAATTTAAAATTCCAATTCAATCAAGTACCTTTATGGATTAAAACCCATATTTTTTACCTATTATAATTTAGTCCAACCTACCAAATTGGACATGCAAACATTAAAATTCATGCACCAAAATTTCACATAATTATTCAAACACCAAATAAACATCAAAACTTAATTGGAAAAATATTTTAGACCTCAGATTCATGGTTTTGAAACCACTATTCTGTTGAGCCCCTAATTCGGGTTGTTACAACTCTCCCTCTTTAAGGATTTTCGTTCCCAAAAATCTTACCAGCAAATAGGTTTGGGTATTGTTTCCTCATAGCCTCCTCGGTTCCCATGTAGCCTTTTCCACACCATGCTTTTGCCACAATACTTTTACGAAAGCTATACTTTTGTTTCTTAACTGTTTAACCTCTCGAGCCAAAATCTTTATTGGCTCCTCTTCATAAGTCATGTCCAGCTGAATTTTAATCTTCGTAGGAGGAATCACATACAAGGGATCCAAACGATACCATCGTAACATTGACACATGAAACACAGCATGTATCTTCTCCAATTCTAGTGGTAAAGCCAATCGATATGCCATTGGCCCTATTCCTTCCGTAACCTCATACGGCCCAATAAAACGTGGACTTAATCTGCCTTTCTGGCCAAATCTCAGTATTTTCTTCCACGGTGACACCTTCAAAAATACTTTATCACCAACCTGAATTCAATCTCTTTTCTTTTCAAATTAGCATAAGACTTTTGCCAATCGAAAGTAGCTTTCAAACAATCTCAAATTATCTTCACTTTTTCCTCCGCCTCCCTAAACAAATCAACACCATGTATCCGTTTCTCACTCAACTTAGTCCAATACAATAGAGTTCGACACTTTCGGCCATACAACGCCTCATACGGTGCCATCTGTATACTTGACTCATAACTATTGTTGTAGGCAAATTCTACCAAAGGTAGATACTTTTCCCAACCCTCAAACTCTAAAACACAACACTGAAGCATATCTTCAAGAACTTGTACTACCCTCTAAGATTGGCCATCAATCTGCGAGTGAAATGTGGTACTAAAATTCAATTTCGTACCTAACTCCTCTTGCAACTTCTTCCAAAATCTCGAGGTGAACCTTGAATCTCTATCTGATATAATAGATATAGTACTCCATGTAATCTCACAATTTTAGTAATGTATAATTCAGCCAATTTATCGTGTGAGTAGTCAACACGTACTAGAATAAAGTGAGCTGACTTCATCAGTCTATCAACAATGACCCACACAGCATCTTTCTTTTTCGGTGTCGAAGGCAAACCTGTCACAAAGTCTATTGTAATCTTGACTCACTTCCACTCAGGGACCATTAGGGGCTAAAGTGAACACGAAGGTACCTGATGCTCAGCCGTCACCTGCTGACAAATTATACACCTCGTCACAAACTCTGAAATGTCCTTTTTCATGTCCAACCACTAATACAATTTCTTCAAATCATTATACATCTTAGTACTACTAGGATGCACTGATAAACACCCAATATGCGCCTCATGCAAAATTTTTTGAATCAACTCATCATCTCTAGGTACACAAATTCTATCACAAAACATCAAACAATCTTCCAGACTTACTCAAAAATCAGAGTCACTACCTATTTCGCACTGAACCCTCTTGACTTGCAATTCACTATCATTCTTCTGAGCTTCAAAAATCTATTGAAGAAATAGTGGTCTAGCCCTCAACTCGGCTAGTATGGAACCATCATCAGATAATATCAAACTCATGTTCAAAGCCCACAAAGCATATAATGACTTCCTGCTCAAAGCATCCTCAACCATATTTGCCTTCCTAGGATGATACTTAATTACTAGCTTGCAATCCTTTAGTAACTCAAGCCACCTCCGTTGTCTCAAATTCCACTCCTTTTGATTCATCAAGTATTTCAAGCTTTTATAATCGGTAAAAATCTGACATTTCTCACCATACAAATAATGGCGCCAAATCTTCAAAGCAAAAATAATGGCGGCCAACTCTAAATCATGTGTAGCATAGTTCTTCTCATGTGGTTTTAGTTGCCTCGAAGTATAAGCCACCACCTTGCCTTCTTGCATCAATATGCATCTAAGGCCATTCAGTGACACATTACTATAAATCACAAATTCTTTCCCAGACTCAAGTTGCACTAACACTAGTGCCTCAGTCAACTTACCTTTCAACTGATCAAAACGTTGTTGACACTTTTCAGTCCACTCAAATTTAACATTCTTTTGAAGCGGTTTGGTTATAGGAGAAGCAATTATGGAGAAACCCTCGACAAAACATCCAGCTAAACCCAGAAAGGTTTTAACTTCAATCACATTCTTAGACGGCTTCCAATCAACAATTGCTGAAATTTTGCTCGGGTCTACCCAAATGCCATCATTTGAAACTATATGTCCTAAGAACCCAACTTCGTGGAGCCAAAACTCACTCTTGCTAAACTTAGCAAACAACTTCTCTTTCCTCAGAATTTGCAGCAACGTTCTCAAATGCTCGGCATGTTCTAACTCATTCTGAGAATAGATCAATATATCATCTATAAATACCACCGCAAATTTATCCAAATATTGTCAAAAAATTAAGTTCATCAAATCCATAAACATTGCCGGTGCATTAGTCAAACCAAAAGGCATGACTAGAAATTTGTAGTGTCTGTACCTCGTTCTAAAGGCAGTCTTCGGCACATCAGATTCCTTAACCCTCAGTTGGACACAACCGGATCTCAAATCAATCTTAGAGAACAGTGTTGCTCCCTTTAATTGGTCAAACAAATCATCAATTCTTGGCAATGGATACTTGTTCTTGATAGTCACCTTATTAAGTTGCCTATAGTCAATACAAAGCCTCATCGATCTGTCTTTCTTCTTTACAAAAAATACAAGAGCACCCCATGGAGAAAAACTTAGTCTCACAAATCCTTTGTTTGTCAACTCTTATAACTTAGCCTTTAACTCTCTCAATTCAGTCAGAGCCATCTCGTATGGAGCAATGGAAATAGGTACAGTCCCAGGTAACAAATTAATGGCAAACTCGATCTCTCTAATAGGAGGTAACCCAGGTAACTCCTCTGGAAACACATTTGGAAATTCACAAACTACTGGTATAGATTCAAGTTTCAATTCTAACACCTCAGTATTCAGCACATATGCTAGATAAGCTCCACACCCCTTTTTCATACATTTTCGAGCAATCATACAAGAAATCACCACTGGCATCTTACTCGACTCATTTGTTCCAACCCAAAGAATTTCACCACTTTCACATTTTATCTCAAGAGATTTTCGTCTACAATTCACCATGACATCATGTAATGTTAACCAATCCATGCCCAAAATAACATCAAACTTATCAAATGGCAACAACATCAGATTAGCCGAAAAATAGTATCCTTGAATCATCAAAGGACAATTCCTGCAAACCTTATCTACCAACACAAATTTGCCTAATGGGTTTGACACTTTAATCACAAATTTAGTTAACTCTACAGGCAATTTCTTACTATGCACCAATTTCATGCAAATATAAGAATGAGTGGAGCCTGGATCTATCAATCCAATGACATCAGTATCATAAAGTGAGGATGTTCCGGTAATCACATCAGGAGATGATGCCTCCTCACGAGCTCGCATAGCATAAGCTCTACCAGGTGTCCTCGTATCGGATCTTGTAGTTGTATCTTTCACTATGCTTTTACTACTAGCTCTGTAATACCCCAAACCTGGCCCAGACATTACGGCCAAGTCTGGTGTGTCACATTGAAATGTTTTTCGAAAACCATGTTTTCATTGAAAACCCTTCTTAGTGTTTAGAAACTTCTACCATTAAACTTGTATAAAACCTCAGCTTGTGTTTACTTTTCAAAACGTGGTTCATTGAAATAATCATTCCCTTTTCAAGCATTGTCAACAACTTTGTAAAATTTTATGGAAAATTGTGAAAGCTTGTAAACCTTTGTAGTTTGCGGAAACATGTTATTTTAAAATGATTTAAGTATCGAAAAATCAGACCTTTTTCGTTATGGCTTAAAGTGAATGGATACTATGCACCAGGTAGGATTTCAGAAGAAATGAGGTGAGTCAATTAGACTACTTAAGTACCAAGCTCTCCCTAGATTCAATCCTAGACATGCACCCACCCATTGCCACACTTTAGCCTTATGACTTGTCCACGAACAACAAATTAGGTTTAAGTCTATTTAAAATAATTATTTATGAAAATGTTTTCACTGCGGAAGCTTTGCTCTGTTATCGTGATATTATGAAAACAAGTAACTTTTATAAAAGCGCCTTAGAGTTATCCGATTTCAAAACGATTTAAACAATATCATACTTAAGGTAAAAACAAATTAAATAATTAGAGCGGCCTTATTACAAACCCAAATTAAAAATAGAAACAATTAAAATAAATAATTAAATAATTAACTTAATTAAACCAGAACCGTCGTCCACGTGGCCACTCTGAATCCCTCCCAACTCCAAGTCCACCAGTCTAGGGCTCCCCTACATGGATGGAAGAAAAGGGGTGAGTTTGGAAAACTCAGTGTGTAAAGAAGCCCATCTAGAGCCCAAGTCAGCTCAAGCCCACTAGGCCTAAGCCCTATCCAGTCTTAGAAATAACTGGGTCGAAGCCCTATTCAAATACAGTAAACTGGGCCTTAGCCCTTTTCAGATAACAGTACGACCCATAGGCCCATTACAGTAACAGAACAGATATCATGCATGAATGCAAAACCCATCATATGTGGGGAGACTACTCAACCTACCCAATCGCTACACTTCACCTGTACCAGCCCTACACACCTTGTGGGGAAACTACTCGACCCACCCAACCGCTACACTCCACAGATGCAGCATAGCTGCTCAGATAATGTGGCCACTAACAGAAATATAAGGCAAAGCCTCTTTCAGAAAATAGAATGGGCAAAGCCCTTTTCAGATATCAGTACAAGGCAAAGCCTCTTTCAGAAAATAGAAATTGTGGCGATGCCACTTGCACTTCCTCCATCAACAAATCCCAAATCCCATGCAACAGATAATTATGATTATTGGCATACAGTAAATAGAAACAGTAAAGCATGCATTTCAGTTAGATTAAGCCCTAAGGGTATAACGGTAATTCTGCACCTAGGGGTAAAACCGTAATTTTTCCCCTAATAGGGGTATTTCAGTACTTATTCCAAATTTTAGGGTTTTTATACATATTTCAGTCACTAATAATCCATCTTTCATTGCAGTAGTTATTAACTCATTTTAAAAAATTTCAATTATTGGGCCCTAAAACCCTTAATGGGCCCTACAGTGTCATTTAGCTACTTAAGCCCGCTTAGCCCAAATCCTAAGTCTAGCTTAACAGTCTTATCCAACAGAATATCAGAACACACTTACCGCTTACTTTTTCCCCATATGGGCCCGTAAGCCCATTGGGCCCAATTTTACCGAAGTTTACAGAGTTGCGCACTCATCCATCTTACTACTAGCGATTACAGATCTAGTGATTTCCAACCGACTTGTGACCATTCGCACGCTCACAAGCCCACGAAATACCAGAATTTTGGCATTTCGGCTTTTGTCGATTTGAACTACAAGAGGGTGTTTGATACACACCTGATTTGTGACGAATGCTAACGAGATCTCCCACGATATCCTACAATCGGCCACTATAATATTAGTTTACTATAATATTAGTTTACAAATCAATAATGACCAACATAATACTTGCTTACCACATTCGGCCAATCCCCCCTAAAGCCTTTAAATACTTACCTTTGCCGTAACTATGCCTAGATCTTAAATCTAGTCACCCAAACAGTCCTAGCCTTCCAAAGCTTCTTGATCGACAGCCTTTAATCTACCTTACTCACAATAGAACGACAAAACAACAAATCCTTAGCCTTACACGACAGCCACCCTATACATATAAGGGTTTCTGGTTTTTCTTAAATCCCGAATAAGGAATAGAAATAAGATTCCGAGTACTTACCACCAACGATGCACTTGTCAAGAGCGTTTCCAACCCCTTTCCAATCTCAGAGCCACAGTGGATTTAACTTAAAGCGCAAGTAGAGAATAGATCTAGAGTTTAATTCTTGAATCACTAAGAATATGGAGGTTTCGGCTTTTAGTATAATGAAGAAGAAGAAGATGGAAGTTGTATAAAAAGAGAGGGTTTTGATAAGGGTTTTAGGAGTTGTGGATTCGACTAAATAGATCGAAGAAAGGATGGGGTTTCGACTTTTGGTGATAATCGACTAACACGGTTGAATAAGAGAGGTTTTATGGTTGATGATGTAAAAAAGATGGAGAAGAAAAGATGAATAAAATAAAATAAAATAACAAAACAAAAATCAATTGAAATAAAGAAAAATCCAATCGGCTATCACTATGAAAAATCGCCTAACCAACAAAAAAAAAAATAGTCCATCCAAGCTAAAATTTTAAGTGCAATTCGGCACTTAATGCCCATAGCCGAATGAGTCCTTAATTCGGCATAAAAGTTCCTTTCTAAAAACAAATTCCATGATTTGCTCCTTAAATTTAGCTAAAAACAAAGTTTGAATTTCATTCAAACTTCTTCCCACCGCTTAGCAGCAGCCTTAATCCACTCCCCCCACCGAACAGCCGACCCAATCTGCTACTAGGAGAAGTTTCAATCCAGCACGACTCCTTCCCACGCGCACACAGCAAAAAGGCCGTTCTCCTACACGCACCTCAGCTCGAACACGGGATCTCCAGGTAACCTAGCACGCTGCTAGCCACTACATCGCGGCTTCTTCTTTACCCTATTATAGTCGCATTTGATTTTAAACCTTACCTACTGAAGTCCTGGTCCGCCTAAAAATAAACCAAAATTTCACCTGCACCTGGATTTGAACTCGCGCCTGCTCGAACTCCTTAGCACGCTGCTGCCATTGCGCCACAGGCGCTCTTGTGGCAAAATCCGGTCGCAACTTCTCTTAACCCCTATTTAGTCGCACTCTTAATTACTTAAAAAAATAAGACAGCTTGCGCGAGTGGGACCTCGAACCCAGGCTCTCTTCCACGCTCCCAGTGCCTGTGCCACTGGGCCAAGCTTTCCTTTGTGTCCCATTTTTAATCCAACAATTATAAGGCTTCCTTGCGTCGTTCCCTGGTTTTAAAAAAAAAAAACCACATTTGCGCATGCTAGGAGTCGAACCCCAGCTCCCCTTCCTGCTACCTAGCGTGCTTAGCCACTGGGCCAGGCACTTCCTTGTGCCTAATCTTGGCCCAACTTATATATAAGCCTTATTGGCCAGATTCCCCTAAAGAAGCAAAATTTAATTTTTTTGCTAAAGTCTTGGATCGAACCCAAGACTTTTCCCACACTATAAATCCTTCGTAATTCACTTAAATACTACACTAAACAATAAATTAATAATATTATTAATAATAATTTTCCATAAAAATTTAAAACATCAATAATTTTATTTCGGGCCATCTTCTACCCAAACTCGGACTCAAGGCCCAATACTTCTAGGCCCAAATTCAGGGTGTTACAAGCTCCACCTCTGACATTCCTCGACGGTCTACCCTTACTAGTAGTGTTACTCGGTCTAGCACTTTGAAATTTCTCATCACCCACTTTCTCAAGGTAATCTCTAACAAAATGATCTAGGGAACCACATTTAAAACTAGCCCAGTTAGTTCCCCAACATTCACCAGCATGCCCCCAGTTAGTTCCCCAACATTCATCAGTATGCCCTCTACCACAATTCTAACACTCAGGTCTATCAGATCTCACGTTCCCCACATTGGCCACCGAAGTTATGACAGCCCAATTTTGACCCTAATCAGAACAGTGGTTTTGGGACCATGAATTTTGAGTCAGAAAAATATTTAAATATTATTTTTCGTGTTTAATATATGTAAATTTACATATGTGAAAGTTTCGTACAAAAATTTGATTGTTTGTGTGCTCGATTTGATAAAAGCACTTAATTGCAAAAAATGAGAATTTGATGGTTTAATTTGTAACACCTCAAACCCGGCCCAGACGTTACGGCCGAATCCAGTGTGCCACATCACCTACAACGATTGGGGTGAGCTTTACAAAAATCGTTCTTGAAGTTTTAAAAGAAATTTCCGATTTACATAATTTGAGGCAAAGCCTCCAGTACGTGGTCAAGCCACTTTCAGTACTTCCTCCATCAACATCCCAGTCCTATGCAACAAATATTTATGTAATGAACAGAAAACAGTAACACATGCAGTTCAGTCAGATAAATCCCTAGGGCTTAACAGTAATTCTACGCCTAGGGGTAAAATCGTAATTTCTCGTCCCTAAGGATTTTTTAGTAATTTTATCAGTTTTTAGGTTTTTTATGCATATTTCAGTCTCCAATAACCTCACTTTCGTATCAGTAGTTATTTAACTCATTTTAACAATTTTAAGCTATTGGGCCCCAAAACCCCTAATGGGCCCTACAGTGTCTATAAGCAACTTAAGCCCATTTAGTCCAAATTTTATGATCAATTTATCAATTTAACCATTTTTGAACCTACAGTCTATCAGTACACATTAATTACTTATTTTTACCCATATGGGCCCGTAAGCCCATTGGGCCCACTTTTAACCCATCGAGGCCCAATTACCGAAAAACATGAAACTACACACACAACTATCTCACCACTTGCGATTTCAAATCCAACAATTTCTAACCATCTTATGAGCATTCGCACAATCACAATCCCACGAAATGCCTGAATTTTGGCATTTCAGCTTTTCGGCTTTTACCGACTTGAACTAAAGAAGGGTGTTCGATACACACCTGTTTTGCGATGACTGCTAGTAAGATCCCCCACGATATCCTTTGCCAAAAACCGATGACTAGATCTAGATCTAGTCGGTCTAAATATCCAAGCCTACGACAGCAGTCTCTGAATCACACACTGATTTCCTTTCTGTTTCTACTCAGATCTGATGCAAATCTAGCCCCTAAACGATAGTAGAACTCAAATCCAGGAGATTTAAAGTTTCAGCGATAAGCTCCTAAGAATGTGGCATTTTCGGCTTTTCTAACTGGTGAAGAAGATGATGATTTGGGGTTATAATTTTGGAGTGGTGTTGCCGACAAGCACTAAGGGTTTAAAGAAGGTGAAAATCAGTCAAAAGGGATGGAAGGAATTGAGGGATTTTTGCTTGGAGAAATCGGCACAAGAAGTAAGTTTTCAGGATTTTGGCTTTTATGGCAATTGGCTATGGTGGTTTTTAGAAGGTTGGAATTGAAAGAGAGAATGAATAGAGTGGTAGGGAGGTTTTGGCTAGAGAAGACAAGAAGAAAAATGAAAATAGAGGGAGAAAAGAGAAGAGAAGAATCGAGAAAGAAAAGAATAAAGGAGAGGAGGAGAGGAAGAAGAAATCAGCACAGGCAAAAGGAAATCTGTGTTTTTGGTCACCCTGGTGGCTAACCCTAATTTGTCTTGACAGAAAAAGAAAAGAGACTAACCCTAATGACCATTAGAGCAATCGGCCCAACCTCCCTAAGGCCCTAGCCGAATTTTCCACATAAGTTTTGTCACATGCCCGGCACAAGCCCAAAAATTAAAAGTATCACTTGCTTACCTTGCAACTTGAACTCAGGATCTCAACCCTCATCCACATGCCACTTTTTTAGGAGTTTAGTGGTGCCACCTTGCCACTTTACCAAGGCCCTACTTGTGTCATATTTTACGAAGTTTTTCTTAAAAGCCCACTTAACCAAGTCCCCTTTCACTTAAAATCCAAACTTGATATTTTACTGGGCTTTAACTTAGGCTTGGGCCTTCTAAAGGCCCACTAACACTTTTAAACACCATTTCAGCAATCAAAACACCAAAATTTCAAAATTCACCAAAAATCACAAAAACCCAAAAAATCCCAAAAATCAGGGTGTTACATAATTGGCAAGGGCTGAATTGAATATGTTCTTTTAATTTGGAGTGTTTATGATCTTACTATACCATATTAAAAATTAGTGGACGGTATTGACCTATTACTATATGGTTTTCTAATTAATTTATAAAGGTTAAGCTGGTAAATTATATGTTAATATGTTATTAAATAAAAGAAAACATAAACTACATGCATATATTCTTCCTTGTTGGCCGAATGTAAAAGAAAAAAGAAGCTATTTTCTTGTTTAAGTTTTGGCATTCTTCAAGCTAATTTGAGGTATGGATTTTGTTTGGTTTTTGATCATTTTTATGTTTTTGAGATTGTTGCTTCATATACTATCCGACCCATGCTTGAATTTTTTATATTGATGTGTATTTTGAGTTTTGCCATTGTTGAGAGCTTGATGAAATTGATGTTTGATGAATTAAATGGAAGTTATGTGGTAGATTAATAAGCTTTGTATTTGAATTTTTAATGAATTTGAGTATTTAGGGCTAAATTGTGAAAATAATAAATAGAGGGATTAAATTTTAAAATAAATGAAATGTGAGGACTGGTATAGATACAAGGAACATTCGGCCTAGGCTTGGTGTAATCAAATTTTACTTATTTTGTGTTTAGTGAATTTTGGACTAAATTGATAAAGGTGCAAAATAGTGGGGAAAAATAGTAAATTGACTATTTACATGCTTTTGGATTTAATTGAATAAAAATTGAGCTTGAATGGGTCTCATCAAGAACTAAAGAAAACAGATCTGGATCGGGGGAAAGCTAAACTAGCCGAGTAGTCGAATTTACCGTTCATTGATATCCGAGGTAAGTCTTTAAGTAATTAAATAACGTTTATGTCAAACATAAAATGTTTTACTATGATGATTATAATTTTATTTGTTTAATAGTATAAAAGCAGAATGTGAATTATCATTGAATAAATATGGTTAAGTTTTATTTGATGAGGTTGGAACCTTTGAAAGTTGTATGAAATACATGGAATGTTTGGACTATTCGTTAAATGAACTGTGATGAAATGACTTTTTAATTTTAATATTTGGGCTTATGCCTAGCAGGCTTTGTGCCAATGAATTTGATCAGGCTTTGTGCCTAGCCAGCTTTGTGCCGGTGAATATGATCAGGCTTTATGCCTAGCAGGCTTGTTGCCAGTGAATAAATATCGGACCTTGGGTCTAGCAGGCCTTGTGCTGGTGTATGATTCAGGCTTATGCCTAGCAAGCTTTATGCTGGTGATTTATTTTCAAGCCTATGCTTATAAGATTTCAAGTTGATGTGGAAATGGATCAAGTGAAATTGAATTAAAGTGATTGTAACATCCCAAAATAGGGCCTAAACGGAATAGTGGTTGTGAAACCACAAATCCGAGATAGAAATAATTATTTTATAATTATTTGAGGTTTATGATATGATTGCATGATTTTGTGAAAATTTCGTGAAGAAATTTTATGCATAAAGTGCTTAATTTGAAATTAGAGACTAAATCGAATAAGTTGCAAAACTTGCATTCTAGAAGCTTTTAGTATGAAATTGCCTTGGAATATTAATTAGAGGGTCTTAAATAGCAATTTGACCAATTTCTAAAATTTTGGACAAAAATGGGCATGTACATGAAAATTTTCAAAGAAAGGCATTAAGGGTATTTTGGTCATTTGGTAATTAAAATGAATTAAAAGGGAAATTAACGTCAAATTGTGTTCATCTTCTTCAAGCCTTGGCCGAACCTTACCTCTCTCCATAGCTAGGGTTTCTTCAACTTCCAAGCTTCATAGTAAGTGCATCCAAGTCCCGTTTTTAATGATTTTTATGTTTTTGGAATCCTAGTAGCTCGATTTAGCTTATGCTAGCAATAATTCAACCTAGGGTTCATATTTGGAAAAATACCCATAGGTGAAATTTGTTTATTTTGGTGTTTTATGATAGAATATGAGGTTTTAAATTATGCTAGACAACTTGTGCTTCTCGATTTTAAGTAAAAACGAGTAAAAGGGCTTAATCGGTAAAAATACCTATTGTTCATAAGTACATGTTATAGTGGGAATTTGAGGTTGTTGTTGGTAAATAAATGATCAGCATGTCCTAAAACATAAGAATTTGGGATAAAGTTTAATTTCCGAGCCTTGGGGAAAAAGTGTAAATATGCAAAAGTTTAGGGGCAAAAATATAATTTTGCCAAAGTTTGAGTTAAGGGCTGTTTGATAAATGTGAGTATTAAATAAGCTAAATTGCTATTATAGATCAAGAAGAACGAAATTCAGGAGTAGATCGGGGAAAGGAAAAAGTAAAGGACTAAATTGTCAAGTTTAACCGTATTTTGTATCGAGGTAAATTTATGGTAAATAAATGCAATATTTCATTATTTTACATTAATGTTGTTAATTTCCAGCATATATATACATTTACTTTATGAAAATATTCGAAGTTGAACCAAAGACGAGATGACAGAGAAAAAGTATCAGAAAGCCACGTTTGAACTCTAAGAATGTTTGGGATACGGAATGTCATGACATTTTGGGTTACCAGACAAGACAGGAATATCCCATGTAAGTCCATATTAAAAGTATGGCTTTGGTAGGACAGGGAACATCTCATGCAAGACCATGTCTAGAACATGGCATTGACAGGCTATTGTCAGGCAAGAAAACCCGAGTATCCTTAGTATTCCGAGTGGTTCAACGGGCTATTGTACAGGTTAAATTACAGGAAATTCTTAGCAAAGGAAAGGTAAGTTATATTCATGAGTTTATTGAATAATCAAGTAAGAAAGAAAGTAAGTGGATAAGGAAGAGGGTAAGAAATAAGGTGTAAGGAAAGCTTATGATGCTTGATGATACTATGATTAACTATTATTTAGGGTGAATGTTGTGATTTATTTACTTGTAAACTTACTAAGCTTAGTGCTTACTCTCTTTATTTTCCTTCTTTTTATAGTTCTTGCCAAGCCAACTCGGGAATCACAAGGAACGTCAGAGATCCAGTCACACTATCAACAGGATCATTTTGGTATAGCTAGACGTTTCATTTCGCATATGGCATGTATAGGGACTTGGTTTCTTTTGGTATGAATGTCCTTAAGTTATGTTTAATGAATGGTATGTAAATACTTGTTGATGATTAGTTATTGGAATGACTAATCAAACATAGGTTTAATACTATGTATGCCTAAATGGTAATTATCACATGGAAACCATGAAAAAGGTGAAAATAGCTTAAAAACATATTCGAACAGCAGCAGTGACGTGATTTTGAAAAATCACTAAAAATAGTAGAAATGGAATTAAATAGTGAATGAGACATGAAATTAAAGCTTAATGAGTCTATTTTCATGTAGAAAGAACAGAGTAAGCAAAAGAGTTGTAGATTATGAGTTATTTGCAATTGAGTGAGACTGCTCTAGATTGACTTTGTGATCCCCTATTCTGATTTTGAAAATTCACCATAAATTGTACATAAATAATTAAGCGTTATAGTTTATATGCCTAGATTCCTTATTGAGTCTAGTTTCAAATAAAATAAATGGAATTCCTATTTGAATTTTTTACAGAGAGAAAATTAATTCAGAGTGAACGGAGGTCAGAGTAGTCAAACTGCGTAACAGGAGAGACTTTAACTAATAAATTGTACTAATTGGCTAAACTAAAAATTCTATAAAAAAAATTAGTAAAAGGGTATATAAGTCTAGTTTTAGGTAAAATTCACGGGATTGAATTTTGAGTTTTGTAACTCGAGTTATGATTTATTTAGTGACTACGATGCAGTTGGACAGCTTTATAAGGAACAGAGAAATAATTTATTTTGGTTCGTTTAAGCAATCAAAAAAATTTTATTGATCCCGGTTTGGTCCCGAACCATTTTAATAGTATGATTTAGGGTCTCAATGACCCTTTTTAGGGATATATTGAATGAATGAAAATAAATTAATTTTAAAAGCAAATTTTTTGTGCCCAATTGAGTAAGTTAAGTCCGGTAACGCCTCGTGCTCGACTCCGGCAACGGTCTCGAGTAAGGGGTGTTACAGTGACCTTATATATATATATATATATATATATATTCGTCCATATAGATAAGTATATATGGGATGTTAAATTGGATTTTGAATATTAGGTTATAAAGATTTGTATAAATGTGATATTATGTTTGAATTAGTATATTCAGCCATGTAAGTAAGTAGTATGTATGTTATGTTGAATTTTGATCTTTGCATATTTGTCCATATAGATATGTAAATATGTGATAGCATATTTGATTTTCTATAACCGGTCAAATGAATGATCTTGGTTTGTAAAGTTGAGCTTTATTCGTAAGTACATATGTTAGAATGGGAGTCTAAGTAAAATAGTATTATCTTCAGAATGATAAGTTGAATACGATAGTTAAATGAGAAATAAATGAGCATTCGGTCAAGATAACCTATTTGTGTTAAAGTATAACCTTAATGATACAATTTGAATTGTTTGACATGTATTATTTATTCATTTGAGTTGTCTATTTTGCTTAAAGCTTACTAAGCTAAATTAGCTTACTCTGTGTGCTTTTATTTCTCTATTTTATAGATTTTGGTTGTAAGTTACATGCTCGGGGATCGTCATCGAAATCATCCACACTATCTACTATTTTGGTATTTAATGTTTAAACTCAACTTATGGCATGTATAGGTTGGACAATGTTTGAATTATATATTTTCTATATGTCTATAACAACTATGCGAAAATGGCTTGTTCAGTTTGTTAATCTTGAAATTATTGCTTTGGTTTAGTGATAATATGTGGTTGCTATTTGGTTGATACATTAGTTGACACATTCGGCTATGGGATAAATTTATATATGAATATGGTAGGAAATAGTTGGTTACAAAGTGAATAATTTTATAAATAGTTTGCTTAGTATGCTTAATATATAGATTGATTTGCAAGTGTGATGGGTTATGTGATTTGATCTGTAATGGATTAAATGGTCAATTTTAGCCTGGTGTATAGTGACTATATGCTTTCGGATTGTACTAGTCTAGTATGCACATTTTATATGATTAAATGAGTAATATATTTGTATGAAATATGATGCTTATAGCATGAATCTTTAAAGGTTAATTTAGCACATGAAATTTTATTATATTAGCTATTTGTTTTTGGTTAATGTATATATATATGGATAATTATGTTTTAAATTGAGTTGCATATTTATTGTATGAGGTTTGTATATTAGGAACAGAAATGAAATATCAAGGACATTCAATTATAACTTTGGTTAAGCTCGTTTCTTAGCATTTTGGTAATCGGCTAAAGCATTAAAATGACCAAATGAAATAAAGATGTTTTAAAAAGGTGGTAGTCATTATATTTTTGGTACAAATAGATTTCTTATGACTATTTAAATAGTAGGTTGGCTTTATATGATAGAAATGATTGTTCGCATTTCGTAAGTAATAATTAACATGCCGATTTGATGTATTTAAATGTATGACTATAATTGCTGGAATGTTATGCTTTCCATAGTAATGCCTTGTAACCCCTCCAACGACAGATTCGGGTTAAGGTGTTACAGAAGTAGTCTGGGCTTTAGGACCAGAACATGTTTTACCCCGATCTCGATGTGAGTACCTGGCTAAAACTGTCGTTCGAGGATTTGTCTCTTTAGACCTTTTCGATTGAGATTGAAAGGATTTACTTACTGGCCTATTCCTGGCATATCGAGCTTCAATAGCTGCTTTTCTCTTTTGTTTATTTAACTCCTCCGCTTTGCAAGCTCTGTCCTCCAATACCATGAATCTTCATTAAGCCCATCCTCAAATCTTCTACACATCATTGCTTCAGTAGAGACACACTCTTGTGCATATTTGTTGAGCCTAACGAACTCATGTTCATACTCAGCTACCGTCATCTTGCCTTACTTCAACTCAAAGAACTCCTTTCATTTTTGATAAACAAATATCTGACTTATATACTTCTTTTGAAACTTTTCCACAAAGAAATCCCATGTCACTCTTTCCTTTGGGGTCACAGATATTAATATTTTCCCCTAATGGTAGGTTGAGTCTTTCAGCAAAGATACGACACATTTTTAACTCTCCTCAGGTGTGCAAGACAACTCATCAAATACCCATATGAAATTCTCGAGCCAAAACTCTGTCCTTTTTGGATCATTGTCAACATTAGCTCTAAACTCTTCGGCCCCTTGTTTACGAATTTTATCCACCAGAGGTTTAGTCACCCTTGCCAAATCAATTCCCTGTGGGACTATAGGGATCGATTTTGATATAGGAGGGGGAGGAGGGGGTTGAGCATTAGGATTTGCTCTCACAAGGTCAGTATACCAATCATTCATCATTCAGAGAAAGGCACCCCGAGCCTCGTCTCCTTGACTTAGAGTCTCATGTCTACTTTCTATATGCACTGTCCCTTGCGCGAGAGCCGGCGCATTACTAGCAGCATCATCAGCCGCAGCTCGTTCAGGATCCATTACTATATAAAAAAACAAAACACAGTTTAGAAAACTCAGGGGTCACCACACTATCACAATATATCTATGGCATGTATAGCTAGGCTCACACACAATGCTATGATAGTCCGAGAACCGACTAAAACATAGCTCTGATACCACTAAATGTAACACCCCTTACCCAGGTTTGATGCCGGAACTGAGTACGAGGCATTAACGGACAATATTACAACCAAACATACAAAATCAAACCATGAAATTTCGTTCCAAATTAACATTTTTTTCGTAATATATCATATAATCCTTAAAATGGGCGTATGGGGTCCAAAACATGATTTGGGAGTGATCCCGGACCAAACTGAAAACTCAAAAAAAATTTTGGAAAATTAGATCAAAAATAAGGCACACGCCCGTGTGAGACAAAGACATGCCTGTGTGGGCAGGCCATGTGGTCACACACGCCCGTGTCCCCTACCCATGTCGAATTATTGAAAAATTATTTCTTATTTCGAACCTATAGGGGTTTTCACATGGCCAAGCACACGCCCGTGTCCTTAGCCTGTGTCTTTCACATGGCCTCGACACGCCCATGTGGCCTCTCCGTGTGAAAATCTGGGACATTTTGTTTATGACGTCAACATGCAATTTAGGTCACACGGCCACGGGACAAGCCCGTGTGACGAGGCCGTGTGACGTCCTTAGTCTCCTAAATTCTCATGCAAGGCTCAAACGCCCTACACACATGGTCGTGGGGGCTGGCCATGTTGCCCTAAGTTAGGCTATTTTCCAAGCCATTCTTTGTCCCAAAACTCACACAAATTATACCAATTTTATTACCACATTCCATGCACATTTTTAAGCATCTAAATGATCTTATTTAGCCATCAATCATCCATTCCAACTTAATCACACACAAACACACCAAACATTCCATGAATTGCCTCATTAGGATATATGAATAACCAATATCATCATTGGCCAAATCATATGGCCTTAATTACAAAATGACTTAACCATTGACCATTGCCACAATTTCGCCAAACCAACATGACATTTACAACACCACTAAGTCCCTATACATGCCATAGTCCGAAAGAGTACATCTCACAATACAAAAAGAAAGTTGTGGATAGTGTGGGTGATCCTCCGACGCTTTCCGATCTCTAAGCTGGCTTGACTTCTCTATAAAACAAGGAAAAAGAGAAAGGAGTAAGCTTTTGAAAAGCTTAGTAAGTCTATACGCAAATAGTTTACATAATACCAACATTTTTAATATCAAGAATCATATCTCAACATATCAACTTAGCACATAATCTTACCATTATCCATATACACATCAAGCACAATATTTTCATTTACTCAAATTCACATGCACCTTTTCACACACATGCAATATCCCACTATATCACTTAATCATAAAATTACACCTGTGCTTACACACTACATAACCACACAAATATCATTTGTAAATTTTCCCGTCGAACCCTTTAGAATAACATTCGATACTCAGTGGTTTCAGTACATAGCTCCACTAACTCATGATCCCGCTCTCATATTCACATGGTGAACTCTCATCATCACCCATGTGACCTAGCCATTAAATCCCGTAGCTCTCGTATCTACATGGTGTCCAACACTCGGAATCACACATGCGACCTAGCTGCATATATCATAGCTCTCGTGTCTACATGATGTACCCTCAGAAACATACATGCGACCTAGCTATTTTAAACCTGTAGGTCTCGTGTACACATAGTATACATCCCGTACAACACACATGTGACCTAGCTACCACATAGCATCTCGTAGCTCTCTTGCACACATGTGTCCTACCCTCAGAAACACGCATGTGACCTAGCTACACATTATCCGTATCTGTCATTTTTCTAAAGGTTTAATCGAGAAGACCAATTTTCGATAACTCACCAAATCATAAAAGTTATTCAACATTTTCCATCTCATATAATAATTTACATTTATGAAATTAAAATAGATGTAATATTTACATTTAAACTTACCTCGATAACAAAATGCGATAATTTATAATTTAGTCCGAAACCTTGCCCTTACCTCGGTCAAGGTCGATTCCTCAATCTTCTCGATAATCAAGCTTGAAAGTTGGAAGAAACCTTAGCTATGGTGTCTCTTCATATTCGGCCAAGGGAGGAAGAAAGATGGGTAAATTTTGGTTTACTTTTCCTTTTTATTTCTTTTATTATCTAATGACCAAAATGCCCTTCATTAAAAACCTTTAGTATTCCACCCTTCCTTGGGCATTTTTGTCCGAACAAGGTTAAAATGGTTTAATTACCATAAAAGGACCTCTAATTTAAAATTCCAATTCAATCAAGTACCTTTATGGATTAAAACCCATATTTTTGACCTATTACAATTTAGTCCAACCTACCAAATTGGACATACAAACATTAAAATTCATGCACCAAAATTTCACATAATTATTCAAACACCAAATAAATATCAAAACTCAATCAAAAAATATTTTGGATCCTAGATTCATGGTTTCGAAACCACTATTCTGTTTAGCCCCTAATTTTGGCTGTAACACGAACTGGACACATGGCCATGTCTAGTAACCGTGTAGCCAACTCAAGTTTACACACGGGCATGTCTAGTGGCCATGTGACCCTAGTAAGTGTTGTACACGGTCTAGAGCAAAATATGGGATACGGTCTTGGGAGGTACACGGCCTAGCCACACGAGCGTGTGCCCTATTTTAAAAGAAAAGAATTTTTTAGGTTTTCTAACAATTTCTAAGTGTTCGGTTTAGTCTCGACCTTCTTCTAATGCAAGTTTATGGTCTCGGAGACCTCCATAATGGACTCAATGATGATGTAGGGTTAGTATATGATGTTTATGAGCGTGAGATATCTATAAAAGTTTCTAAACTGTTTGGAAATGCTTCTAACCCTAGTCCGTCGATGGATACGAGTTAGGGGTGTTACATTTGGTTGGTATCAGAGCTATGGTTTAGTCGATTTTAGGACTATCATAGCGTATATGAGTCTAGCTATACATGCCATATATCTGAAATGTAATAGTGTGATGAATCTTGACATCTGAAATGTGTTTTCTGTATAGTAATGGATCTCGAACGAGCCATAGCTAACAATGTAGAAAGTAATGCACCAGCTCCTGCACAAGTGGTAGTGCCTTTCGATTCGAGAAATGTGACTAGTATTCATGAGGAAGAAGAAAAATAAGCTTTCTTCTAGACGATGAATAACTAGTTTTTGGGGTTTGTTCATACGAACCCGGCTGCTCAACAACCTCAGCCCTTGTCTAATCCCCCTCAGACCTCTGTTATACCTCCAGTTGTAAATCCAATTCTGATAAACAAGCCTCCAGTGGATAAAATCTAGAATATGGGGCTGAAGAGTTCAGGGCTACTGTTAATGACGAGCTGAGAAAGCTGAGTTCTGGCTCGAGAATACCATCTGAGTTTTCAATGAACTGTCTTGTACTCCTGATGAATGTGTAAAATATGCAGTTTCTTTGCTTAGAGATGCAACCTATCAATGGTGGAAAACTCTGATTTCTGTTGTTCCGAAAGAAAGGATAACTTGGGATTTCTTCCAATCGGAGTTTTGCAAGAAATTCATTAGTTAGAGATTCATTGATCAAAAGCAGAAAGAGTTTTTAGAACTAAAACAGGGTCAAATGTTTGTAATGGAATACAAGCGAGAGTTTGTTCGTCTAAGCTGCTATGCGAGTGAATGTGTATCGACTGAAGAGATATTGTGTAAAAGATTCGTTGATGGCTTAAATGAATATATCTATTTTTTAGTTGGCATTCTTGATATTAAAGAGTTTGTTGTGCTCGTTGATCGAGCATTTAAAGCTGAGGAACTCGAAAAAAAAGAAAAGGAAGGCTAATTTTAAAGCTAGAGAAGTAAGAAAAATATCTGCAAGTAAATCATTTCAGTCTGCTTCAAAGAAATTTCGAAATGATGTTAGTCGTTCCAAGTCTAATATGGGACATTCAAACAAAGATCGTGTTAGATCTCATTCCAATTTTAGACCTCCTGCTACATCTATTGCGAGTGTTGGAAATGTCAGATCTGATAGACCTGAGTTTGGATACTATGGTAAAAGACATCCAGAAAGTTGTAGAATGAATGACCGAGCTTGTTTCCGATCTGGATCCTTAGATCACTTTGTCACAGACAGTCTAGAACCTGTTGAGCAAGAAATTATGCAAAATCTGAGATGCAGCAATACTTCAGCTAGAGGTAAACCTCTGAGAAACATGGGAAATATGAGTCGTAGCTAGGGAGCTACAAAAGATACTACTATTCGATCCGAGGCTCGAGTACCTACAAGAGCCTATACTATCTGAGCTCGAGAGGAAGCTTCATCTCCACATGTGATAGCGGGTACTTTTACTCTTTATGATACATCTGTGATTACATTGATAAATCCTGGATCTACACACTCGTATGTATGCATGAATTTAGTATGTAGTAAGACTTTGCTTGTAGAGTCTACTAAATTCATAATTAGATTATCGAACCCCTTAGGCAAAAGTGTTTTGATACATAAAGTCTACGAGAACTATCCGTTAATGATTTGTAATATCTGTTTTTCGGCTGATCTGATGCTATTGCCTTTAGACGAATTTGATATAATTCTGGGTATGGATTGGTTAACTTTGCATGATGCTGTTGTGAATTGCAAATAGAAAACTATTGATTTGAGATGCAAGAATGATGAGATAATCCGAATTGAATCTAGTGATTTGAATGGGTTGACAGCTGTGATATCTACAATGAAAGGTCTGAATATGTGAAAAAAGGATGTGATGTAACACCCCTATCCCGTAACTGTCGCCAGAATAGGTAAGGGGCATTACCGAACTTGTAACTCAGATCAGATCAGTAAAATTTTGAACTCAACATTTATCTATATAATTCTATAACAAAACATCAAAGCATGCTTTAAAGATTCGTATAATGATACATACAATCATTTAGGGGTCAAATTGAAAACCTGAGAAAGATAAGGAAAACTTTGAAAAAATTTTCAAGTTAGGGACACACGGCCGTGTCCCTAGCCCGTGTACCTCACATGGTCGTGCCTCAAACTTACCTTAGCCGTGGGCAACACTGTCAAACATCACACGGTCACTAGACACCCCATGTCTCTAGACTGTGGGGAAAACTGCCATATACCACACGACTGCCAGACACACCCGTGTGTCTTGGCCATGTGCAAGACTGCCTAAAATATTTTAGATGCAGGGTTTACACGGTCGAGTAACATGCCCGTGTACTCTGACCGTGTGGCACAATACAGGCTTGGTTTAAGCCACTCTTACCACCCAAATGGGTCCTCCCTACATGCAACACATAGACATAACATTCCATACACAATTTAGCAACTAAACCATATGTTTCAAGCATATAATGGGCCATTCAATAACTAATCAATTCAATATAACACTTACCATATCTATCTATCTCATTCATGCTAATTCATATAAAAGTTCACACACTCATCACAAACTTTACCATATAGAACACATCATATAAGGCATTCGAAATAGATTAAACATTTACAAAGCAAGCCATATCTCATAGCTTGAATAAGTGCTCAAAAACATACCATAATCATCAACTTAACAACTAGCCTATACATGCCATGACCATTTCCTTTACAAAGATTCAAAAGTACCAAAACTTGATGGATAGTGTGATGTAATCTCTGACTTTTTTGAAAATCGAGCTAGCTTCCGAATCTATAAAACAAGGGATAAATAAACAGAGTAAGCTCTAAAAGCTTAGTAAGCCCGTATAACATAGAATTAAACTTACCGAACATTAAAGATAAGCACATAAATAATGACAAACCAGGTCATGAATTCATTTTGCCTACTCATCAATAATACACAAGTTAGTACTTGCAAAATCTTGTGATCATTCATTCTCCAAATGGACCATTCACATAACACAAGCATATATCAAATACTTGTGACATATAATTCATGTAATTCATATCATATAGTTTATATAAATTATGTAGCTCACGTAACATGTACTTCGTATATCCTTTGATCATCATATAACATGTATCAATAATTGCCCGTTGAACCTTTAAGAACATCGAGGTATGCTCGAGTGATACACACATAGTGTATATACATATAACCTGAAATCCACCAATGCATCATATATGCTCTATTGAGCCTGAAACGGTAAGCCCAAAGGCTGAACATGTAATCCCAAAGGATGAACGGCAAGCTCGTAGGCTAAACATGTAATCCCAAAGGATGAACGGCAAGCTCGTAGGCTAAACATGTAATCCCGAAGGATGAACGTATGGCTCATGAGCTGTGGTGAGTCCACAACAAATGTAGGAGCTCGAACCACCCTGTAGCCCTAGTGACATGTCACTTGTATCCTACGACTTCTATGGTTCGAACGGAACTCGGTAATCAAATCGTTCTTATAACATTTATACAATTCCATACCAATTCACATATATCCAATAGGCAATCTCATTCCATAATAAATTACACATTCATATGGCATTAATACAACTATTATAAATGTAATACAAATTGAATTCCAATTATACGAACTTACCTCGATTTCCTAAAATCTACTCGTCTACCTTTTGTTTTCCCCGATGAAGTCCCGGGATTCGACTGTCTTTATCTCTATTAATGCAAATTTAGCTATTTAATCACCAACATATTCAATTTAGTCCAAAACATGTATTTTGGCCTATTTACAAATTAGCCCTTAACTTTTCATACTTTAACACTTTAGTCCTAAATTCACAAAATAGCAAATTACATCATAAGACCCTCAATTCATCATAGTCGAATATTCAAGTATCTCATACAAGCACATATATTTCATTTATTCACAATTCCAACCACAAAAATTCTATCTTTTTCAATTTAATCCCTCAAACTCATTTTCATCAAAAATCACTTTGTAAAACTTGTATATTTTTAAAAATTGAGGTAAGGGTCAGCTAGACCAAGCTGCAACGAGTTCAAAAACATAGAAATCATTAAAAACGGTTTAAAACCATTCCTTAATTAGCTTAAGAACAATGGCCGAATGAAACCTAGAAAAAATGGCTTCTTCTTTCTTTTACAAATGGTGGAAATGGTGATAAAAATGGCCGCCAATATGTTTGTTTTTAATTAATAATAACTTATTAACAAATTTACTATTCTATCCATGATATAAAACATGAAAAATCATTCATTTTATGGACACCACCGTCCATACTATTTAAAGAAGGGTAAATTTCATTTTAAAACCTTCCATTTATAAAGCCATAGTTAATTAAGCCCTTCTATTAATAAAACACATATTTATTGCTTTACGCGATTTAGTCCTTTTTACCAAATTATCTAACCAAACTATAAATTTTCTTTAGGAAATTTTCTTACGGTATTCTAACATGCTGTAAACAGAAATAAAATAATAAAAATAATATTTCAACTCGGTTAAGTGGTCCCGAAACCACTCATTTCGACTAGGGTCTAAAATAGGCTGTTACATGTGAAGCCTATCTTGTATATGTGACTGATTCAAAAGTGACTGAAAAGAAAATTGAATTAGTGCCTGTTGTCTGTAAGTTCCCTGATGTGTTCCCTGAAGAACTTCTGGGATTACCTCCGATTCGAGAAGTCAAGTTTGGCATTGAATTAGTGTCAGGAACTACTTCAATTTCAATAGCTCCATATAGAATCGCTCCGACTGAATTAAAAGAATTAAAGTCTCAATTACAAGAGTTGATCGATTGAGGATTCGCAAGACCGAGTTTTTCACCTTGGGGTACTCCGGTTCTGTTCGTGAAAAAGAAAGACAGCACAATGAGAATGTGTATTGATTATCGTCAGTTAAACAAGGTGACTATAAAGAATAAATATCCTCTACCCAGAATCAGTGATTTGTTCGATCAGTTCAAAAATAGATCTGAGACTAAGCTATTATCAGTTGAGAGTGAAAGATGTAGATATTCCAAAACAACTTTCTAAACGAGGTATGGGCACTATGAATTCTTAGTTATGCCTTTCGGACTAACGAATGCTCCTACTGTGTTTATCGATTTGATGAATAGAATTTTTAGACAATATTTAGATCAATTTGTTGTTGTGTTCATTGATGACATTTTGATTTACTCACGGAATGAAAGTGAGCATGCCAAGCATTTGAGAATTGTGCTTTAGACTTTACGTGATAAGCAATTATTTGCAAAATTCAATAAATGTGAATTCTAGTTATGCAAAGTTAGCTTTTTGGGCCACATTGTATCAGCTTCTTGTATCTGAGTTGATCCGAGCAAAATCTCAGCTATTTTGGATTGGAAGCCTCCAAGAAATGTTTCTGAAGTTCGCAGTTTTCTAGGACGTGCTGGCTATTACAGATGTTTTGTAAAAGGCTTCTTTACGATCACCACTTTGTTAACAAAGTTACTTCAAAAGGATGTAAGATTTGAATGGTCTGAAAAGTGTCAAAAAAGCATTGATCAGTTGAAAGCTCTGTTAACTGAGGCTCTAGTACTTGTGCAACCTTAATCGGTGAAAGAATTCATCATTTACAGTGATGCTTCATTGAATGGACTCAGTTGTGTTTTGATGCAGGAAGGCAAGGTTGTAGCCTATGCCTCGAGACAACTAAAGCTGCATGAAAAAAACTATCTGACGCATGACCTTGGACTAGCTGCATTAATTTTTACTTTGAAAATTTGGCATCATTATCTGTTTAGCGAGAAATGTCACATGTTTCTAATCATAAAAGTCTGAAATACTTAATGACTTAGAAAGATTTGAATCTACGACAGAGAAGATGGTTAGAACTGTTAAAAGACTATGAGCTTGTCAATGATTATGATTCGGGGAAAGTAAATTTTGTAGCTAATGCTCTGAGCCGGAAATCATTGTTTACATTACATGCAATGAATGTTCATTTAGCTCTGTCTGATTATGATTTTGTTTTAGCTGAATTAAAAGCAAAACCATTGTTTATTCAGCAAATTTGTGAAGCTCAGAAATTTGATAACAAATTAATAGCCAAACGAGCTCAGTGTAGTTCTGATTCTGATTCTGAATTTCGAGTTGATAATGTTGATTGTCTGAGATTCAGAAATAGACTTTGTGTTCCGAGAAATCCAGAATTGATTCGGATAATTTTGAGTGAAGCTCACAACAGTAGACTATCAATACATCCGGGAAGTACGAAAATGTATAACGACTTGAAACAGCTATATTGGTGGTTGGGGATGAAAAGGGATATATCTGATTTTGTTTTGAAATGTTTGATCTATCAGCAAGTTAAAGCTGAACATCAAGTGCCATCTGGTTTATTACAACCTATTACGATTCCTGAATGGAAATAGGACAGAGTGACAATGGACTTTGTTTCGGGTTTGCCACTATCTATGAGAAAGAAGGATGAGATATGGGTTGTAGTCGATCGACTGACGAAATCGGCTCACTTTATTTTGGTATGATCTGATTACTCACTTGAAAAGTTAGCCGAACTTTATATTTCTGATATTGTGAGATTGCACGGGGTACCATTGTCCATTATGTAAATAGATATCCAAGATTCACTTCGCGATTCTGGAAGAAATTGCAAGAGGCTTTAGGTATGAAATTACATTTCAGTACTGCTTTTCATCCGCAAACGGATGGTCAATCCAAGCGATTATTCAGATACTCGAGGATATGTTGAGATGTTGCATTCTTGAGTTTGAAGGTACGTGGGAATAGTATTTGCCATTGATTGAATTTGCATATAATAACAGTTTTCAATCGAGCATTAAAATGGCACCATATGAAGCCTTATATGGTAGGAAATGTCGTACTGTGTTATACTGGTCTAAGCTCAGTGAAAATAAGATACATGGGGTTGATCTGATAAAAGAGACTGAACAGAAAGTGAAAGTAATCCATGATAGCTTAAAAGTAGCTTCTGATCGTTAGAAATCATATGCTGATCTGAAACAAAAAGATAATGAATTTGAGATCGGCGATAGAGTATTCATGAAAGTATCTCCGTGGAAGAAACTGTTTAGATTTGGTAAAAAGGGTAAATTGAGTCCGAGGTTTATTGGACTGTATGAAATCGTCAAGTGAGTTGGGCCAGTTGCTTATAGATTGATGCTACCACCTGAGTTAGAAAAGATACACAATATATTCCACATATCGATGCTTCAGCGCTATAGATCTGTTCATCTAATGTAATATCTCCTTCTGAGATTGAATTACAGTCTGATATGTCATATGAAGAAGAACTAACCCGTATTTTGTCTTGTGAGATGAAATAATTGCAAAACAAGAGGATTCCATTAGTGAAAGTATTATGGCATCGACACGAAGTAGAAGAGGCTACATGGGAGCCCAAAGATATAATGAGACAGCAATAGCCAAACTTGTTTAATGGTAAGATTTTCGGGGACGAAAATCCCTAAGGGGAAGAGCTGTAACTGTAAGAGTATGCCCAAAGATCAATCACGAGATGGTTGTAATAACATACTTGATTTATCATGTTTATTAATATAAGGCGTTGCCATTATTATTTTAGTTTCTTTTCTGTGTGCATAAATAAAGTGTTTTATAATAATGTCCTAAGAATAATATGATTATTCTTAAAATATCCTTAATCAAGTATTATTGTTGGCTAGGACAACAATAATGCATTAAGACTAACATGTAGTTGATTGATGATAAAGATTTGGCATTGATATGGAGTGTCAAAATCAATACATGAATATGTGTGTTAGAGAACAACATATTGGACTAACCCACTATGAGTATGTTTCTTGGATTATTATGTAATTGTCACAACATTACTCATAGTGATTAATATGTATACGATCCCCATACTTGAGATTATCATTATCCCAACATCGTGAGTTGTATATTTTGATGTAGTCAAACGAACACCGTAACTGGTTGTTCTATAAAGACTAATGTTGGATATACCACAATCTATGTAGAGGGATATGGATGATCAATATAGGATAAGTCCCTCCTACATAATGGGAGTAATAACTTAGGCCACTTGATTGATTGAGACTAGAAATGCATGGCCATGCTCAAATAAATTGATATGAGATGTCATACTTATTTGTATATCATAGTCTACTCAAGGTATCAAGAAACATGGGATGGACTATGCAAGTGTGACTATTCCATAACTTGTGTCCATTCCAAAGATATAGGACTTAAGGATTAATGCATGAAAGGTTAATCACAAAAGGTTATGTCGAATCATGACTTCTTGTAACTTAGGTAGCAATGATGCATTGCTAAATGCCACTCATTGTTTGTAACATTAGAATTGTTCTAATATTACTACTAACGTTACAAGAACATATAGGGTCACACCCTATGGTTGAAATGAACGGAGTAAAACATAGTTGGTATTGTGTTTGGTTCTCACATGAATTAAATTAATTATAGAATTAATTTAATTGTGCAATCAAATTGTTGAACATACTATATGTACAAGGATGTTGTACACATAATCAGAACATAATTTTATTAATATATGAATTTGGTTTGTATATAAGTTTAAATAAATATAGTTTACCGAAATCTTTATTATAATTAATGTAATTATAATTTTTGGTTAAACATTATTATATTTATTTTAATGATGATTATTATGTTCGGATTAATTTTAATAAATTAAACATCATTATAAAGATATACTAAATTTAAAGGGAGTTATATATAGCAAGGGTAATGTAACGCCCTGATTTTCGGGACTTTTCGAGATTTCTGTGATTTTTGGTGAAACTTAAAATTCTGATGTCTGAATGTGTAATTTATGTTTTAAGTACATTAGTGGGCCTCTAGAAGGCCCAAGTTTAAATTAAAATCCGGTAGATTTGGTAAATTTTTGTTGCTTAGAGGAAAGGGATCTAGTAATGTGGGCTTTTAAGATTAAGTAGGCAAAATGGATCACAAGAGAGCCCCTGGCAAAGTGGCTAAATGACGCCATGTAACACCCCATGCCCCTATCCGTCGCCAGAATGGGGATACGAGATATTACAAAACAGACACATAATTCATTTAACAATATATATATACATAATGCGCAAGCACACTTAATTTCCCAAACAAATTTAACAAACATGCAATTGACCATTTGAAATTTACTTAATACTAAATGGCTATTACTATTCATATGGTACAAATCTCATGACTGAGCCAATTTCATGATCTTGTCTACTAGGGCCGAATGTACTTGTCTAAAGACATCTCATCTACGATTTCTTTTCTATTTCATGACATTTGATAAATATTGATCAAACAAACTTCTAAGAAATTTACTCTAAATTTCCTTACCTTAATCGATTGTTGTAACTTAAAAATCATCCATTTCTTTACTAATATAAGACAATTAGTGACAAAGGATACCAAATGAATGGTATGCATTTAAGCCTATATGCCGATTTCACATAGCTATCCAAGACTCACAAATTTCCCAACTTATTAATGTTCGTTCATTACTTAACTTATCTATGGTCAAATACAACATGTATATCACCTTAGGCATTCCTTCCCATAAGGACATCACATACAAAAACATCAACTAAGATCAAATAAGCATGCAACATTCAATTCTCAATCACTTATTAAAAGCACACATTCTTTCATAAAATTTCAACATTTGGTCATGCTTAAAATTCGTAATCAAATAAAATGGTAACATAGTAAGCCATTTTCGCATGGCTATACACACATATATACATCATCAAAAGGATATTAATTTATAATCCAAAAGTCAAGCCTATACATGCCATATTCAAAATTTAGTTACAAAATACCGAAAGAGCTTTGATAGTGTGGATGACTTTGATCATAAAAATCCCGAGACCGTAGCTAACGAACGAGACCTATAAAACAGAGAATTAAAAGCAACAGAGTAAGCATTTCTAAGCTTAGTAAGTTTAAGTGATAAAATCATTTAAAAGATTAAAACATCTATATCTCAACACTTGTCTATTTCTTTCTTTAGTCAATTGTAACCATTGTACGTGCATGTTAATTTAACTTTCCTTAACATGATTTCATATCCCATAGGTAAGTTCGATATATTAACAAGCTTAATCATTGGCCAAATACATCCAAATTCATCACAAGGCTAAATTTTCACATAATACAAAATCACAAATACTTGTTATTTCATACTTCAATTAAATATACTCCCATGCTCAGAGTAAATCATAACATATTTCACTTGAACCAAACTTCATGTATCATATATATATATAAGCATTATACATTCATAAAACCCAAAGCATTGGCCGGAACAGTGCTATTCAACTGAATAATCATAGTTCGAATAGAATCAAATTCATACTATGAATACGATACGTACCTGGCTAACTTAGAGTATTGAGAACATTAGTTAAAATTATTATAGCAGAAATCATAATTTTTCCAGCATGAATGCCTTCGGGACTAAGCCCGGATATTACAGCTGGCACAAATGCCCTTCGGGACTATGCCCAGATATTTCACCTGGCACGAATGCCCTTCGGGACTAAGCCCGGATATTACACCGGGCACAAATGCCCTTCGGGACTATGCCTGGATATTTCACCTAGCACAAATGCCCTTCGGGACTATGCCCGGATATTTCACCTGGCACAAATGCCCTTCGGGACTATGCCCGGATATTACACCTGAATCTTTGTATACATTTACAGATCAAAAATACATATCGAAATTTCACATCTTAACAGAATTCTCATTGATTCCATTCACGTGTGAGCACATAATATATCTATACAACTTTCATTTATTATTCAGTCTATAGGCTCACAAGGACCATAAATTCGCCAAATTTTTCCTAGCTCATTTTCCAAAGATCATTCAGCTATATGCTTATACATAGATCGTATCATAAACAATTTTAGATAACTTGAAACCATTGAGCCGTGACTTATATATATATACATAATTCACTTCAAATAAACCAAATCCAACTTTTTATACTAACTTAATTACTTAAACTTACCTCATATCTTTCTAAGTATCTACGGGTCGGCTATTCCGTCACCTTAGCTTTTCCCTTATCCGATGTTGTCCCTCTATGCTCTTGAGCTAAATCAAACAATTTAATTTAAAAAAATTGAACTTCCTTAATTCAACTCACTTGATCAAATACACTTCCATTTAACATAAGAGCACATACATTTCTTTTGCCACACACACACACACACACACACACATTCGGCCCAAATCACATACATCATTAGTCACAATTAAATCATCGATAATTCAATACGCATAAACTTCAAACCACCAATTAAGAAATATTTCTATTAATATATCATACAACTTTGCCGAATGCTATAAGGACTCAAATCAAAACATCTCAATTATCTAATTTATTCATATGGCCGATTATAAAAAGACCATTTCATACACAAACAAAATTTGCTCTTGTAACTAATTCATTCATAATACATAAGTCATTTAACAAGCCTTTACCAAAAATATACACTATGGCCGAATGTTCTCCTAATATTATCCAAAACTTTTCATAATCAATTCTCATAGACAACAATTCCACACCTCCAATCATCTTTATTAGCTTACAAAATTTGATCAAGTAACTAAAGAATTTTTTTAATAAACAAATATTACCTATTTTGATGTTTTGGCCTTATTTACTAATCAATTTTACCAATCCTACTAATATTTTCCACAAACTGAATGTGAAAGAAAATCTATACAATCCCATAATATCAAATTTCCATACAAATTCTATGATCACAGCTCAACTATCATTACAAAGGGCACCAAAATATTCAAATAATCACTCAAAGTCTCATAACTTCAAAATTTCAACCATTAAGCATACTACTAGCCATGGCCGAAAGCTTTACACATCAAAGACTCAAAAATTTCCACCATGGCAACGGAAATGGCCTCATTTCTAGCTTAATTCCATGTATACTACCATAATTTATCATCTTTAAACATAAAACACAAAATCTCTCATAATGTGGCCATGACCGAAACATATATACATCAAATATATAGACAAAAAATAATTCCATAGGTTGAATAGATATTCACATAACCATTGTAACCATTCAACTATCCATTAAAAATTATCAAAGAAGCTCACCTATTGAAGGAAATCAAAGTGCCGAAAGTTCATGTTCTTCCTCCCCCTTTCTTAAGCATTTTCGGCCATGAAAACAAAGAAAAGAACTTTGTTCTTTTCACCCCCTTTTTCTTCATTAATTTAATCATTAACTTAAAATAAAATATAAAAAATATTAACCTAATCATTTGCATGGCCGGCCACTAAGTATAAAATGGCTAATTTGACATGCAAGTCCATTTATTAGCACACTATATTATTTCTCTCTTGAATTTAGCCACCCATATTTTCCTATCTTCTCACATAAATCCTTTTTATTTAGAAACACATTCAAATTGGCAAAAATCAAAACATTTAACTTTCACACATGAATTAACACATATAATTGACATAAAATATTATATTCAAATATTCTTATGATTCAGTTTAGCAGTCCCAAAACCGCTTCCTGACTAGGGTCAAAATAAGGCTGTCACACGCCACTGGGGTGCTAAAAATGTGGCGTGTGGGAGATAAGGGTGAGCCAAGGGACTTTAGCTAGGCAAACGGCTAAGGGTCCTAGGTGCTTAGAATTTCAGCATTTGGAGGAGTGTTTGCCAAATTCTTTTTGTGCATTTTCAGGTTTTGGTTGCTTATTCTCTTGTTTTGCCGAAATAGGGTAGGGTACCTTAGGTTTTTCTCTTTTTCTTTCTTTTGCTAGAAGCCGAACCTACACCCTACACTTGTGCCAACCTGTGTAAGTCAAACTAGCATCTTTTCTCTTCTTCAAAACTAAATCCTCTCATCTCCTCCCCTCTCCTTTTCTCTTTTCCTTTCGACTCTCATCTTCTCCACCTTTGTTTGTCTCAAAACCAAATACCTGCTGCCATTTTCCTCATTACCGAACCTATATCCTCTATATTTCGACTCTCATCATCGTCGTCACTTCGTCGCTAAACAGGTGTGTAAACGACACTTACTCGTAGACTAGATCGGCAAAAGCTGAAATGCCAAAAAGCCAACATTTTGCGAACTTGCGAGCGTGCGAGCGCTCGTGGGATAGTTTGGTTGTTAAACTTGGCAATCTCAAGCGGTAAGATTGCAGAGTGTGCAATTTCGTGCACTTCAGTATATTTGGGCTTATTGGGCTGAAATCGGGTTAGAAGGGCCAATAGGCCCAACTCGGTAAAAACGCTTGGTAAGTGTTTCTGTTAAAACGTTAATGGTTGTAATATGCATGAAAACTCTAAAATATTAAATTTACTAAAATAACCCTAAGTATGAAAATTACCGTTATACCCCTAGGTACAAAATGACCGTTATACCCCAGGGTTAATTTTTACTAAAATGCATGATATTCTGATTCTGTATGGTGCATGCCATGACATGTATATCTGTTGTATGGGTTATATTGATCGAGGAAGCGTTCTGGTGGCTCTGCCACAAATATCTGTTTCTGGTGGCTACGCCACAAACATCTGTTATGGTGGCTCTGCCACAATATCTGTATCTGATGACTCTATCACATTATCTGTTCTAGCAGCTCTGCTGTAAATTCTGTGGTGTGTAGTGAATGGGTGGGTCGAGTTGTCTCCCCACATGGTGTAAGGTTGGTACGGGGGTGTATACGGATGGATATGGGTTGGGTATTCTGCATGCATGATATATCTGCTTTGCTTCTGTTATGGGCCTATGGGCTTCATTCTGAATTCTGTATCGGGCTAAGGCCCAATAGAATATGACTCTGAGGCTTGAACTGATTGGGACTATGGTTGGGTTATTTTACACACTGAGTTCCCTAAACTCGCCCCTTATTTTCATCCATGCAGGTAATCCCCAACCATAGAGGACTTGGAGCCGAGAGGGATTCAGAGTGGCCATATATTCTGCAAGTTTGGTTTCATCACATATTTTATTCAGTATTTTAATTATTTCATTTTTGGGTTTTAAGTTGTAATATGGCCGCTCTTAATATTTTTATGGTTTTCTTGACTGCCCTATTTATACTCGATTTTCAACTGTTAGCTTTAGGCTGCTTGGAGTTTTGTTCAAAATTAATAAACGATTTCAAACTCAACGAATGTAACAAATGGATAATCTAACGACTTAACAACTGGAGTTACTCTCAAATCAACAATTAACAATTGTTTCATAAAATCACTCTGCTTACTAAAAACCAAGAACACAATTAACCGTAAGTCAACGTGACATGTCGGACTTGGCCGTAACGTCCAGGCTGGGTTTGAGGTGTTACATTTAGTGGTATCAGAGTCAGGTTACAACAACTCGGCTATGGAATGGGGCTAAAAATAAAAGTTTTTGGAATTTTTAAAAGTTAAACAAAGATTTTCGAAAATTGCTTTGGGAATTCGTTTCCAAAATTGTTTTTTTCTTTCCACAACAAATTATTTCAAAAATTAAAATCCGATTTTCAAAAATTTTTTTTGGCTTCTGAGAAGGTGGCACACTGAATCTCTGGCTGAAGTCTGTAAGTATATTTCTGAATTTTTCTGAATGTTTCTGAATTATCTGCTATATGTCTGTACTAAAACCCTATTATGATACTCTAGTTAGGGTGATACCGAAACTATAGGATAAGTAGACTGAGATGGTAGCTAGGCTACGATTAAAACAAACTCTGAATTACTGTCTGTTCATAAAACATCCGTAATAAACACTGAAATATTTAACTGATGCATAAAATTCGTAATCAGATAATACGATATGAGTACAAGAGCAGCTCGTGGAAGAGGCCGTGGGCGTGGTCGAGGTAGTGCACGGGCTGGATCTTCATCTTCAGGATATATGCCAGTGACAGATGCACTGGTCCCACCGGCAACAGAGGTGGAGTCTCATGATCGAGGTGCCGGGGATGACGCTCTATCTCAGGCAATGCTTCGTGTTCTGGAAAGGGTTGCCGAGGCAAGTACGGGAAACGAAATTCAAAGATCTATTTCTGAGCGACTCCAGGCTAATGGAGCGGAGATCTTTAGTGGTGTATCTGGTGTAGCCCCGAATGTGGCTGAATATTGGTTAAAGGCCATGGAACAAATTATGGATGATTTGGACTGTTCTACAGAGCAGAAGCTGAAGGGAGCCATATCATTGCTTCGGGATGAGGCTTATCAGTGGTAGCTCACTGTGAGAGATGGTACCTCAGCTGACAGGGTGACTTGGGAGTTGTTTAAGACGGCTTTCAAGGGAAAGTATGTTGGAGCGAGCTATGTGGACGCCCGCAGGAAAGAATTTCTTAATCTGGTTCAAGGGAGTAAGACAGTTGCTGAGTACGAGGCCGAGTTCCTGAGGCTAAGTCGATATGCTATTGGGATAGTCGCTAGAGAGTATGAACGTAGCGTACGCTTTGAGGATGGCCTCAGGGATGAATTTAGGGTGCTGATTGCTCCGTAGAGGGAGCGCGACTTTGCTTCTTTGGTAGAAAAATTTAAGATAGCCGAGGAAGTGAAACATACGAAAAGAGAGAACCGTGTGAAAGATCGAAACCATTTTCAGAGGGATTCAGGATCTTCGGGTGGTACAAATAGGAATGTTAAAAGAGCAAGAGTGGAAGAGCCAGTTCGAGCAGTTCCGATAAATGTTGTTAGACCGCAAGTTTGTGGGAGTTGTGGTAAGATACATCTAGGCGAGTGTCGGAGACGTTCTATTGCTTATTTTCGATGTGGATCTATGGAGCATAAAGTTCAGGACTGTCCTCATGAACCAGATCAGGTTCAAGTTACAAATCAGAGAGTTGCCCAACCAGTGAGGGGTGGACCACAGCCACCGAGAGGATGTGGACAAGGTAGAGGTGGAAATGGTAATGGTCAAGGTCATATAGCACCTGGCAGGGGTGTCAGAGGTACGAAGGCTTGTCAGCCAGCATTGGTGTATGCAGCTCGTCGTCGAGAGGAGGGTGATGCACCTGACGTCATAACTGGTACGTTCTTGATTTCTAGTATGTCGTACATTGCTTTGATAGATATTGGGTCTACCCATTCATATATTGCATGTGCCATATCTGGGTTGCTGGGTGTGCGCTCTGAGGAGACTGTGAGTGGGGTATCTATACTAAGTCCTTTGGGTCACTCGGTTAGGGTAGACAAACTGTATAGAGACTTGCCTTTAGAAACTTAAGGTAAGATTTTCTCTGGAGACTTGATAGAGCTACCGTTCGGAGAATTCAACCTCATCTTGGGAATGGATTGGCTTGTTAAGCATAGGGCTACTCTGGATTGTGCTGCCAAGCCAATGGCGTTAAAGATCGCGGAGGATGAGGAGGTTATGGTGATAGGAGAGCGAAGGGATTATCTGTCAAATGTAGTGTCGATATTGAGAGCCGAGAAGTGGATTCGTAAGGGTTGTGAGGCTTACTTAGCATTTGTAAGTCAGTCAGGGACTGAGGGTCTGATGGTGGATAAGGTTAGAACCGTTAAGGAATTCCAAGATGTTTTCTAGAGGAGCTTCCGGGGTTGCCTCCTAATCGAGAAGTCGAGTTTGGAATCGACTTGTTGCCTAGAACGGCACCGGTGTCCATCGCACCATACAGGATGGCACCGAAGGAGTTAGTGGAGCTGAAAGTGCAAATTCAGAAGTTGTTGGTAGAGGCTTTATTAGGCCGAGTGTGTCTCCGTGGGGAGCACCAGTGTTGTTCGTAAAGAAGAAGGATGGAACGATGCGGATGTGCATCGATTATCGGCAGTTGAACAAATTGACGATTAAGAATAAGTACCCTCTGCCAAGAATCGAAGATCTGTTTGACCAGCTTAGGGGAGCTTTGATATTTTCCAAGATTGACCTTTGATCTAGATATCATCAACTAAGGGTTAAGCAGGTGGATATTTACAAAACGGCATTCAGAACTCGGTATAGTCACTATGAGTTCTTGGTTATGCCATTTGGACTGACGAACGCACCTACAGCATTTATGGATCTAACGAATCGAGTATTCCAACCATATTTGGATCGATTCGTGGTCGTTTTTATCGATGATATTCTGGTATATTCTGAAACTGAGGAGAAGCATGATGAGCATCTCCGTATTGCGCTGCAAGTGCTGAGGGAGAAGGAGCTTTATGCGAAATTCAGTAAGTGTGAATTCTGGTTGAGGGAGGTGACTTTCTTAGGACATGTTGTCTCTGCTGAGGGGATCAGGGTGGACCCTCGAAAGATTGAAGCGATTCTGGAATGGAAGCCACCAAGGTCGGTATTGGAAATACGGAGTTTTTTGGGTTTGGCAGGGTACTATAGAAGGTTTGTGGAAGGATTTTCTATAATGGCAGCACCATTAACGAAGTTGATAAGGAAAGGAGTACCATTTGTTTGGACCGAGAAGCAGCAGGAAGCTTTTGAGAAGTTGAAGGAAGTCCTGACCGAGGCACCTGTATTGATTCAGCCGGAGTCTGGAAAGGATTTTACTGTGTACAGTGACGCATTACATGTGGGTTTGGGCTGTGTGTTGATGCAAGAGGGTAAAGTGGTTGCTTATACTTTGCGGCAGCTTAAGCCTCACGAAGTAAACTATCCTACTCATGATCTGGAATTGGCAGCAATGATCTTTGCACTTAAGATTTGGAGACACTACTTGTACGGAGAAAGGTGTATCATATACACGGATCATAAGAGTTTTAAGTACTTGCTGACTCAGAAGGAGCTGAACCTTAGGCAATGAAGATGGATAGAGTTGCTTAAGGATTATGACTATTCGATTGAGTATCACCCAGGTAAAGCTAATGTGGTGGCTGATGCCCTAAGTCGTAGGGCTATATCTGATCTGAGAGCAATGTTTGCTCGTCTAAGTCTGTATGACGATGGTAGTCTATTGGCGGAATTGCAAGTAAGGCCAACCTAGGTTGATGAGATTAAGGAAAAGCAGTTGAAGGATGAGTTTCTAGTTTCTCAATTTCAGCAGGTTAAAAATGAGGAAACTTCTGAGCTTAGACTGAATAGTGAGGGAGTCCTGTGTTTCCGAGGTAGAGTTTGCATTCCGAAGGACTCTGACTTGAGACAGTCAATTCTGAAAGAGGCTCATGGGGGCTGTGTGCTATGCATCCTGGAGGGAATAAATTGTATCGTGACTTGCGAGAATTGTATTGGTGGCCTGGACTTAAACGAGAAGTAACTGAGTTTGTGGGGAAATGTCTGACTTGTCAGCAAGTGAAAGCTGAGCATCAACTACCTTCTAGACTGTTACAGTCAGTGAAAATACCACTTTGGAAGTGGGAGAGGGTAACCATGGACTTTGTGAGTGGACTACCTTTGACACCGACGAAGAAGGACTCAATTTGGGTAATTGTGGATAGGTTGACCAAATCTGCTCATTTCATACCTGTCCGAACTGATTACTCACTTCAGAAGTTAGCTAAGTTGTATGTGGCGAAGATTGTACAGCTCCATGGAGTGCCAGTTTCGATTATTTCTAACCGGGATCCTAGATTCACATCTCAATTCTGGAAAAAGTTGCATGAGGCGTTGGGAATGCGATTGAACTTTAGCATGGCTTTCCATCCTCAGACTGACGGTCAGTCGGAAAGGGTTATTCAGATTTTGGAAGACATGTTGACAGGATGTGTTATTGACTTTAGAGGTAGTTGGGAGGACTACTTACCGTTGGCAGAGTTTGCTTACAACAACAGCTATCCGGCAAGTATTTGAATGGCACCATATGAAGCGCTATATAGGCGTAGGTGTCGTACACCTAGTTGTTGGACTGAATTAGGAGAACGACAGGTTCTTGGACCTGAGTTGGTAGCGGATACTGAAGATAAGGTCAGGGTAATTAGAGATCGGTTAAAGGAAGCATCTAATAGGCAGAAGTCTTATGCAGATTTAAAGCATAAAGAAATTGAGTATGCGGTGGGTGATATGGTCCTCTTAAAGGTTTCACCTTGGAAAAAGATATTAAGATTTGGTAAGAAGGGCAAGTTGAGTCCGCTATTCATTGGGCCTTATCAAGTTCTTAAGCGAGTAGGTCCAGTGGCATATCGTTGGAATTACCTCCGGAGTTAGACAGGATTCATGATGTTTTTCACGTCTCCATGTTAAGGCGATATCGTTCTGACCCTACTCATGTCATGCCGGTTGAAGAGATTGAAGTACAGTCTGATTTGACTTTAGAGGAAGAGCCTGTGCAAATATTGGATCGAGGGGTTAAGGTACTAAGAAGGAAGTCAGTTCCATTAGTAAAAGTGCTCTGGCATAATCATGGCAGAGAGGAAGCTACTTGGGAGCCAGAAGAGGCGATGCGTCAGCAATACCCTTATCTGTTTGGATCAGGTAAATTTCGAGGACAAAATTTCTTTAAGGAGGGTCGAGTTGTAACGCCCTGATTTTCAAGACTTTTTGGGATTTCTGTGATTTTTGGTGAATCTTAATATTCGGATGTCTGAATGTGTAATTTATGTTTTAAGTACATTAGTGGGCCTCTAGAAGGCCCAAGTTTAAATTAAAATCAGGTAGATTTGGTAAATTTTTGTTGCTTAGAGGAAAAGGATCTGGTAATGTGGGCTTTTAAGATTAAGTAGGCAAAATGGATCACAAGAGAGCCCCTAGCAAAGTGGCTAAATGACGCCACTGGGGTGCTAAAAATGTGGCGTGTGGGAGATAAGGGTGAGCCAAGGTTCGAATCCCTTGGAGCATAATTATGCAGTTTTTTTTTTTTTATAAGCAGGAAAGGTAAGAGTTGGACTTCAAGTGAAATGCTAGTAGAAAGTGTTTGAAGTGTTCAGGAGAGTGGAATTAGGAATGATAAGGGGAGGGAATTTAGGAGCTGATTGGGGAGAGAAGTGTTGGCCGAATGTTGGACTCTTGGAGAGCAAGAGTTGGCCGGCCAAGGGACTTTAGCTAGGCAAACGGCTAAGGGTCCTAGGTGCATAGAATTTCAGCATTTGGAGGAGTGTTTGCCAAATTCTTTTTGTGCATTTTCAGATTTTGGTTGCTCATTCTCTTGTTTTGCCGAAATAGGGTAGGGTACCTTAGGTTTTTCTCTTTTTCTTTCTTTTGCTAGAAGCCGAACCTACACCCTACACTTGTGCCGACTTGTGTAAGTCAAACTAGCATCTTTTCTCTTCTTCAAAACCGAATCCTCTCATCTCCTCCCCTCTCCTTTTCCCTTTTCCTTTCGACTCTCATCTTCTCCACCTTTGTTTGTCCCAAAACCAAATACCTGCTGCCGTTTTCCCCATAGCCAAACCTATATCCTCCATATTTCTCTACTTCTCTACCTCATTAACCCCTATCAAAGTTGGTTAGCCGAATCTATTCTGCTCATATTTCTCTTTCTCTTCTTCTTTTCTTTACCAAAATCTCTAAAATCTTGTTACCTGAACTCTCTTGTGGCCAAATCTCATTCTTTTCTTTCAAAAACTGAAACTTTCCTATACTAGGGTACTTCAGAAGCCGAATCTTTGATTATACTCTTCTCTTCTCGTGTTCGTGATTGGAGCTATGGTAGATTGGGATTAGATCGTTACCTAGGACTCTTCTTTTGCAGTGTAATGCTTTGGGTAAGTATACAAATCTCGTTCTTTCGTTAATCTATGTTTTAAGGTAAAAGTCAAAATCCCTATCAGCTAAGGGTGGCTAACGTTGGACTAAGGGCATATTGGCCTCTTTTTTTTGGTTTTGTATGCGCTAGTGTGGACAAGGGGACTGTCAGCAAAGAGCTTTGAAAGCTAGCACTGTTGGACATCTAGATCTAGTTCATATTTTGGCAAAGGTAAGAACTTTAAGGCCTAAGGTGTTAATGGCCGAATATGGTCAGGAGTTTAGTACATGATAGTTATCGACTTGTAGTCTAACATGTGGGTAACCGATTGTAGGATATCGTAGGGGATCTCGTCGTCACTTCATCGCTAAACAGGTGTGTAAACGACACTTACTCGTATACTAGATTGGCAAAAGCCAAAATGCCAAAAAGCCGTCATTTTGCGAACTTGCGAGCGTGCGAGCGCTCGTGGGATAGTTTGGTTGTTAAACTTGGCAATCTCAAGCGGTAAGATTGCAGAGTGTGCAATTTCGTGCACTTCGGTATATTTGGGCTTATTGGGCCGAAATCGGGTTAGAAGGGCCAATAGGCCAAACTCGGTAAAAATGCTCGGTAAGTGTTTTTGTTAAAACGTTAATGGCTATAATATGCATGAAAACCCTAAAATAGTAAATTTACTAAAATACCCCTAAGTATGAAAATTACCATTATACCCTTAGGTACAAAATGACCGTTATACCCGTAGGGTTAATTTTTACTGAAATGCATGATATTCTGATTCTGTATGTTGTATGCCATGACATGTATATCTGTTGCATGGGATATGGGTTATATTGATAGAGGAAGCGTTCTGGTGGCTCTGCCACAAATATCTATTTCTGGTGGCTACGCCACAAACATCTGTTCTGGTGGCTCTGCCATAACATCTGTATCTAGTGACTCTATCACATTATCTATTCTGGTAGCTCTGCTACAAATTTTGTGGTGTGTAGCAGATGGGTGGGTCGAGTTGTCTCCCCACATGGTGTAAGGTTGGTACGGGGGTGTATACGGATGGATATGGGTTGGGTATTCTGCATGCATGATATATCTGCTTTGCTGCTATTATGGGCCTATGGGCTTTATTTTGAATTCTGTATCGGGCTAAGGCCCAATAGAATATGACTCTGAGGCTTGAACTAATTGGGACTATGGTTGGGTTATTTTACACACTGAGTTCCCTAAACTCACCCCTTATTTTCATCCATGCAGGTAATCCCCAACCGAGAGGGATTCGGAGTGGCTACATATTCTACAAGTTTGGTTTCATTACATATTTTATTCAGTATTTTAATTATTTCATTTTTGGGTTTTAAGTTGTAATAAGGCTGCTCTTAATATTTTTATGGTTTTATTGACTGCCCTATTTATACTCAATTTTCAACTATTAGCTTTAGGCCGCTTGGAGTTTTGTTCAAAATTAATAAACAATTTCAAACTCAACGAATGTAACAATCGGATAATCTAACGACTTAATAACCGGAGTTACTCTTAAATCAACAATTAACAATTGTTTCATAAAATCACTCTGATTACTAAAAACCAAGAACACAATCAACCGTAAGTCAACGTGACACGTCAGACTTGGCCGTAACGTCCAGGCTGGGTTTGAGGTGTTACAGGTACAAACCCTAAAAAGTTAATATATAAACAAGCCCGAAACTATGCTACTAGGTCTAGCAGCTGTCAAGCTAAATAATCTCTAAAAATAGTTTTCTGGGATTTCTACCATTCATTGTCAATTGGGTGGACTACGTAGAGGCCGACATCGAAAAAGATTGCGACTTGGTTCGATAGTGGTTCATGATTCCCGTTGCCTAGATGTCGCTGTCTACTCAGATTGAAGTTTCGATAATTTTGAAACCTTTTATCACCTCGCTTCGTTCCTTACACAAGGATCCATGGTTTGGATCGCCGGATTATTTTATTTTTCTGCTGCGCCTTGGAGGCACCGACGTTCCAACAGTAATAACTCAGTTTGGACCCTAGTCGAAACAGTGGTTTTGGGACCACATATCCGAGTCAAAAAAATATTTTAAATATTATTTTTTGTGTCAGTGACATGTGAATTGACATTCGTGAAATTTTTGTAAATTAATTTGGTCGTTTATGTGTTTAATTTGCAAAAAGGACTAAATCGCAGAAAATGCAAAATTGTCCTTCTAATTGATTAATGGCCGAATTGAAATGTCTTTGTGAAAGAGAGGTCCTTATGTTATAAATGGACCATTGGTTTTATGAGTGGTCATAAATGACCTTGTTATATGTGATTTATATGTTTGTTTAATAAGGTTAATTTGGTAAATGGATTATTAATATATGTTTTAATAAAACAAACATTGAAATTAGCCGTTATCATCTTTATGTTTACCGAATTTGAAATAAAAATTAGGGTTCTTAATCCTTTGAATATTCGGCCGTTTGGAAGCATAATTAAGGTATGAGTTTTCGCCCATTTTTGATAATTTCTACGTTTCTGTTATTGTTGCTTCGTGTTCTCTAAAGCCCATGTCTCCATTTTTGTTTTTGATGAAGATTATGAAATGTACCATTTATGAAATTAGAAGCTTTGTGATGATTTTGAATGAATTATGAAAGATAGGTGTTTGATAAACATGTTTTATCTTTGAATTTTTAATGAAATTGAGCTATTTGGGCTAAATTGTGAAAACAATATTTTGGAGGACTAATTTGTGAAATAAATGTGATTTATGGGCTTAGATGAAAGCCATGAAAATTTGGCTAGGCTATTTTGTGATGAGATTATGCATATTTGTGATTTTGTGAAAAATGGACTAAATTGTCAAAGTATGAAAATGTGAGGGCTAATTTATAAATTTCCCTAAATATGTGTGATAAATGCTAAATTATACATATTTTGTGTGATAAATGCTAAATTATACATATTTTTACCTATCATTTTTCCTATATTTTGAATGAATTATTAATGATTTAGTGAGAATTGGTGCTCTTAACCTTTCTTTTTCATATCTTATACTCAGAAGAGCATAGGGAAGAGAAAAGAACCAAAAATGGATCAAAAATGAGGAAAATGGGCCAAAAATAGCTTAACACACGGCCTAAGGATTTACCGCACGGCCGTGTAGCATAACAACCACATGGCCTGGCCGTGCCCCATAAACAGAATATCACGCGGCCTCTGTCGAAGTCACACGGGCGTGGCACACGGGCGTGTTCTAGTCGTGAGGAAGGCGAATTTCACTCAAATTGGGATGCTTAGAGGCTAAGAAAGGCTCCCCACAAGCTCTCTATATAAAGACCTCGTGAGGCAGAGGCAAAGGACGTTTTTTAGATATATTTTTCTTCTCATTTTTCTGCCACACTAAGGGTAGAAGCAAAGGATTACTCCAAAAGAAAAGCCGATTAATTCATCTCAGAAGCCGGAATTCTGCAGCAACATAGAGGATCTCCCTAAATTCCTGCAGGGGTTTTTGGTTTCTTTTATGTTTTCTTGTTCTATATCTTTTGAGATGTTTTCTTTCTTCATTATGAACTAAACCTCTCAAATACTTGAGGGGGATGAAACCTAAGACAGATCTTGTTAATTTTTCTTGATTTATTTGATAAATACTTGAATTGTTCTTAATTATGAGTTCTTCATTCTTGATTTAATAATCCTAGGTATTATTTCAAGAATTAGATGTGCTTAGAGCGGAGGAGCAAAAGTCCTTGTGATAAGAGTAGATCTACCAAAATTAAGCGGAGTTGCATGCAACCCTAGACATAGGGCGACATAAATCTACCGGATTAGGGTCAAACCTAATATGGGGAGCTATAGATCAAATTAATGCAACCTAGGGAGTTAATTAATAAGGGAACTTTAATTAACAACTTAGGCCTAGTTGCTCTTCACCTCGACGGAGGGTTTAGCATAAATTAGGGATCTCTACGGATCAAGTCAAGCAAGGAAATCATATAGTTCAAGAAAATAATAACAAGTGAAGTCTAGGTGGATTCTCCCTTGAGTATTATCCATATTAATTAGCTTTTCCCTAAAAAGTTTTCCCAATTTACTTTTTACGCTTTCTTAGTTAAATTTAGAATTAGTTTAAACAAACCTCTTTTATTTTTAGGCTAGATAATAGAAAAGAAGTAAGTACTAGTACTTTTGGTTCCCTTGGGTACGATAACTCGGTCTTGCCACTAAACTATACTACTGTTCGACAGGTGCGCTTGCCTCAACGTCGTGATATTAGTTAGTTTTGGTGAAATCAAGTCTTTATAAATTTTATTACTTCATATCACGCGATATCAATGTGTTCATGGATTGATTTGAATGAGATGAATGATTGAATGACTGAATTTGAATTGATTTAGATCAAGATCAAAGGAAAACGGAATTAGAACGGGGAAAATCTAAAGTGGTCGAGTAATCATTTCCGTCCGTCGAAATCCGTATGAGGACCTCTCATTAATACAAATATATTATTGATTAAAATAGAGTAGTCATGAGAGTAAAATATATTATTGATTAAAATATATTTTATGATGTATATAAATACTATGGAATGGTCATGAGAGTAAATTGAATGAAATCTGATATAATTTCGATAAATCAATAATCTTTGAAAAAGCTCTGTACGTATCAAAGGACTCTGAGTTATGAATTTGTATAAGACCACGTCTAAGATGTTGGCATCAATTTGAGATATCGTGTAAGACCCTGTCTGGGACACAAGCATCGATTTGAGATTACGTGTAAGACCGTGTCTATGACACTGGCATCGTATATGATTCGTGTAAGACCCTATCTGGGACAGTGGCATCGATATTTAGTTACATGCAAGACCACTCTGGGACATTGGCATTGTATGAGACTTATGATTAACCGTGTTAGTTTTGAATGGTTTAGTGAGAAATTTTGAGAAGTGATTAAGAATGAAATGTATAAATGCTTCAGGTACGTTTGAATCGTACTATATCTTTGAGAACAAACGATATGTAAATGTGATAGCGAATGTATGTGATATGTATAAGTTCATAAAAATGGCTTAGGCCATATGTACTTTTGAATTGGAAATGTGTTATATAAAGCAATTTAGGTATAGAATGGTTCATGAAGGACTTAAAAAGATTTTTTATGAATCTTATGAAATGAATTGAATTTAATATGTTTTAATAGTTGAATTTATTTGTATTTGGCTTACTAAGCTCTTTATAGCTTACTTGTGTGTGTTTACCTTGTTTTATAGATATTGTAGCTACCGGGACCTCAGGGATTAACGAGGATCATCATCACACTATCAAATTTGATTTTGGTACCTTTTGAATATGTAAATGTTTAAGTATGGCATGTATAGTCTAGATAATTTGTGATATGTTTGGTGTGTACTCTTGTTATGCCATGAGATATAGCTAACTAAATATATGTTCATTCTTGGCTTTGGTATGTGAATATTGAGGAAACTTTGGCATGAATATGGTGCTTATTTAGCCAAATGAAAAATAGTCATTTTGTTATATGCTTGGTTGTGGTTTTGGTAAGTTTTGATAAGTGATTCTATATGATACTAATGAGTTAGGAAATGTGCATATGGATATGTTTTGGCTTGAGAAGTTGGTATGGTTTAGTATAGATAATGAGCATGAATTGGTTGGTGATGTTTTTGGTCATATTGATGAATATTTTGGTTATGATTTGGATGAAAAATGGTTGCATAAAACGCATTGATTTTGGCTTGTAGGGATGACCCAAATAGGGTGGCAAAGTTGACTTTTCGAATGGCCTATTTTTGCCACACGGTTAGAGCCCACGGGCGTGTGTCTCAACCGTGCGTCCCCTGTTTTGTAGCTAAAATGGTCAGTTTGGCATACAGACTGGACACACGAGCGTGTCTGGTAACCGTGTAGCCAAATCAGGTTTACACACGAGCTGGACACACGGGCGTGTCTAGTGGCCGTATGACCCTAGTCAGTGTTGTACACGGGCTAGAGCAAAATGTGGGACACGATCGTGGGAGGTACATGACCTAGCCACACAGGCGTGTACCCTGTTTTAAAAGAAAAAAAATTCCTAGGTTTTCTAAAACTTTCTTATTGCTCGATTTAGTCCCAACCTTTTTCTAATGCATGTTTATGGTCCTGGAGACCTTCATAAGGGACTCAATGATGATGTAGGTTTATTATATGATGTTTATGAGCGTGAGATATCTGTAAAAGTTTCTGAATTGTCTTGTAATGCTTTTAACCCTAGTCCAGCAATGGATACGGGTTATGGGTGTTACACACACGGCCTGGCCACACGAGCATATGTCCCTTGTGCGTTAAAATTTTCATAGTTTTCTCAGAATTTTCATAAGTTTACAATTAAGTCCCGAATTGCATTTAATGCTTCTTTTTGCCCTCAAAGGCTCGTGTTAGGGACTATATGAATGTATGTGAATGTTTTATATTTGGATATTTGAATTAAAATTGAATTGTGTGATCATTTATGTGTTAAGTCTGATAATGCTCCATAACCCTATTCTGGCAACGGATACAGGTTAGGGGTGTTACAGTTAAACTGTGGTTAACTCAATAGTTTAGCATGAAGAACTTTAGAGAAGCTAATTTTGTTTTAGGAATTCAAATCTTAATAGATCAAAAGAATAAAGTGATAGCATTATCACAAACTTCATATATAGATAAGATATTAGAACGTTATGAAATGATTGATTCTACGAAGGAAACTCAACCTTCTGTATCGAGATTTCATCTCTATTGGGAGGACAATCCTCAGACAACAAAATAAAAAGAAAAATCATGAGAAAGTTTCCATACACTTCTGTAGTAGGAATTCTAATATATGTTATGTACACGTCTAGATATTTGTTTCGTAGTAGGGTTGGTGAGTCAATATTAGGCGAATTCCAATCCAAGACACTAGCAAGAAGCTGAGCATATACTCAAGTATTTATGGAGAACGAGAGATTATATGCAACACCCCTATCTCGTAACCATCGCCAGAATAGGTAAGGGGCATTACCGAACTTGTAACTCAGATCAAATAAGTAAAATTTTGAACTCAACATTCATCAATATAATTCTATAACCAATTGTCAAACATGTTTAAAAGCTCATATAATGATGCATACATTCATTGGGGATCAATTTGAATGCATGCGAAAGATCTAAGGAACTTTAAGAAAATTTTGAAGTTAGGGACACACGGCCCTGTCCCTAGCCCGTGCACCCCACACGGTCGTGCCCCCAAACTTACCCTAACCGTGGGCAACACTGCCAAACATCACATGGTCACCAGACATGCCCGTGTGTCCAGTCCGTGCTCAATACTGCCAATTACCACACGGCTGCCAGACACGCCCGTGTGTGTAGGCTGTGCGCAAGACTGCCTAAAATATTTTAGATGCAGGGTTTACATGGTCGAGTAACACGCCTGTGTCTCTGACAGTGTGGCACAATGCAAGCTTGGTTTAAGCTGTAACACCCCAAACCTGGCCCAGACGTTACGGCCAAGTCCGGTGTGTCACATCACCTACAACTAACCATGTTACCTAGTTACTAATGTTAGGGTGAGCTTTGCAAAACATTTAATAAATTTTTAAGAGGAAATTTTCGATTTATTGGTGAACGTCCTATCCTCTACCTATTATTAAGAGATTATTATAAAATTTACTTTACAACTCCATTGAATCGTGTGATTGGTTTTGAAAACGTTTGATTAACTTTAAGGAAAACTCGCGCAGCTATATTCGAAATAATTTAAGTAATGTAAGGATAAGTAATTAAAACCCAAAATAAAAATAAAAAAAAATAGAGCGGCCTTATTACAAACCCAAATTTAAAATAAAATGATTAAATAAAATAAAGGAATAATTAACTTAAAACCAGAACGTAGTCTTCGTGGCCACTCTGAATCCCTCCCAGCTCCAAGTCCACAGTCTAGGGCTCATCTGCAAGGATAGAGAAATAAGGGGGTGAGTTTGGAAACTCAATGTGCAAAGAAGCCCATCCAGAGCCCAAATCAGCTCAAGCCCACTAGGCCGAAGCCCTATCCAGACACAGTAAACTGGGCCTTAGCCCTTTTCAGATAACAGTACGGCCCATAGGCCCATTTCAGTAGCAAAACAGATATTAATTATGAATGCAAGCCCATCACATATGGGGAGACTACTCAACCCACCCAACAGCTACACTCCACCCATACCAGCCCTACACTCCGTGTGAGGAATAACTCAACCGACCCAGCCCTACACTCCACAATTGCAGCATAGCTGCTCAGATAACAGAAAAATGAGGCAAAGCCTCCAGTGCGTGGTCAAGCCACTTTCAGAACTTCCTCCATCAATAACCTAGTCCCATGCAACAGATATTCATGATATGGCATACAGTAACAGTAAAACATGCGTTTTGGTCCAACTTAGCCCTAGGGGTATAATGGTCATTTTACACCTAGGGGTAATTCAGTAATTTCCACCCATAAGGGTATTTCAGTAATTATGCCAATTTCTAGGGTTTCATACACATTTTAATCAGAAGTAATCTAACTTTTATCTCCGTAGTTTATTTAGTCCATTTTAGCAGTTTACAGCTATTGGGCCCTAAAACCCCTAATGGGCCCTACAGGGTCATTTAGCTATTTTAGCCCATTTAGTCCAAATTTACGATCAATTTACCAATTTTAGCAGTTTTGGACCTATAGTCTATCTGTACATACTTATTTTCTATTCTTACCTATATGGGCCCGTAAGCCCGTTGGGCCTAGTTTCAGCCCATCAAGGCCCAATTTACCGAAGTGCACGAAATTGCGCACTCAACCATCTTACCACTAGCGATTATAGATCCAATGATTTCCACTCGTCTTACGAGCGTTCGCACGCTCACAAGCCCATGAAATGTCAGAATTCTGGCATTTCGACTTTTCAACTTTTGCCGATTTGAACTACAAGAAGGTGTTCGATACACCCTGATTTGTGACAACTACTAATGAAATCTCCCACGGTATCCTACAATCGATCACTCCAACTCTAAGATTACAAATCAATAATAACCAAACCTAATAAACACTTACTATATTCGGCCATAATCACCTAAGGCCCTTGAGATCTTACCTTTGCCGAAATTAGTGACTAGATCTAGATCTAGTCGTTCCACTTGTCCAAACCTTCGATCAGTCGCCTCTAAAACACACTAACACCAAAATAAATCATTTGTTAATAACTTTTAGAGCCCTAAGCCCCATTCGACAGCCTCCCTAAAACTCTAGGGATTTGGGCTTTTCTAAATCCCGAAATAAAGATTAGATCTGAGATGTCGAGTACTTACCATAGGTTCTCTTAATCAAAATGATTTCCTTTTCATTTCTACTCAGATCTGATGTAGATCTAGCCCTTAAACACTAGCAGAGATCGAGTCTTAGAGATCTAAGAATTCAGCTACTAAGTCCCTAAAATATGGTGTTTTCGGCTTTTAGAATGGTGAAGAGGAAGATGATTTGAGACTATGGTTGGAAAGGTGTTTGTTGACAGAGCCTAAGGGTTTAGGGAGTGAGAAATTCAGCTACAAGTGAGGAAAAAGCAAAGAGGATTCGGCTATAGGCAAATCGGCATAGGAAGCAACCTTTCGGGATTTCAGCTTTTAGTAGCTAATGAGTTTGAGAAGAAAAGAATGGCAACTTCGGTTTCTGAAGAAAAGAAAATGAAAGATTAGAGAGGAGGAGAGGTGGTTTCGGCTAGAGAAGAAAAGAAGAAGAAAAGAATGGAAAAGAGAAGAAGACAAGGGAGAATTTGGCACAAAGGAGAGCTTACTAGCGTTTTCGGCTTTTTGGCACACTAAAGGGAGAATAGATCAAGGGGGAAAACTCTAGGTGGCTAACCCTAATTTACCAAGACAGAAAAAGAAATAAAAACTAACCCTAATGACTACCTAAGCAAACGGCATAGCCTCCCTAAGGCCCTAGCCGAATTCTACTTAAGTCCCATCACATGCCCGGCACATGCCCAAAGATAAAAGTATCATCTGCTTACCTTGTGACTTGAACTCTGGCCCTTAAACCCAGTCCACATGCCACTTTTTTAGGAACTTAGTGGCGTCACCTTGCCACCTTACCAAGGCCTTCTTTGTGTCTTAGTTTACTAACTTTTTCTTAAAGGCCCACTTAACCAAGTCCCTTTCACTTAAAAATCGAAGTTGATATTTATGCCAGGTTTTAACTTAGGCTTGGGCCTCCTAAAGGCCCACTAAGATCCTTAAACATAATTTCAGTAACCAAATACCCAAAATTTCAAGATTTCACCAAAAATTGCAAAAACCCAAAAAATCTCGAAAATTAGGGCGTTGCATAAGCCATTTTGCCACCCAAATGGGTCATCCTTACAAACATCACATAACCACAACATTTCATAGACAATTTGGCAACCAAATCAAGCATTACAAACAAAATATGGATCATTACAAAGTTAACCAAATCAAACATCAGCTCAATAGCTATAAAACAAATCAAATAACATCATAATACTTCTCTCCTTATCACATAAGAACACATCATAATAGTTATTCAAAACAGATTAAACATATACAAAACAAGCCATATCTCATAGCTTGAATAAGTGTCCAAAAACGTACCACATTTACTAACAAAACTAACCATAAGCATTAACTTAATAACTAGCCTACACATGCCATGACCATCTCATTTACAAAGATTCAAAAGTACCAAAAGCTTGATGGATAGTGTGATAGCATGTCTCCGACTCGTCCAAAAATCGAGCTAGCTTCCGAATCTATAAAACAAGGGAAAGTAAATAGAGTAAGCTTTAAAAGCTTAGTAAGCCCGTATAACATAGAACTAAACTTACCGAATCAATAGAAATAATCATGCCATAATTACCAACCCAAGTCACATGTTCATATTGCCTATTTAACAAATCCAATATGTTAGTCTTTGTAACTTCATGAATCATTCATTCTCCAAGTAAAACATTTACATATCACAAGCATAAATCAAATACTTATGACATATAATTCATGTAGTTCATATCATATAGTTTCTATAAATCTTATAACTCATGTAACATATAGTTCATATACTCCTTGATCATCATGTAACATGTATCGATAATTGCTCGTTGAACCTCTAAGAACATCAAGGGATACTCGGGTGATACACACACAGTGTATATACATATAACCTGTAATCCGTCAATGCATCATATATGCTCTTTCAAGCCTGAAACGGTAAGCCGAAAGGCTGAACATGTGATCCCGAAGGATGAACGTTAAGCCCGTAGGCTAAACGGTAAGTCCGAATACTAAACATGTAATCCCGAAGGATGAATATATAGCTCATGAACTATGGTGAGTTTGCAATAAATGCAAGAGCTCAAACCACCCTGTAGCCCTAGTGACATGTCACTTGTATCCTACGACTTCTATGGTTCGAACAGGACTCAGTAATCAAATGGTTCTTATAACCTTTATACAACTCCATTCCAATTCACATAAATCCAATAGGCAATCTCATTCCATAATAATTTACACATTCATATGGCATCAATACAACTATTATAAACGTAATATGAATTGAATTCTAATTATACGAACTTACCTTGATTTCCCGATATCTACTCGTTTACCTTTCGTTTTCCCCGATCAAGTTCCGGGATTTGATTGTCTTGATCTAAATTAATGCAAAATTCAACTATTTAATCACTACCATGTTCAATTTAATCCAAAAACATGTATTTTGGCCTATTTACAAATTAACCCTTAACTTTTCATACTTTAACACTTTAGTCCTAAATTCACAAAATAGCAAATTACACCATAGGACCCTCAATTCATCATAGCCGAATATTCAAATACCTCATACCAGCACATATAATTCATTTATTTCCACTTCTAACCACAAAATTCTATCTTTTTCAATTTAATCATTAAAACTCATTTTCATTAAAAATTACTTTGTAAAACTTGTATATTTTCAAACAACCATCAATAATTCACCATTAGTTATCAAAATAAACATATATTCATCAATGGCATATTTCAAAAACACAATCAATTTCAAAAATTAAGGTACAGGTCAGCTAGTATACTGAGCAACAATCTCAAAAACGTAAAAATCACTAAAAACTAAGTTCAAAACATGCCTTAATTATGCAAGAATAGTACTGAAACCCTAAAACATATTCATGAACTCTTTCTTTTCTTGTTTTCAGCTATGGATGGTGATAATGGCTACCATTTTCATGTTTTTACTAATTAAAACATATAATAAAACTAAATGACCATTTTAACCTTGAAAACAAATAATAAAAACCATGTGTTATGAGTCCACTACCGTCCATGCAATAATAGGAAGGTAAAATTTCATTTTAAGGACTTCTATAAATAAAACCAGAGCCATATAAGTCATTTATATTTATCGCTTTATGCGATTTAATCCTTTTTACCGAATTAACTATTTAAACGATAAAATTTCTAAACGAAACTTCCACACAATAAATTTATCATGATATGAAGCATATGAAAACAATAAAAATAATATTTCAACTCAATTAAGTTGTAACACCCCAAACCCGGCCCAAACGTTACGGCCAAATCTGGTGTGTCACATCACCTACAACTAACCATGTTACCTAGTTACTAAGATTAGGGTGAGCTTTGCAAACTGATATTGAGGGTTTAAGAGAAATTCCTGGTTATTAGAGAACGTCCTAAACATTACTAGTTATTAAGAGGATAATATTAAAACTTAACTTTGTTACTTGTTTGGAACGTGTGATGAGATTTGAAAACATTCGATTAATTTTAAGAAAACTCGCGCAGCTATATTTAAAAATAATAATAATTAAAGTAACGTAGGAATAGGTAAATAAAACCCGAAAGTAAAAATATTAAGAGCGGCCTTATTACACCCAAATTAAAAATATAAAATGATTAAATATAAAATAGTGAAATAAATAACTTAAAACCAGAAATGCAGTCTTCGTGGCCACTCTGAATCCCTCCTAGCTCCAAGTCCACATACTAGGGCTCACCTGCAAGGATGAAAGGAAAAGGGGTGAGTTTGGAAAACTTAGTGTGTAAGGAAAGCCTATCCAGAGCCCAAATCAGCTCAAGCCCACTGGGCCGAAGCCCTATCTAGTCTCAGTAATATCTGGGCCGAAGCCCTATCCAGATACAGTACAGATCAATTAATATGCAGAAATGCAAGCCCAAAACCCAACCTAAGTCCATCTGCTACACTCCACCCGTACTAGCCCTACACATCATGTGGGGAATAACTCAACCCACCCAGCCCTACACTCCACAGTTGCAGCACAGCTGCTCAGATATCAGTAAAATGAGGCAAAGCCTCCAGTATGTGGTCAAGCCACTTTCAGTACTTCCTCCATCCATATCCCAGTCCTATGCAATAGATATTCATGACATGGCATGCAGTAACAGTAATAGTACATGTTTTTAGGTCGAACTTAGCCCTAGGGGTATAATGGTCATTTTGCACCTAAGGGTAATTTATTAATTTTCACCCATAAAGGGTATTTCAGTAAATATGCCAATTTATAGGGTTTCATGTACATTTTATCAGAAATAGTCTAACTTTTATCTCAGTAGTCCATTTAGCCTATTTTAGCATATTACGGTCATTGGGCCCTAAAACCCCTAATGGGCCCTACAGTGACATTTAGTTAGTTTAGCCCATTAAGTCCAAATTTTACGATCAGTCTACCAGTTTTAGCAGTTTTGGACCTACAGTCTATTTGTACACATTTATAACCTATTTTTACCTATATGGGCCCATAAGCCCATTGGGCCCAATTTGAGCCCATCGTAGCCTAAATTTATCGAAATGCTCGAGATTGCACACTAAACCAGTTCACCACTTGCGATTGCAGATCCAACGATTTCTAACCATTTTGTGAGCATTCACACACTCACAAGCCCATGAAATGCCTGAATTTTGGCATTTCGGCTTTTCAGCTTTTGCCGATTTAGACTAGAAAAGGGTGTTCGATACACGCCTGATTTGCGACAACTGCTGACAAGATCCCCCACGATATCCTACAATTGGTCACTACAACTCTTAGATTACAAATCAACAATAACTAATGCTAATAAACACTTCCCATATTCGGCCATAACCACCTAAGGCCTTTGAGATCTTACCTTCGTCGAAACTAATGACTAGATCTAGATCTAGTCATTCCACTTGTCCAAGCCTTCGATCAATCGCCTCTAGAACACATTAACACCAAAGGAAATCATTTTTTAATAACCTTTAGGACCCTAAGCCCCAATCGACAGCCTCCCTAAACTCTAGGGACTTCGGCTTTTTTAAATCTTGCATTAACGAATAGATCTGAGATGTTGAGTACCTACCACAAGTTTTCCTTAGTCACGGTGATTCTTCTACTCAGATCTGATGCAGATCTAGCCCCTTAACACTAACGAAAATTGAATCTATAGATATCTAAAGATTTGGCTATATGCTCCTAAGGGTATGGCGTTTTCAGCTTTTTGACCAGTGAAGAAGATGATTTGATGATGTAATTTTGGAGTGATGTTGCCGAAAAGTGTTAAGGGTTCAAAGGATGAGAGAATCGGCCACCAAAGATGAAGAAAATAGGGCTAATTTGGCTAAAAGAAATCGGCACCAAAAGGTAACTTTCGAGATTTCGGCTTTTATGGCAATCAGCTATGGTGGTTTTAAGAAGAATGGGATTGAAAGAGAGGATGAGTTGAGTGGTAGGGATGTTTCGGCTAGAGAAGAAAACAAAAAGGAAAAAAGAAAAGAATGGAAGAGGAGAAGAGAAAAGAGAAATTGGCACAGAGGAGGCTTGTCTTGCGTTTTCGATCACTTTTGTGAAACTAAGAAAAGAATAGAACATTAGGTGGCTAACCCTAATTTACCAAGATAGAAAAAGAAAAGAACTAACCCTAATTACTCTTTAAGCAATCGGCCCAACCTCCCTAAGGCCCTAGCCAAATTTCCACTTAAGCTCTTATCACATGCCCGGCACATGCATAAAAATAAAAGTATCAATACGCTTACCTTACAACTTGAACCCTGGCCCTTAACTCAGTCTACACGCCACTTTTTTAGGAACTTAGTGGCGTCACCTTGCCACTTTACCAAGGCCCTCTTTGTGTCTTTATTTACTAACTTTTTCTTAAAGGCCTACTTTACCAAGTCCCCCTTTCACTTAAAAATGAAAATTGATATTTCTGCCGAGTTTTAACTTAGGCTTGGGCCTTCTATAGGCCCACTAACACACTTAAACATAATTTCAGTATCCAGAACACTAAAGTTTCAAGATTTCACCAAAAATCGCAAAAACCCGAAAAATCCCAAAAATCAAGGCGTTACATAAGTGGTCCGACTAGGGTCTAAAATGGGCTGTTACATTATATGCTTGTATATTTGGGATGGGATCTTACTCCTATCAGATATACTAATTTTGACTTCCAAACATGTCAGGATCCGAGGAATTTGACATCTGCTGTGTCTTTATCCTAGGTGGTGAGTCCACAGTGTAACATCCTGATTTTAGGCCTAGTAGGAATAGTGGTTTTGAGGCCACAAATCTGACAAGGAAAACATTATTTTTATTATATTTTTATGATCTATGATTTCATGAAAAGATTCCATGAAAATTTCGTTTGAAAATTTCGACGTTTGGGCACTCAATTTAGTCAAAAAGACTAAATTCTAAATAGTGCAAAAGTTAAGTTCCATATGTTAGAAGTGTCCAATTGTTATGAAGTTTTAAATTGAAGGTCCTTAAATAGTAATTAAACCATTGGTTAAATTGTTGGACAAAAATGGGCATGAATAAGACAAATTTGAAAGAAAAGTCTTTCAGGGCATTTTGGTCATTTAGTAATTTAAAAGAATTAAAAAGGGAAAATGAAGCAAAAATTTGCTCACCTTCTTCCTCAAGGCCAAATATAGCATGAAGAAACCATGGCTAGGTTTTTTCAAGCTTCCAAGCTCGACTGTAAATCCGTTCTAGCCCTATTTTTAATGATTTTTATGTTTTTGAAATCCTGGTAACATGATTTCTCTATTTCTACCATTTATTTGAGCTAGGGTTTGATTTCAAAAATTCACTCATGTTGAATAATTGTGCATTTTTATGAATTATGGTAGATTATGCATGTTTATGGTTAGAGAAACGGTTTTTGCCGAGTGATTTTCGACGAAAACGTTCGAAAGGACTAAATAGTAAAAGTTATAAAATTGGTCATAAGTGTGAGTTTCAATGAGAATCGTGGGCTTCCATATTTATGAAATGGTTCAGTTAGGCTTGAAATGCAAAGAAATTGAATAAAAATTTATTTCCGAGCTTTGGGGCAAAAGTGTAAATATGTAAAAGTTTAGGGCCAAAATGTAAATTTTGTAAAAATATGTTTTAGGTCTGAAATGATTAGTACATTGATTAAATAAGTGAAATATGATGTTTTAGATCCCGAAAAACGAGATTCGGACCAAGAACGAGAGAAAAACTGAAAATCTAGCAAGTTGGTCAAAATGGCCGTATTGGTATCGAGGTAAGTTCATGTGTTTAATAAAAATTTAATTAAGCATGTTTGAATGCTAAATTGATATATTAGTTATAAATGTTTTAGTATTGATTTTTGAATATAATGATAATAATTGAGAAATGTTCGATAATGATTTGACATTAAAAGTGAGAATTCGAATAAGTTTACGTATAAGTCCATAGTGGTAATGTGGCTTTGTATAAGATCAAGAAAGTATCGAATAGCATAATTTGAGGAAAGTAAGATAAATTGAAGATATAATGAGATTAAGAATGTAAGTATGTAAGTTGAGTAGCATTTTATTATTATGAAATTGTTGCTATTATTATTGAGCTATGTGACTGACCTTGAGAATTTTGAGTAAGTATGTTTTAGCTATGAATTTCCAAGACATTAATATTTCAAATTCCATGTTTATAACATGGCAATTAAGGAAGAATTGACGGAAAAAGACCATGGTTGACCCATGGCAACATAAGATAAAGATACCAAGTAAGACCATGCCAAGGCATGACATTGGTGAATTTTACAAGGCAAGAAAATCATGTAAGACCATGTCAAGACATGGCATTGATAAGTTACTATAAGGCAAAAATCCCATGTAAGACCATTCCAAGGCATGGCATTGGTAAGTTTACAAGGCAAGGAAATCATGTAAGACCATGTCAAGACATGGCATTGATAAGTTACTATAACGCAAAGACCCCATGTAAGACCATGCCAAGGCATGGCATTGGTGAGTATATAAGGCAAGGATCCCATGTATGACCATGCCAAGGCATGGCATTGGTGAGTACACAAGGCAAGGATACCACGTAAGACCATGTCAAGACATGGCAATGGTAAATTTCAAAAGGAAAGGTACTTGAGTAATCCAAAGAGTAAGTAAAAGAGATGACAAGGTAAGATCACGAGGAAAGAGCACTGGTATGTACATAAGGCTTATTAATATTGAGGTTATAAGTTGACGATATTAAAAGTATTTTAATGAGTATATTCAAGTATTAAGTGATAAGTTTTCAATTATACTTATGATGCTTTGTGACATGATTAGTAATATGCCTATATATTATGAGAGAGTATTCATGTGTTAAGTGAGATGTTGCAGGTACATAAGCTAGCTATTAAGTAAGGTATTTTTTTTTTATTCCGAGCCTTTGGTAAGGTTACCAATGAGTAAGATGGGAAAGTAAGAACTTAACATTATTTATGCAAATTATGAAAGCTTAATAATAAGCTAAATTCATTACTAATGCCTATTATTTTACATGTGAACTTACTAAGCTTTATAAGCTTACCTCTTTCCTTTCCTCTGTTCCAGAGTTTTATCAAATAAGCTCGGGTTGGAGGTCGTCGGAGACCGCTTCACACTTTCGACTAACAAGTTACCAATTGGGTATTTTCATTGAAACGTTTTCAGTTATGACATGTATAGGGACTTGGTCATTTTGTGTGTATGTCCTTATGATATGGCTAAATATGAACATGTGTTGATGTTATGTATGCCTAAATGAGGTTTAATGCAAAGAAATTATGAAAGAGCAAAAGTTGGTTATGAAACAGTTTTGGGACAATAGCAATGATTTGAATTTGAAAAATCACTAAAAATTGTAGAAATGGAATTGATTGGTGAATGAGATATATAATTAAAGCTTATTGAGTCTATTTTCATAGTAAAGAAATAGAGTAAGCAAAGGAAGTCTGTATTTTGAGATATTTAAACTCTTACTAGATTGGTTCAGAGTGACTTCGTGATCCCCTGTTCCAATTTTAGAATTTCACTAAAAATTGTACAAAAAGAATTATGATGTATAATTTATATATCTAGATTCCTTATTGAGTCTATTTTCATTAAAAACAAACAGAAACATTATCCAAATTCTGTAAAATGAGATAATCGATTTTTAGTGAAGAGAGATCAGGTCTATTGGACTGCGAAATAGGGGAATCTTTAATGAACAAACTGTATTAATTAGAAAAACAAAAAATTCTGGAAAAATTAAGGTAGAAGATATATGAGTCTAGTTTCAGGGAAAATTTATGGATTTAAATTTTGAGTTTCATAACTCGAGTTATAATTAATTTAGTGACTGTTACACAGGTGGACAGTTTTATTATGAATAGTGAAATAAATTATTTTGATTTATGTAAGTAATTGGAAAAATTTTAATGTTCCTGGTTTGGTCTCGAACCGTTTCAATTGTATGTTTTAGGGCCTCGAGGGTCCTTTTTAGGGATATATTGGATGAATGTGAGCAAATTAATTTTAAAAGTAAATTTTTATGCCCCAAATTAGTAAGATAAGTCTAGTAACGCGTCGTGCTCGACTCCGGCGACGGTCTCGGGTAAGGGGTGTTACACACAATGTAGCTAAGTGTCAAGCAGGGTTACACTGCTAACTTAACTATTGAGGGTCAAATATGTGGTATGGAAAAATCTATGACACTATAACAGTGTGGATATAGCTAAACACCAAAGAAACCACATGATAACAAAACACATTGATAGAAAGTTTCATAAGAGAAACAGTAGTGATTGATGGAATAGTGGAAGTAGTCAAAGATCACATCTAAGGACAAATTCTATGTATTCATTTACCAAGACTCAGCTAGCAAGAGAATTTTTAGGAAACAAATGGAGGGAGACTATGGCAAGTGGGAGACTGTTGGATCTATTACCCTAAGTGTAGTATTTTTATCTATGTACACTTGTATTTTCTTAAACAGATTGGTTTAATAAAATTATTCATGAATTACATTAACACCCTTTGTATATTGTCCTCAATAGTTTTTGCATGCAAAAGAAAATTGAAGCAAATATTAGCTCACTAATTATCTAATGTTTAACTAATACTAAGCGGTATCATGTGGTCGGATCGTAATACGGAAAGACAACTTATGCTAATAGATGAACCTAAACATGTCCTTAACCTAATCGAAAAGCAAATTGATTGAAAGATTAATATATCGTCTATCAAGTCCAACTGAGAAAATGTTGTCTTAGACATCGAAGCGGATGCTGCAAGAAGATGAAGACAAAGATATGATTGACTAAACTAACAGTACATCAAACAGGACCCAAGTAGAATAGATCTTGAATTCAACTATAAACAAATATGAAGTATATTAGTATCATACATAAGCGTAGCTTAAAACATATCTACTAACAATAATATTTGTTGTTTGTTAAAAAAATAATATTTTAAACTTTGTCTCAACTGAATTGATATTTGATTTATTTGTGAAGTTAAGGGTGTGTCTGATCCATGGAAAATTTAAGTAATAAAAAATCAAGTAATGAATTTTGCAAGAACTAAATTTATATTATAAAACTATTTAATACATTAGTAAAAATTAAGCACTAAATATAATTATTTTGTTTGATAGTAATAAATATTTTTGAAAATTCATTATTCCTTAATCTTGATTTTATTAACATGATATTATCTATTTTATTTAAAATAGTTTTGGATAAAAATTGAAAGATATCATTCAATTTTTTTAATTTTTAATAAGATGAGAATAATTTATTTCAAAAATAAAATTTTTAAAAATAAAATCAACTTTAATATTTTCAATATTAAGTAATAAATAGCTATTTGTTTATCATATTTCATATTTTTTGTTGAAAATTATATACTAAATTAAAAGATAATATAGTTACCAAAATTAATAAAACATTAATCTTTGAATTTTGAAAAAAAATGATTATTTTATTGTTAATTAAATGAAGAGCTTTAATAATTTATCATACCCCTAAAATTAGATTATAACATGGTGAGTGAAAATAATTATATATAAATTTATAAAATATTAATGAAAAGAATAAATATTACTTCGATTTTTAAGGTTGAAAGGGTGAAAGGTTAGTGTCATAATGGTCTGTGCTTTAATCCATTCAAGCGCATATATTCTAGATTTTATATAAAAAATAAATAAATAAAAGACAATTGAGTTAAGGATTTGTACTCAGTAAGAATTATGAATTATGAATTATAAATAAGTTTTTCTATATATAGTGTACATAAACACCGGATAATCTATAAAAATAGTCACTTTTGTTTGCCTCATGTTACATTTTAGTCACTTATATTTGAACTGTTACGTTTTAGTCACTTATGTTACTATTTTATTACGAAGTGATCACTCTATCGTTAAGTTCCGTTATCTCTCTAACGGTAATCTTACGAGGCAGCCCAACTAGATTTTAGATGCCAACTTGGATTTCTAAATGGAATGAAGATAGATTTTTAATTAAAAATTTAATTAATTAAAATTTTAAACCTAAACCTTAACTAAAAAAACTGTTCATCTCTTCTTTTTAATTTTTTTCGGTTCTTTTTTTCAATGGTTTTTTTTTCATTTGACTGGAAAAACTATTATTAAGATCAAAATAGTTGAAACCAATTTGATTGCTTCATAAAGATGGATTCAATGGAGGGTTCAGGTATGTCTTCTTTGCATTCTTCTATTTCTTTTATTCAATACTAAAAAACAAAAGATTAGATTTTTTATTGTTTAATGAAAACCCTAAATTAAAATTCTTGATATGAATATTAACAACTAAAAGAATTTCAGATCAGAAAAACGGGATATCCACAAAGAGATTGTGAACAAACAAGCCAATTCAGATTAGAAAAAATCTAATTGAGAAACCAATTATTCAAGAAAGTGAAGAATTGAAAAATACAATGATTAGGAACAAAAGCGATTATCATCTTCTTATTTGTCAACAACCACTTCATTTTAAGTTTTAGAACATATATTTATCGATGAAAAAGACATACCTAGACCCTCCATTGAATCCTCTTTTGTTTTTTTACGTAAATAAATTTTTTTTATGATAGTAACTTTTTTAGTCAATTGAAAAAGAAAACTAAAAAAAAGGGAAGATAAATAGTTTTTTAACTAAAATTTAGGGTTTAAAATTTTTAATTAATTAAATTTATTTAATAAAAAATCTATTCTCATCCCATTAGGAAATCCAAGTTGGCACTTAAAATCTAGTTAGACTGTTACGTAAGATTACCGTTGGGGAGATAACGAAACTTAACGGAAGAGTGATCACTTCGTAACAAAATAATAACATAAGTGACTAAAACGTTACATTTCAAACATAAGTAACTAAAATGTAACATGAGACAAACAAAAGTGACTATTTTTACAGTTTATCCCATAAACACCTAAATGGATATTCAAACATGGATCTTCAAACTTAATTTTCTTCGGTGTGCAACATACAATATGCCTCTCATGTGCTTCGTGCTTGGGTGTTGTAAGATTTACACGAGAGATCCAAGCAGTCGTTTCAAAGCAATAATGCTTGGAGAATAATAAAGAAGAACCAAACTATATGAAGTTCAACAACTTAACGCAGGAGCGAAATAAGGTCGAGCAAAGATTTGAGATAAGATGATCCAAATTTACATCAACTATTTAAAAATCTTTTTTGTTTAAATTTAACTGTCTAAACATGAAAATATTAATATAAAATATTTCAAAAATTAAATTTCCTTTCAGACTCAACTAACCAAATCAAACCTTTAATAAACAAAAATAATTATTCAACAAAATTTATTTCAATCTGACCCACTCATTAACATTACTAAATACCAAGTCACTTTGGAGTCTTGATTGCCAAAAAATAAAATACAAGTAAACCTTTCAAGCTCCTAAACAACACATGTTAGCGAAATTTTAAATGATCATATTGCAAAAGGACGCAGGTTGGGTCATAATTTACAAGAAGCCAAGACTATCTGTCAGTGGAACCTAGTTTAATACTTTTAGTGTATTATACAAACAAAACAAAGACATGATTTTCATCAACTCAATGACAACCACAAAGCTGATTGGCATTATCCATTTTATTTGCTCTTACATTTACCATTTCAATTCAAGAAATCCTTCATGGGGTCATCGTGGTGTACCTTTTTCATCCTATATGCCTCCATTTCCTCAGCAGTAACCTACAAAAGGCATCACGTGTTTTAGTAACATGACAAAATAACCCTACAAAAGAGGCACTGAACATCTACTATCATGGCATTACCTCATCATTCCATCTGACGTTATACTTGCGTTTTCTTTCATCTTTCTCCTCTCTTCTCCTCTCATCCTCCTGTCCGACACAAACATGAACAGTAACATTAGTGCAGGATCCTTTTGGTACACAAGCAGGAAAAAGTGACATTGTAGACCATATTTACTTTCTTAAGTGCCTCAGTAAGAAGTTTTTCATCAAGAACCAGGTCCTCAGGAACCTCAGTTCCCCAAGTAGCAAGTTTCTTCTCCTCTGCAGGAGCAGGGGCATCTGCAATCAAGTTGGAAACCAAATCAGAATAGAGATGCAAGGATTAAAATCAAGTACTAAATTTGTAGTGGAAATTGTGGTACTAAAAACAGCATTTTCTTTAAAGTTTATGCAAGATAGAAGCTAGCTCACCATCCAGACTTCTATTAGAAGATTCTATGTGAACCATAATAACTTGCAGCAACAATATGAACTAGGAATAGATTGGACATAAAGCATTAATTCCAAGTATCCATGCAAACTCTATGAAGAACCCACCTTCAGATGTTGCTTTACATGCAATATTAGCCTTCATCAAATCCGTTGCTGCTTCTGCAGCCTCAATCCCGGCTGCACCAGTACAGTAGCTATTTCTAATTGTTTGCTTACAACATTTGTAGCCCCATTGGTGATCCTTCCACCATGAACCCCAAACACTTGTGTGGTTGTTGATGAAAACATCTTCTTCATATTTGCTTTTTGGAAGCGATGTTTCCTACAGGAGAATAAAACAAAAATTAGCACTTTTAAAAAGAACTCAATTTTTCATTAAATAGCTTATTTAAAATTAAAAACATGAATATACAGAAAAAAAAATTGAAGAAAATGAAATTTTAACACTTCTAAAAAGCTCCCAATTTTCAATAAATAACTTATTTAAAATTAAAATCACGAATCATAACTAAGCTAATACTTTCATATAACTTGATAAACCTAAAAAGCAGCACGGAATAAATTTCATCAGAGTTAAGAAGCTTATTTCAGACAAGTTACAAACAAAACTCTATGACTTCAGTCATGGAAAGAAGTAAAAATCAGTCCAAAATGACACACATCTCCAATATTTCCAGGAATACCTTCCCTTCTAAAGATCTTAACTACTCAAATACAGTTTCCATATATCAGCTCGAATTGATATTCGCAGGTACATGAAGACATCATAAACCCTTAACAAGAAGTGCAAAATACCAAAACCTTAAGACACCAAATTTAGTGGAGGTATTTATGATTTTCATACCTAACAAAGCAGATTAAAGATGAGGCAACCAACATAAACATGTGAAGATATTGGAGTTATGTACAAGGAATCCTGAAGAAAGTTAGTTTCATACATACCATTCCCTTTATAACTCTGCCAGCACGATCATATTCGACTTGCCTCTCACTTTGCCCCAAGAGAAGCTCCATCGGTATCTCTTCTTCAGTCGCTGCATTGCCATATTTTTCCATAATGGTATCTTTGGTCTTTGATTTCAACTTCTCTTTGATGACCTTATAATTCCTGAAGAGGAGTTCAGCTTGAGATGGAGCAGCCTGCATATGAATATCTTGACCTTTATCAAATGCTTCCCATGCATGGATATTGAGCTGCTTGAACTCCAAAGCTTGCCCACTCATTCTATATTGATTATCACCCTGAAAAGTAACAAATAAAGAAGTCTAGTAATTTAAATAGCTTGAAGGCATATATATAAGCAATTAAAGGAAATTTTTTTGCACAAAACTCACTCCATAGAACTTCTCATTAGGGTCAGCATCAGGAAGAGGATCTTCACGCATAGATCGAGTTTTGGGATCATAATAAGCAGAATTGACATCAAGATTCAAAAGATATTTTGCTGTGTCTTCCCGGATACGCAAATTCCTTAAAGTAAAAGGGAAATACGAAGTAAGAATAATTTATTTATGTTGCAGAGTTTTGTTCTTTAGAAACAGACTTAAGTAAAAAAGAAAGATAAAGCTAAGGGTCACTATAACAGATGTACCTGACAGTTCCAGTGCTCCCTCCACCAGTGGTACGAACACGTTTCTCAACCTTAGCAAAGTCCATTTGTTTGCTCTCGTCGACCTTAGCTTCATCAACTTTCAGCTCATCATCGTCATCATCTTCATCACTATCCTCTCCTCCTCCTCCCTCTCCATTATTTTTACTATTTTTTTCCTCCAACTTCTTTAACTGCTGCTCTTTCAGGTATTTCCTTCTAGCCTCATCCCTTGCCTCATACCTTTCAATCACACGAGAATAAGTAGAAGCATCATAACCATTCCATCGGTCCCGCTTGCCATCATAATCCAGTTCAAAGGTCTCTATCTTTTCATCAGGTGCAATGTGCATATTTGTCCATTTTGCCCCCTTTTTACGGGGCCCCTCCATGCATGACTTTGCATCATGTGTCATGGCTCCACAACTACACAAGCAAGAAAAAGAACTCATCAACTACGAATTATGGCATAATCAGAGCTTGATGTATAAACTATAACTGGATGGATAAAGAAAACCGTTATTGTAGTGTCATTTAAATTATTTATTACCATATAAACTATAACTGGATGGATAAGTTCTGACTTCCAACTTGGCCAATTAATCTGCTTTCTTCATGATGCATAGCTAATTCAACCCCTTGTGTCTGAAAGAAAATATGAATTTCTATCTCGTTAGCACAAACCAACTATTGCCTAATAGGATAACAAGAAGTCTTATCACCGAGTCTTGTCCTGTCCAGTTAGCTATAAACATGTCTCGATAGGATTCTACCCTAGCACTTAGGCATACTTAATTTTTAATTAGTATATTCATAAAGGAGAAAGTACACTACACCTATTTTCGAATCCATAGTTATAACAAAGCTACTAAATTGAACAATTCAAAAATGTGACCCCATTCATGTAAACTAAACAGGAAGAATTCAAAGAAACAATAAAAGGTACTGCCTTATCACATAAACTGCATTAGATTTGAACCTACAATTTAGGGTTCTCGCATCCGTCAAGGATAAATAATCAGAATTACAATTCCTTTTTTCTATCCCAAATGCTAAAAGGATTATCGAACGAGTAAAAAAAAAAAAAGAATTTGCATGTATTAATTAAAACGCGAAATAAGGCATCGATAGTTACGCAAGCATGTATTAAGATAATAGATGAACAAACAGAAGGTTTACATACTTTTCGCAGGCTCCTTTTCGATAATTTTCTGCCTGAAATATCTTTGCGCCTCTATCGTACCAAGATTTGGTATAATTGGGATCGGATTTCCATTTCCTTTGATGCTTTAAACTTGGTCTCTCAGCGTTAAGATACCAAGGTGCCGATGACATATACTGAGGAATATGAGGGTTAATTTCTTTTCCATCCTCATCGACCTCAGCAGGTGCAAGCCCCGCTTTTCGAGCTTCTTCTAATTCTAGCTGTTTCCGGTGATCCTCCCTTGATTTAAATGCCACTGAAATTCCCAAACAATTAAATGATAAAAATTTATAACTAAGGGCCGCTCTTTTTTTCTTCTTGGTATCGAAAGGAAAAGAAAGGAAAATTGCGGGAGGAATAAAGAACATACCTGATGCAGTAGCCATGGTTGAATCAAGACAACGTTAGCAGAAATTAGGGATTTGGGATCAAATTTCACAAATTCAATCGAAAAAGTCGAGTAGATTTGGCACCCAAAAAACCCTAATCGAAGAGAAAGGGTTACGTTTTCTTTTTCTGATTATATTATTTTTATTCGAATATAACCATTCCTACTTTTTTATAATTTTTATTTTTATATATAAACCGACATATGTGTAAAAAAGAAAAGAAAGAGGGGTTTTAAGTAAAAGCAACCATAAAAGCATAAACTGGATTTTAAGTAAATTTATTTTTCGCCTTCATCTAAAAAAAAAACATCATTCTCCTTCTTTTAACTATAAAAAAATTAATTTAAAATTTTTATTTAAGTAATAATCGTTTAGGCAGTCACTAAATTATTATTAAGTCACGTTTTGGTCACTCAATTTTAAAAAGTTACAAAATAATCATTAAATTATTCAAAAGTTTTTATTTAAGTCATTGGGCTGTTAAAATCGTTGTTGTATGGTATTCTCTATTCTTACTAATTACACCAACCAAAAGTTTGCATTTCCCTTCTCTTCCATAGTTCAATTTTTTTAAACAACTTTAAATGTTATGAATCTACGAACTAAAATCTAAACAATATTTTCTTCGATCTCCAACATTGACCGTCAAATCAACTTGGATCTAAGGTATGTTTTTCTACTCGTTGATAGGTGTTAATCCACCATACTGATCTTTGAATCATCTATTGGAGCTCTCTAGATGGACTTTAAAAAGAAAACTTAACAATTTAATGACTTAAATAAAAATTTTTGAATAATTCAATAACTTAAATCAAAACTTTCGAATAATGTTGTAAAATAGATGTCCATATAACTCTCATAACCTTAATAATTTATTTTTTTGTAACTCTTGTAAACCTTAAAATTTTATAGAGTACTTTAATTATCTTTATTATAGTTTTGTAACCTATGGTGATGGAAGCCCTATAAATAAAGTGTATGTATAAACTTTTTGACATTCCAAAGTGAAAATTGAATAATTTTTTTTAATTTTCTACTCTTCTCTCTTGTTATAATTCTCTTACTTCATAATATATTATAAGCACAAATTTACTTAAAAGTAGTAGTTAAAATCAAAATTCATTTATCTTTTGATTTAAAATTATGTATTATTAAAATGTTTGTACTACTTCCGAAGTTCATTCTTAAAGACCTTATTCTAATTATGTTTCTATAGAATACGAATCGGTAAAATTATATTTATCAAATATTTCAATCTTCATTTTCCTTCATTTATTTTCAACCTTGTTTATGTAGGTGAAATATTTTATTATTATTCTTTGATGTTTCAGTAATTTATTTGAAACTTGTATTATTTTTTAAGGCATTTTAATTGTAATTCAATTTTAATATTGTATTATGTTGCGTTATTTATGTTCTTGCACATGCATATTGCTTTCTTAATTTTGCATTTACATATTAGATGAAATTAAAATAGCAATCTACACATGTTTCTTTCATAAAGTATGATGCATACATTTTAATCTTTGTACATAATATCTCTTATTATACTTGCAGTTATTCATCATTATTTTTTTAATGGTCATTTCGGCTAACCTTGAACCTTTTATAAGGTCTCCAATATTTCTAGTGCTAACTTTTATTAATTTAGTAATCATGTTATTTTTATTCAAGCTTTATTGATTATGTAATATTTTATATTCTAATTATTATTGTTTTATATTAGCTTGAACAATGTTGAATCTTGTAAAAATTGAATTTGTAGCTCTTAATATCACAGGCAAGAATTATTTATTATGGGTATTAGATGCTAAAATTCTTCTAGATGTTAAAGACCTAGGGAATACAATTGTAGTAGACCAAGAGGCATTTAATCAAGATAAGGCAAAAGCAATGATTTTTATTTCATCATCTACACGTAGGATTAAAAGTGAAATATCTAACTGTGAAAGACCCTCTTGAGTTGTGGAATAGTCTAAAAGAATTGTTTGACCATCAAAAAAGGGTAATACTCTCTAAAGCTCGTTAATTAGATGCATTTATGATTGCAAGATTTTAAGATCGTAAGTGAATACAAATTAGAAATTTTAAAAATTAGTTCTCGATTAAACATAATGTGGAGAAAAAGTAACTGACAAAGACTTGTTAGAAAAACATTTTTCAACTTTTCATGCATCTAATGTGCTCATGCAACAACAATATTGTGAAAAGAGTTTTAAAAAGTATTCCAAATTGATCTCATGTCTTCTAATGGTTGAGCAAAATAATGAGTTATTGATGAAAACCAATGGAATTCAACTTATTGGTTCTGCTCTATTCCCTGAAATGAATGTAGCAATACATACTAATTAGGAAAAATGAAACTATAGATGTCACGGCAGCAACCATGGCCATGGAAGTAGTTGGTGACATGATTGAGGACATGCAAGTAACCAATATCATGGTGGTCATAATGGTGGTACTTCTAACCACAAGAAAAAGAATAATGATGAAGGGAAAGAAAAATATGGTCAAAATAATCCTTCAAAGGTTATTGAAAATATATGTTATCGATGTGGTATGAAAGGGCATTGGTCACGTACTCGTACACCTGAGCATCTAGTGAAACTTTATCAAGCATCGATTAAAAGGAATACTGAAATAAATTTTACATCCCAAAATGATGAAATAGAGGCTTTTTTTGCGAAAAATGAATATTTTTACTATGATGCTAAAGTCAACCATTGTAATGGTTCATTTTCAGTGGTATCGAAAACGATAATTTCAGAACTCTATTTTCTGAAGATCGAGTTCATAAATATTATTAATAATATTTACGAGTTTATTATGTTGTCATGTTGATTTTTGACATGGTAATTTTTGACATGGTGTTTTTATTGAACAATTAGTAATTAAAGTATAAGGACTAAATCAAAAAAGTTAATTGTTATGCATTTTAGTTACATAAAGACTAAAATGATATTAATGAGGGCCTAAATGACAATTTAACCATTACAAAAACATAGTGAATGGTTGGTAGGAAGATGAATTAAAATGATGATAAGTGAATAGTATATTATTATATTTATTATGTTAAAACAATTAAAAAAGAAAGAAAGTCATCCATTGTTCCTATTCATCATCTCCACCATAGAAACAAGAGAAGAAAAAGAGAGTTTGAAACCTTCAAACATTTGACCTTGCATATAAGAGTAATCAAAGTTTATTTTTCGTAAATTTTATGTTTTTGATATCGTTGTAACTCGATCTAGCTAAATCGTGTTTTATTTTTTGAAATTGTTAAAGTTTCAAAATGTTGCCATTATTGATTTTTGAATATTTTGGTATTAATATGTTAGTTTATAAGCTTAGAAATGAAAAATGGACTAAATTGTAAAATTAAATATTAGTTTTTGAGTATAGGGACTAAAATAAAATATTGTAAAACTGTCATGAGACTTTGATATAAATTGATAGTAGAGGATTGTAGAAGGTTATAATAGAAATCAAACTAAAAAATGAAATTCAATTGTGAAAGTTATAGTTGTTTCGGTTTTAAGGACTAAATTGAATAAAATTCAAAATTTTAGGGGTTTTATAAAAATGAAAAAAATAGGTCCATGCATATCATATTATGTTATTAAATTGTTGGAATTGATAAACTGAATCAAAATTATTTTATAGATCAAGAATTAAATCAACTAGAAGATAAACACGAAGCAGTCCCCAGAGTCATATTTGTTTTTGTTTTGTTTAGGTAAGTTCGTATGAGATTTACTTTTTTTAATATATGTTTATTATTTTTTTAATTTTTTACTTGTGAGTTGAGTTGTTGTAAAATGATAATGGTTTGTATTGAAAAGACTGAATTGTAAAATATAGTATATGTGCCTAGAATGAAGAATTATACATATGGAATGAATATGGATTGTTAATCAAATTATGTTTATGTATATGGAAATGTTATAATGATGGAAAGGATATGAGAACCGATTTAAGGCTTGTGTGAACTTAGTAAATGATTATTGCATGCCATTAGGGTCTATAGTAAATGATTATTGCATGCCATTAGGGTCTAAAAGGTAATAAGTACCTGTTTAGATGTCTTTACCAATGGCTGAGATCCTTCATGTGTTGTGATTCTCCATAGCCCATGTGAGCAGCATCGTGTAAAGTTCAAAGTCTCGATTTACAACTTGTTGATTTGCCACAATTCATTGTGGCAAATTAGAGTCTTTTCAATACTTAACGAGCTTGTTTTCTAACCGTTTTATGTTTATTTATTGCATTTTTAGTTTTACTAGCTTAGATTCATTTTGTTGCAAAATAAGCATTTTACGCACTTTTAGTGTTTTGACGACCTGTTGGGCCAACTTGGCCATCGAGAACGACTAATAGGTTACTTGAGTGTGTAGGGTGCCATTTCTAGTCAAAGAATACAAAGGATGACACTAGTGTCACAACACTAGCATGCAGCATCGCAACATCGAACATTAAGGCATCCAAGGCTGAAATAGGGTCGACTTCACAATGTGAGGATCCTTGACGTCATGATGAAAATCTAGATATGTTTAGTCGTATTTTAACAGCCGTCAGGGGCGTATGTCCCGTTAAAACCTTAATTAATTGAAGGATATTTTAGGCACTTAAAACTGTCACATCCAGAAAATTGAGTTAGAAGAAATTAGAATTGTAAAACTATGTCAAGTGTGTTAATCTAGTTCAGTGGATAAGTGTTGTGCTTGTGTGTGTGAGGTTTTGGGTTCAAATATTTCTTTTGAATTTTTTGTTATTTTTGTTCCAATCCCTATCTTTAAACATCTAGCTTATATATTAATTTTGCTCAACTAATAACAAGAATGAGCCTATTGATTTAATGGTAAGGTCTTAGCTTACCCTTTGGTCTTATGTTTGAAACTCTGCATATACAAAGTGGAAAAATAATTATTATTAATTTTGTTTTAATAATTCAAAAGAAAAAAAAATCGATGTGGTTGATGGGAGTTAGTAGGGTTAGTGGGATGTGGGTAGTTTTCATTTTGAAAACTATTCCCAAAATATCTCCTAATTTCACTCATTCAATTCTATTGTCCGTTCCCCACTCTTTTGCACTTTCTTTTCTTTCCCTTTATTCTTTTCTTACTTTTCTTTTTGGAGTTCTCTTCCTTTTTGTTTTTCTTTCCGATGGATTTTTGTTTTGTTGTTATTAAGCTGTTGAGGGATTAATCTTTTTGGCTCTTTGCATTCGGTCGTCATCCAAGATTTGGGTAAGTAAGTATTGCTCTATTATTTTGTTAATAAGGTTTAGTTCATTCTTAAGCAAGTTTGAGTAATTAATATTTGATTACCGTTTTACATTGTGATAAGTGTTTTCATGGGTTTATAATAGGCGAAGGGTGTGAAAATTGAAATTGTTTAGTGGAGTAGTCGTTGTCCCAATGCTGTTATTGTGAAGTAAGTGTTCATGTGTGCATTTAGAGACTGAATTCTTTTAAGAAAAGGAGGTGGAATTTGGGCTATTTTGTGTTGTTAATTGTTTCGTTTTAGTCTCGTGTGTAGAATTCGGAAGTCCTCTTTTGTGTGGTTAATCAAAATATCAATTAGGACCCAAAATCTCATTAGAAACTCGATACAATTGTCAAACAGGCTATTCTTCGAAAATGCCCAGTGCCACAGGCCATGTGAAATCATACAGGGTGTGTAGGTAGATTGTATGGACCACATGGCCATGTGAAATCATGCAGGGTGTATGGGTAGATCGTGTGCACCACACATGCTAGCTTTTTGGACCGTGTGGGCATTTAGGCCAATTTTTAGGCCCGATTAGGGGACTTAGAAATTTAGACCGTGGGTATTATATAGGCCTAGAAAAGCATAAGTTCCAATGAACAAACATGAGTAAATGTAGAAGGTATGTTAAATAAGTTTCGATAAGTATAAAAAAATGCGTTATGTTTTGCAATAAATAGGTATGTGAGTTAAGCATGACTATTTTTGTATGTTTTACGTATTCTATTATCTATTCTGATAAGCTATTCAATTCGACTATGTAATATGATATGCTATGATCTGAATATATATATATATATATGATTAGGCATGCATGCCATACCCTTTATTTGATATGTACGTATGTTATTATAATTGTGCATGTGCATTAGGTGGGTTTTGGATATGATAGAGGAAGTGTTTCTCTAGTAGTTTTACTGCAATTTTGGCGGTTAAATTACAATATCTGTCTGACAGTTCACTGCACTATTATGATTGGCATATCACCACGACCCGGTGTGATTGGATGGATGAGCTCTTGTAGTCCTATTTGGTGTGATTGGTTGGACAGAATTGGTGTGTAGCGAATGGGAGTAGGATATGTAATTGCATTTGTATCTGGTTATGAAATATATTTGATTCTGTATAAGAGAATGTGTTTGAGATTTTGATTCTGTAATTAAGAATTCCGTTATGATATATGATTATGAAAATATGACATTTCGATCTAACAAATGTTTCTAGATATATAACCTTCAAATATGGTTTTTTGCATATGTGAATATTAAAAATAAAACTTTATTTTGATATTTGCAATTGTGCATGTTGTAGTAAAAAAATTATGCACATGGGTTAAGTCACAAACTGAGCTTCTAGTTCACTCATTTGTGTAATATGTTCCAAGTGACCTTCTGATTTAGGACCGGATGACGTATGGGAGCTCAAATTATTTTCACGACTAATTAGTTATGGTGATTTATGTTTAGTAACTTTTCTGGACTTTTGGGACTATAATCTGGTTTTGGGTTGTGTTTTCGTTTTGCTTATCTGTTTTAATATTTTTCGATCGTAAAACTACAAAATCACGCGAGTTAACAAATTGAATTCAAGTTTTCAAAATTAAAACTCTAAAATTTTTCTATTGCGAGTTAAGTAAACCCTTAAGTGCTTTTCTGTAAATAAATATTTTTAACTAATGTTAGCATTAATCAGAAAAGATTTGTTCAAAATCAGTATTTTCGAAGCAAACAAATTTGAAATAGATTTTTGCATTTGAAATAAGTGTTTATGAACCTAAGTTTTTCTGAACGTCTATGAGAGTTCTGCAAGTTTTATGTTTTTGAAACGCTCAACTAAGTTTGGTTAAAACAAGAGTTTTTAAACAAACTAATGTAACTCTTCCAGATTTGGCCATAAACAAACTAATGTAACTCTTCCAGGTTCGGCTGTAACGTCTACGCCGAGTTTGGGGTGTTATAAAAACCCTTAATTGTAGCCTATATAAACCTCATTATAACATCATTAGAAGGGAGTCAACCAAGGGATTCACCCTAGGGAGTCATCAAACAATATTTTCCTACTTTTTAATTTTCAGTTCTCTTTAGTTTTTACTTTAGTTTTTCTTATGTTCGCTTAATCGGAATTGTTTTATTCCAATGTGAAGACGATTGTGGGCGGAGATTATTTTGAAACCATGCTTCAATTATTTATTAATGAGCATTCTCTTTTCCTTTATTTGTTTATTCTATTATTTATCTTTTGTTAACTTGATCAACTAATGTTTGTATGAATATTGAGATAAAATCTTATGCATATTTTATATCTTGCATATTTTGGTTATGAAACTAATTTATTGATTAAGTAATTATTAATCTAAAATTGAGTGCTTATTCAAGAGTACTTAGTATATTAGGAAGTGACACCCGTAGTAGAATATCTAGACGGGTGAAATCGAAAGGGTATCCTGTCGAGTATAACTTGTGCCAAGCGGTGAGATCGAAAGGGTATTCGTATGCCTAGAAAGAGACTGAAAGGGCGACTTAGGTGGTAACCCCTTAGTAAAGATGAGACTGAAAGAGTATCCTTAGATAAGGGTGGTAAATAACTCAATTGAGGGTAATTAGCAACTTAATTGATAATTAGAGATTTAATCGATCATAGGCAGGGAACTCGCATCGTTGACACTGAGAATAGAAAATTCTAATAGGGTATCTTAAATTAATTAAATTTCATTAGGTTCTTTTAAGTTAATTAATTAATTAGTTTATTTAATATTTTAATTTCGTATCAACACTACTAAGTCATAATTTAATTAGATTAGTAATTATTTTCTGTAATTAATTTAAAAATAAAATTTTCCAATCTGTAATCCCTTGGGTATAATCCTCAGAATATTTCCCGAAATGTTTCGTTGTAACTCTTTACTATATTACAATTTGACCCGAATACCTATAGACACTATTGTTTTATTTAACACATTTTTGCTATAGTATTTCAAGTCCAAACGTTTGCACGTCTGGCGTCGGTCAAGTTTTGGCGCTATTGCTGGGGATTACGGTGGTAAAAATTGTTATTAACTTAATTACTTTGTAAAATAATACTAGTCGAAAGCTATACAAGTTAAATAGTGTGTCAATTTTTAATTATTTTTATTTAATTAATTTTTTAGATACTTTATTGACTAATTAATTTAATCATGTTGATGATGGATTTGATGATGATAGCAGTTGGGACGAGAAACGTGAGATGTCTACATCGTAGGATGACAAAGTATACGATCAATGAGAAATTGTGGAGAACCAATGATTGTTGATGATAGAGCTTCTCTAACGAAGAAACGAAGCAACAACCCCATTGGAAAAGGTCGTGCATGATGTTCCCAATTCTGACTGAGAAGACTATTATATTGTTGTCAACCACCCTGAACCAGATTGTAAAAGTCAACAAGAGTTGGATGCAATCATGGATAAGGTACCTCATTGTGGCTCATATGAGATGTATTCGTAATATGATGATGATGGGTACATTAACAAAGCATCAAGTTGGATGAACGAAGTCTCGATAAACCAATGGAGTTATGAAAGAGAATATGGTATGCACGGATATTCAACCTAGCAAGAATTGGAGTAAATCATGGATGATAAGGTATACCAGTATTTGTATAAGCAACATAGGAGTAATCAAAGATCATGTCGGATAAACAGAGCCTCAACGAACCAGCGAAGTTATGATCGAAGGTGTAGAGACTACGAATATTCATCCATATTTCCTCCTAAGTTGAATGAATTCTAGACTAACCTAGAAAGAATTCAAAAATGGGCGGACCAGTTAGAGGAATTGCTTCGAAAGCAAGCAAAATTAGAGACTCTATTGAAAGAGGCCATGCATGATGTTCCCAACTATCATCATCAACCACTCTAAATTAGATGATAATAGTTAGCAAGAGTTTGGAACCGAAAACCATGGGGAGAAGTTTAATATAGCCGAAGGCATCTTTGATCCAATTAACATAGAGATAGACGTAGTCATAGATGTAGATGTAGATGTAGAAGTAGATCTAACCACTAACATGGTTCTAAATGAAATTGTAATGAGCTGATACACTTTTTGGCCAAAATCGAGGAGGAGCCCACTGAAGAAACCGATGAGTTCATTTAATTCTCATTTGAAACTAAAGATAAAGCTCAAGTACCCAAAGCTTTAAGCGACATGGAGGTGAGAAAGCTCGAGGTAACAATACCCCAAAAAATAATTTGAGGTTGGCTCAGATTTGGCACCAAATGGCTCATAATGTGGATGTCGCAACGGTCTAAGATAAGGCAATGTCAATGGTATCAATCGAGGGCATTGGTCTATATATCTTGATGGAAAAACAAACGACGGATCAAAGTCTCGAGGACCAGCTAGAAGTTCTTTTATGGGGGCGATACAGATCGTCCCAATTCTGAAAAAAATGACTTCTCATTTAAACTTCTTTTAATTTTAAATTCCTAATTTTTATTTAAGTATTGTTATTATTTTGTTAAATGTTGTAATTCAAGTATTTTTCCGTATTTTTAGGGATTGCTAAGTTTGTGAAAATGGGAGAAAACGAATGAATCGAGAAGTCAAAATTTTGTACACGAGAAGGGTCGAAACAACCGTGACATCGTGAAGAAGGTAATCAATGTTTCATTTACATTATATGTTTCAATTCATACCTATTATACCCAATTCATCATCAATTTCATACCAAATTTATATATCAGTTAAGTCATGCTAATTTTTATTCTATTCAATTTAATCATCTATCTCGATAATTAATCCTAATCATAGAATTTCCGTTTAAATAATCATTGTCAACTCATTTCAATAAAATATTATGCAAAAATATCACAATATGCAATAATAAAATTGATCCTGAATCATAAAAATGTAAACTAATATCACGCGTCAATTATCGTCAGCTATCGCTTTTCCTTTCCCTCTGGACGGATTGACGTCATCTTTAGCTAAGAATAATAACTCAACAATTACACAATATAAAATTTTCATTCAATTCAAATTACAATACAAAAGCCAAGCATATTTTGCAATTTATTCCTTAAACTCGGGACAAACATAACTTTCAATATAGAGCTTTGAAAAAAAATTTGATTTCACATTTACTCATTAGAGACCTTCTACTTTCTATTAATACCATAAGTTCATAACAAATGTGCATTTTATTCAATGTGGTCCCTAATATAACAAAGCTAACAATCAAGCTCGTTAAGCTTTACAATTTAGTCATTTTTCATTATCTAAGCTTAAAATCTATCAATTTCACACTTAATTCATCCAATTTTCAACAATGATAACTTATCAAAATTTCAACAATTAGACAAATCGATACATGATCTAGCTAAATCAAGCTTCCATGATTTAATTTCCATATAAATAAAAGAAAAATGGATAAGGATTTACTTGAAATTACATGAACGATTGTTTGAATACCTAAAGCTTTATCCTTTTATTTTTCTATTTGATTCCACGATTTGGGGGAAGAAGATTATGATATTTTATCTTTCTTCCCACTTTAGTTACTATTTATACTATATTTAACTTTAATTAATCTTAATTAACCAACTTAATTATGTTTCATTTAATTAATCACTAATTACTTAAGATTAATGACATCTATCATTGCTATCCACTAATGTCATGGACTTAGAGTTTTCACTTCACGATCCGTGCGGCCTTAGGCAGTTTCTTGCTACCAAAAATGCCTAAGTCAGCCTAACTCCCACAATAACTAAATCAAACGAAAGCAACTCAAAGCAAATGAGGATGAACGAAGAACAATATAAGAACAAGCCACCAAAAAATAAGAACAAGAGAAAGAGATTTAAGTGAATGCTCTCAAGAATTCTTATTACTTCTTAAAACTCAAGTGATTTACAATGAGGGAAGAAGCCTCTATTTATAGTTGAGCCTTTTCAAATCTAACGGTACAGATCAATTACATCGACAACCAAGATTAAAGATTATCTACAAAATCAAATCTCTAAGATTACAAAATCATATCTTCTAAGATTACATATCCTCGAATATTATGTTTCTATATGTAACAATCTTGTAGATAGACCTTCAATCTCCTCAAGTAACGGGCCAGTCCGATCGGGCCAAATGACCTCCTTCTCCTTTGATGGATCGCACAAATGTGTCATGGTTGCGGGCTCCCATGCGCAACCCATGACATTTTCCCCCACCAAATCTAGCAACGCCCTCTTCGCATCCTCCGCATGGTACCGATCTATCTTATCTTGGAATTGCCACAAGGCTTCGGTAGGTTCCCAACTTGTCTCACTATCGGGAAATCCTTTCTATTAGACTAGGTATTCATGCCGCGGTCGATAGTACTTCCGTCTGACCACACGATCCGCCTCGATGTTTTCGATCTTTCGATCATAGACGACTTTTACCCCCATTGGTTCTCGTTTGGACTTGCTGTGATTTAGGTCTTCTCCATCTTTATGGAATGGCTTAAGCATACTTACATGGAATACTAGATGGACTTTGAGTTTTTCAGGCAACTCAAGCTTGTAGGCCACCTTGCCTACCTTCTTCACAACTCGAAATGGCCCCTCATATCATCGCACAAGTCCCTTGTGTAAACCATCATGTCGCAAAATCAGGTGTAGTTTAGCAAGGACTGAGTTACCAACCTGAAACTGCACATCCCTTCGATTTTGATCCGCCCACTTCTTGTTGCGCTTGTTCGCCTTATGTAAATAAGCTCTAGCTAAATCATTTTGCTCATGCCAATCTCTCGCAAATCGATAAGCTGCTGGATTCGGTCCTACATAGCGAGTTGCAACAGCATTGGGTGTGAGTGGCTGTTGCCCATCACTATCTCAAACGGACTCTGTTTTGTTGCCCCACTTCGTTGTAAATTATACGAAAATTGAGCCACATCCAACAACTTCAGCCAGTCCCTTTGTGTCGCACTTACGTAGTGTCGAAGATACATCTCCAACAATACATTCACTCGTTCCGTTTATCCATCAGTTTGGGGATGCATGCTAGTGGAAAAGTTCAAGTCAGAGCCCATTAACTTGAACAATTTCTTCCAAAACCATCCCGTGAATCTCTTGTCTCGATCACTGATGATAGGCTGTGGTAATCCCCAATATTTCACCATATGTTTGAGGAATAAACGAGCTACCTCCTCGGCAGGACGCTCATTGGTTGCGGGGATGAAGGTTGCATACTTCGAAAACCTGTCCCCCACAACAAAAATCCTTGCAAATCCATCAGACTTAGGCAAACCCAAAATAAAGTCCATGGATAAGCTTTTCCATGGGTGCTTCGGAATGGCCAAGGGTTGTAACAACCCACCAGGAACCTTCAACTCAACCTTATCTTATTGGCACACCAAACATGTCTTCATATAGGTCTCCACATCATCACCTATGTGAGGCCAATAAAATCGATCCTCCAATAGAGCCAAAGTACGGTGTATATCTGGATGGCCGACCTATTTTGAATCATGGCATTTTTTTATGACTTCCTTCCGCAAGTTCCCATGTTGAGGCACATATAGACGTTGCCCTTGAGTGTATAGTAATTCTCTCTTGAGCCAAAACTTCCTTGTTTTTCCATCTTTAGCAAGCTCAATCAAATTCTTGGCTATGGGATCGTGGGACAATCCTTTTCGAATACGCTCCAATAAGGGACTTTTGGGGTGGCTTATTGCTGCAAACTCCATTTTTCGGCTAAGCGCATCAGCCATAGTGTTAGCATTCCTCAGCTTGTATTCCATGCTAAAATCAAACTCCGCTAGAAAAACCTGCTAACTAGCCTGCTTGGGGGACAACTTTTTCTGAGTTAGGAAATAACTGTTTGCAACATTATCAGTAAATACGACAAACCTGGAACCCAACAAATAGTGTCTCCATATGTGCAAACAATGTACCACCGCAGTCATCTCCTTTTCTTTGACCGTATATCTTCATTCTGTCTCATTCAGCTTTCGACTCTCAAAAGCAATTGGATGCCCATCTTGCATCAACACTCCCCCTATCACATAGTCCGAAGCATCTGTGCGTACCTTATATACCTTTGAAAAGTCTGGCAACGCAAGTACAGGCTCAATCATCATTGCTTACTTCACTTGATTGAAGGCTTCCTCGCATCGAGGATCCCAATTCCACACTTTATCCTTCTTCAACAAGTCCGTCAATGGTGTAGTGATCTTGGAATAACCTTCAATGAAGCAACAATAATAATTTGCTAATCCAAGGAATGACTGCAACTCCGTCACCTTGGTTGGTGGCTCTCAATCGGCAATTGCTCGAACTTTACTTCCATCCATCCGAATCATGCACCTCCCACAATATGGCCTAAAAAGGGCACCTCTCATTTGGCAAATGAGCATTTCTCCTTTTTAACATAAAGCTCATTTTCTCGTAGGGTTTTGCACACCTCCCTCAAATGTCCCACATGCTCCTGGAGCGTCTTACTATACACTACGTTATCATCAAGATAAACAACCACAAAACGATCTAAGAAGGGTTGTAATACCTTATTCATTAACGTATAGAACGTGGCCGGAGCATTTTTCAACCCTAACGGCATCACAAGGAACTCAAAAGACCCGTACCAAGTTACACAGGCTGTCTTGGGCTCATCCCCTTTGGCTATTCTCACTTGATGGTACCCCGATCGCAAATCCAACTTCGTAAACCATCTCACACTACCAAGTTGATCGAACAAATCTGTAATAAGAGGAATGGGATACTTGTTCTTCACAGTAATCTTGTTTAAAGCCCTATAGTTAATGCACAATCTTACGGACCCATCATGCTTCTTTTGGAACAGTACAGATACACCGAATGGGGCTTTAGATGGTCTAATGAACCCGACATCTAAAAGCTTTATCAATTGCTTCCGCAATTCCTCTAACTCAGGCTGAGCTATCCGATATGGTGCCTGTAATAGCCCAAATTTCAGTAATGTCGGAAATTGTGGTGCAAGACCACTAAATTCGACAAATGAACTCGTAGAAAATATTATTTAATATTTACGAGCCAAATGTGGTTTTTAAAAGATTTTTGAAATAGTAAGATTGTGTTCATAAAGATTTATTTGGTCAAAATATCGAAGAAAAGAGGTATCGAGATCTCGGTATTATAAACTGAGCTATAAATATTTTATGAATATTAAAGGAGTGTCACTAAGGTAATATTAAAGTTTCGTTAAGAAATTTTAAGGTTTGGTGGTCAATTGAGTAAAAAAGACTAAATTGAATAAAGTGCAAAATTGTGAAAAGTGATGAAATAGCTCAATTGTCAAAAGAGGAAGGACCTAAAGTGTAAATAAGCCCAAAAGAGATATTTTGGGCGGCAATAGCTGAGAAAAATTAGGAAATGGGTGAAATAAGGGCAAAATTGGAAAATTTGCCAAAATTAGTTAAATAAAAATGGGACCAAATGGGAATATCTAGAATTCTCTTCATTTTTCTTCATTCTTTTCAGCTGAGAAACAGCCATGGAAGAGGTTTCAAGCTGGTTTTTCATACTCTAGCTTCATGTAAGTTTAATTCTTGCTCTCTCCTTGAAATTTCTATGTTTTTGGACTTTTACAATTGGGTCCAACTTATTAATTCATTAGTTTTTGATTTCATGACTAAATTTTTAAAGTTGATATGGATTAGTTTTGAAATTATGTGATGAATAAATATTGAATTGAAGCTTTAATCTTGTTATATGATGATTTTATCAAGTAAAATTGATGGAAACTTGATTTTAGGACCTAATTGTGAAACTGTTGAAATTAAGGCCTATTGTTAGAATTCTGATTTTCAAAAGTTTTGAAGTAGTTCAAAATGAGAGAAAAAGGTATTAAATGAGAAAATTAGCTCAATGGAGGGGTTAATTAAGTAAGGACTGAATTGAATGAATTGAGCAAATTGAGACAAATTGGGAAACAAGATGTCACACTAAAGCAGTATTGGACGCAGCAATTGTCTAACTTTGAAAAATCACCAAAAATGGTAGAAATTGAATTAGAAGTTGAATAAGATATGTAATTAAAGCTTGTTGAGTCTATTTTCATATAAAAGAAACAAAGAAAGCAAAGGAATTCGGTATCTTGAGATATTTGCATTTTTGTGAGACTGGTTCAGATTGATTTTGAGATCCCCTGTTCTGAATTGTAAAAATCATTAAAAATTGTAAAAAAATAGTTATGGAACATAATTTATATGGGTGGATTCCTTATTGAGTCTATTTTTACTATAAACAAACGTGGATATCTTTTGAAATCTGTATAAAGAGAAATTGGAATTTTAGTGAAGAGCGGTCAGGGTTGTCAAGTAGCGAAACAGGGGAAAACTTTAACTAATAAACTGTATTAATTGGCCACACCAAAAATTCTGGAAAAATTATGGTAAGAAGATATATGAGTCTAGTTTCAAGGAAAATTTACGGATCTGAATTTGGAGCTCTGTAGCTCAAGATAAAAATAATGTAGTGACTATGATACGGATGGACAGCTTGAAAATGTACATAAGTAAATAGTAAAAATTATAGAAAATGTTACTTACAAGTGTGTTGTTTATACTAAGGATGTGGAATGGAGTGGAGGAGGAGGAAAATATATGAATGATTTGTATTTAGATTAATCATATGCTTGATTGTAATTGATAAATGTTGAATCAGAAATGGTATAATGTTTATTACTTGATATTATTATGAATTATGTGACTAACGGAGATATTGAGAATGTATATTAGGATTTCGTGAGCAGAATGACTGAGTATGTTTTGCAGTAATCAACTCGAGCGATTCCAGCTCAATGACAAGATGAATTGACGGAAAAGACCATGGTTGGACCATGGCAACAAGTGAAAGTGGTAACTTCGGCTACAAGTGAAAAGTGATTTCCGTATAAGACCATAGCTGGGCTATGGCATCGGAAACAAGTGATAAGCAATTCCCGCATAAGACCATAGCTGGGCTATGGCATCGGAGAAAAGTGATATGTGACCCGTGTAAGACCATATCCGGGATATGGCCTCGGTATGATATGTGATCCGTGTAAGACCATGGCTGGGCTATGGCATCGGAATAAGATGATAAGTGACTTCCATGTAAGACCATAGCTGGGCTATGGCATTGGGATAAAGTGAAAAGTGATTTTTCCGTGTAAGACCATATCTGGGATATGGCATCGGAGTGATATGTGTTTCTGAGTAAGACCATATCTGGGATATGGCATCAGTGATATATGTGATCCGTATAAGACCATATCTGGGATATGGCATCGGCGTGATACGTGCTTAAGATGTAAGACCATAGCTGGGCTATGGCATTCTAATGAAAAGTAATGAATTGACGGATAAGCCCATGGTTTTACCATGGCATAGTGATAGTGAAGATATAAGACCATTGCTGGGCTATGGCATTCTATCGAAAGTGATGAATTGACGGATAAATGAAAAGACCATAGCTATGCTATGGCATCAGTGATTATCAGTGAAATACAATGTGTATCGGCGCACATCAAAGAACACGGGACTATGATTGTACCATGCAGGAAGTGAAGAAGTAACAGATCATAGTTGGATGAGACTATGACATCAGTGAAAAATGACGATTTCTAAATCGGTAAAGTTTTGGTAAGTGATATGTGATTATTATTAGCATTGATTCTGATATTTGTGTACTATTCGATGTTGAAATGATTCAACGTATAAACTTAGCATAAGAATGAGAATGAGATTAATATGAATAAGTTCAGATATGTATATGAGTTTTGTGAGTATTGAATTGATAAGGCTTGTGAACTGTGTGCCATATTATGTGAAAGAATATGACATGGGTTATTGAATCCCTACAAGTTACAATGTAAAATGTAATGAAAATGGTTTAATTACATGTGTGGCACATAATGTGCGAGAATATGGGTATCCAATATATTTGTATAGATTCAATGGAAAAAAAAATAAATATGGTAATACGAGGACAAATAGTAATACTGAGTAATATGAGCTCAGTAAGTAAGTGATTTTCAGTACTATAAGTTTATGACATGGGTAAGAGTTTAAAAGATTGAGTGTGTGACATCTGTTTTAGCCAAACGTAATGGCTTATATTAGCTATTGTGGCTGGAAATATGATTATATATATATATGCATGTGCTATGAATTTTATATGATGAGTTTATGATGATTATGGTAGGAATGTGATAAAGACATGAGTAAAATCTATGATCTCTAATGCATATGAAATTGACATGATCATAATATGGCTAAGGACGTTTAAGTGTTCATGTATGCCTTGTTGTATGCTATTGTAGAAGTATGTGTTCGTATGATGAGAAGGAGCTAAAAAGGGCTTAATAAATAGCCGACACTGTCCACACGGCTGAGTACACGGGCGTGTTCCCTGGCCGTGTGATTTTGACACGATGTGCCATGAGCGTGTTTAGGCCGTGTGATGGAACACGGGTCATAAACACGGGTGTATGCACAGGCCGTGTGAGTTGGGCAGATTACTCCACGGGCTGTTGGCACGGTCGTGTTAGAGGTATACACGGGCGTGTTTGTAGAGTCACACGGGCGTGTGACATAATTGTTAACAAATTTCTAAGATATCTTCTTAAGTACTTGAGAGTTTTCGGTTTGTTTTCTAGCCACCTCAAATGTATGTTTTGGGCCTTGTAAGCCCGCTTAAGGGAGTAATGTGCATGCAAACGAAAAGTTTTAAATTGATCAAAATTTTATGGTCCAGTTTTATATGATTGGTTGAGTTTAAGTCCGGTAGCACCTCGAACCCTATCTAGGTATCGGATATGGGCAAAGGGTGTTACAGTGCCCTTGCTGGCGGCTCAGTATTGGGCAACAACTCAATCTTGTGGTCCACCTCTCTCTTAGGTGGCAACTTTTTAGGCAACTCCATGGGCATTACATCTTGAAATGCTTCCAGCAACTATTTCACTTCCTTTGGAATTTCTCCTCGGATTTCATATCCACATTGTCCCTCAAGGTGGCTAAATACGAAACTTCATTTCGGCGCATTCCTTTGCCAAATTGGATTGCTGACAATGTTTTCCCCTCTATGCTTCCCTTTCTTTTTATTTACACCATATATCGACAGTTTAAATCAAAGATCATCATGTAATTCTCCAAAGGATGAATATCCATATTAACTCGATCAAAAAAGCTTAATCCAACTATGAAATCATAATCATCAAGTATGATTACCTTTATAGTTGCTTTGCTAGTCCACTCGCCAAGTTTGAGTTCCACTCCTTTCGCCACACCCGTTATAGGAATGCTTTTCGAGTTTATTGTTTTGATTCGACCCGAATCCTCCTCAATTTTGAGGTCAAGTTCCTTTACCATTTCTTCAGACATGAATAAGTCAGACGTACCAGTATCGATAAGCGCATTTAATCCTCTACCAGCTACGATGATGTCCACAAATATCAGCCCATTACTTGCCTTCTCTTCGACACCACCCAATATCGAATTAAGGCTTTCCTCTTCGACTCCCTCATACGCCTCCATGGCATAGAAAGCAGCTTTCTTTGGACAGACACTCATCCTATTTCGGCCTTAGTAAGGATAGCATCTCAATGGACCCTTCTTATCCCAAGGTTTACCTTGACCTATCTTTGGGCCTTCACTATTCTTTTCTACTTGATCTTTGTCTCCCCCACCATTGCCTTTGGGTCTTGACTTAGGCTTGGAAGGCTCACTATTATCAAACTTCCTTCCCCCAACATCGTAAAAATTTTCTGCCTCGGCCATGGCGGCGGTCAATTTAGTGATGCTAAGGTGATGCAACTCTTGCTTATCCCACATTTTCAATCCATCCTCAAACCAATAAAATGCTTCCTTCTCATTCAAGTCTGAGATCTGAAGCATTAACTTATTGAATTCCCGAACATAATCTCAAACGGTGTCTTGTTGGGTAAGCCGGTGAAACTTAGCACAAGCCTCCTTTTCAGCATGCTGCAGATAAAACTGCTTCTTCAACTCTCTTTGGAACTCCTTCCAAGTCTCAATAGCCGTTCCTCCACGTTTCTCATCCGTGGACCTACGCCACCACCACAAGAGAGCAACATCAGAAAAGTAAACCGAAGCAGTGTTTACCTTGGTGTCATCATCATTGATGCCCATTGCTTGAAAATATTGCTCCAATTCTCACAAAAAGTTATCCACTTCTCTCACGGACCTAGCCCCCTTAAACTTCTCAGGTTTTGGAACATCCACATGACGTTGCCTTGGTCTCAAAGCCAACATCCCACTTCCCAGAGCGGTCTTACAGATAGTGAGCTCCCCCTTAAGCTCAGCAATCTCTTCTTTCATGACAATCACTAGGGCCTCAAGAGCTTCGTCCCTTACCGTCAATTTATCTGAAGTGGATCTAAGGGAATCTAAAATAAACTCTTTGCTATCTTCCCTCAATTCCTCCATACGGATGAGGGCCACTTCGAGTGTCTCCTTCATGTCACCAACAGACTCCTCGAGATTGACCACTCGATTTTCCAAGCTCGACAACATATCCCTCGATCTACTAGCTTTTCTGGCCGTCTCAAGGGTCTTCATTGGCTCATTCTACCCAACTTTCGACATCATTGCTTTCACGAACCGGCTCGGATACCAACTGTCACGGACTTAAAGTTTTCACTTCACGATTCGTGCGGCCTTAGGCAGTTTTTTGCTCCCAAAAAGGCCTAAGTCAGCCTAACTCCCACAATAACTAAATCAAACGAAAGCAACTCAAAGCAAACGAGGATGAACGAAGATCAATATAAGAACAAGCCACCGAAAATAAGAACAAGAGAGAGAGATTTAAGTGAATGCTCTCAAGAATTCTTATTACTTCTCAAAACTCAAGTGATTTATAATGAAGGAAGTGGTCTCTATTTATAGTTGAGCCTCTTCAAATCTAACGGTACAGATCAATTACATCGACGGTCAAGATTAAAGAGTATCTACAAAATCAAATCTCTAAGATTACAAAATCATATCTTCTAAGATTACATATCCTCGAAGATTATGTTTCCATATGTGACAATCTTGTAGATGGACCTTCAATCTCCTCAAGTAACGGGCCAGTCCGATCGGGCCAAATGACCTCCTTCTCCTTTGATGGATCGCACAAATGTGTCATGGTTGCGGGCTCCCATGCGCAACCTATGACACTAACACCTATTTAAAAAAAGATTATTAACCATTTTAATCCTTTGAATAATTGTTATCTAAGTCCCTAAGCTTTTTCCTAATTAAAAATCTATAGCTATTAAACTTTAGTCCTTGGATGTTAATTAACCACTTTTTCGACTAAATTACTTAATCGAATTTCAATATATTTTAATATTAACTCTGTAAATATTCTCATTTAATATTTATGGTCTCAATTTATGAAAATAAGATTTCAAAACCGTATTTTTAATACCGTAAAAAACTTGGTATTTACATTTAGCGCTTCTCGAAATAAAAATTCAGACAGTTTGCGTATGATTAAAGAGAAATGCAGATTTCATTATCCAGGAGAATTCAGCTCCAAATAATTGCTTGGAAAATATGGTTGTCCAATTTATAGAAGACAAGAGGACAAACAAGAAGTAACAATTAAAATACCAAACTTCATATCCTACTTTTCGATATATATTTTTATTATTTTATGATTCACTTTTATATTTATTAAGCTAAAAATAATATTAGTTATGATAAAATAATATCAATACAATGCAAACTAGGAAATTAAAATTTAATAAACTTTGTTCATATCTTATATCTTTTTTATTTTCTTTTGATATGTATATTTTTCGTTATTTATTGCAATAATTTTTAGATTTTATATATCTTATATTATTTTATTCTTTACTACAATATTTTTAATATAATTGTAACACTTCATATTCAGTTTAAACGTTATGACCAAATCTGAAGAAATTATTGCACTACTTTTGAAAACCTAGAAACCATTTGACTTAAAAGGGTTCCGGTAGTTCTTGCTAAGTAAAATTTCAGTTTATTAGAGAATATTTCTTTCTTAACCCATTTGGTAAAATTGTTGATGATTTATACTTTAAAAATATTTAGGTTAAGCAAAATAATTTTTAATCTTTGTCTTGTTATGGCTATTAATAAAGCACAAGGTCAGATGATATCAATAGTATGAGTGTATTTGTCACAACATATTTTCTCTTATGGACACACTACAACAAAACAGGGCTTTAGCGGCGTTTCTAGTGGCCTTTGAACAAAAAATGCCGCAAATATGGTACATTAACGGCGTTTGTAAGAAAACGCCACTAAAAACAGAGAAATAGTGGCGTTTTTTAGGTAAAACGCCGCTAAAAATTGAGCAATAGCAGTGTTTTTGTAGAAGCGCTGCTAAAAGTTTGAGCAATAGCGGCGTTTTTGTTGAAGCGCCGCTAAAAGTTTGAGCAATAGCGGCGTTTTTATAGAAGCGCCGCTAAAAGTTTAAGCAATAGCGTCGTTTTTGTAGAAATGCCGCTAAAAGTTAAGCAGCCATTTTTGTGTAGGGACTCGTTTCGATTTGATCCAATTTAGTTTTTCATATTTTTTCTTATTCTTGTTTTGAATTATATTTTATTTTGATACATTCACTTATAAGCAATGAGAATGTTTCATTTTAGTTAATTATGAAAAGTTACAAATTGATAACTAAACTATTTAGAAGTTTTCATTTAAGTTACAAAACTGTTAAAATTGATTTAGGGTTTAATGTTTAGTATGTTAATTTTATGGTTTAGGTTTTTGTTATTTTAGGTTATGAGTTTAGTGTTTTAAAGTTTGTTATTTGGGGTTTAGTATTTAGGGTTTAAGATCTTAGTGTTTAGTAGTATTAAGGTAATTTAAGTGTTTATTGTTAGGGGTTAGGGGTTAAGGGTTAGGGGTTTAGATGTTTAGGGTTTAATAGTTAAAGATTTTTGGTTTATGTTTTGTGGTTTAATGTTTAGAGGATATGTGTTGGGGTTTAGGGGTTTAGGGTTTGTGATTTATAATTTGTGGTTTAGGGTTTATTGTTTTATAATTAGTGATTTATAAATTGCATACACAAAACGACGCCGTTTTCTGCGCTGCTAAAAAATTAATTTTAGTATCCCATAACCCTGATTATTATTTCCCCAAACCCTAAATTTCCTAAGTCCCCAAAATTTCCCCAATTAAAAATCTCCCAAAATCCCGAAACCAAAATCCCTCAAATCGATTTCCCCCAATTCAAATCCCTAAAATCCCTAGAATCCCATAACCTTGAAGCTGTTGGACTCAACTGTCGTTCACCGATCCTTCCTTTTCTTGTGAAACTATCTTCCCATAACCCCGAAGCTGTTGGATCCAACCATGGATCCAACCATCATTCACCGATCCTTCCTTTTATTGTGAAACTGTCTTCCCATAACTCGAATGGTATGTATCCATTACCCCAATGTTTATTTCTTTAAAATAGGTTCAAATTTTTTTCCTTAATTTATATATTAAATAATTTATTATAAAATTGTAAAAGAGATAATATGAATTTTAATATTAAATTTATCATTATATAGTTTGAGGTTTGGGGTTATGTGTTAGAGTTTAAGGTTGGAGTTTGGATTTGGGGTTATGTAGGTTTGTGGTTAAGTTTTTTAAATTATATATTAAATAATTTATTATATAATTGTAAAAGAGATATTATGAAATTTAATATATAAAAATTATCATTATAGTTTTTTAAACCTTTTTGGCTTCATTATTTTGAATTTTTTTGTTTTTGTTTTCTTACATAAAAAAATTATATAAAAATCATGTCATTTATCTAATTCTTTTAAATATTACTTAAAGTTTCAAAAATTATTTATTTAAAATTAATATGAATTATATAATAGTTAAATATAAAATTGTAATAAAAGTCAAGCACTCTTTTATTTATATTAATTAAAATGTAATTTATCAGTATATGACTGATTCTTTTAAAAATTTATATATTAAATAATTTCTTATATAAATCCAAAAAAGATAATATTAATATTATTATATAAAAATTATCATTATAGTTTTAATTATCTAAATATAAAAGAGTTAATATATTAAAATTAAAAAAAACTGTAAAAAAGTCATTAGCGGCGCTAGAAAAAACGCCGCGAAAGGTTTGCATTAGCGGGTTAGGCAAAAAACACCGCAAACTATAATTTTGAGCGTAAGGGCGTCGTTTTGCTATTCACAGTTTTATTCCCCCTGTCCCCGAAATCCCTTATTGTTTTCCCTAGAAGTTTTCCCAAATCCCTCATTCCCTATCGACCATCTGCTACTTTCCCCTATTGTTTTCCTCTGAAAATTCTTGTTCTTCCGTTAACTTACTCAGAAGATTAATGTTGAAATTGGCTGACCCAGATATTAGTTAATATCCTTCTTTCATTTTGTTTTCAACTTTAGAACCTCTAGTGCTGTAGAAGTAATTTTAAGTTGCTTACTTCTCTGGATGCAACATTTATTGGTTTTGCATTCTATATGTCCATAGATTTTGTTCAAGAGGCAAGAAACTTTGAGACAATGTCTAACAACTTTCGAAACAACAAATTTGTTCGAAAACCTCGTATATTTTGGGTATGAAATGGTTGTTTTACTCTCTTTTTTTGGTTTTTGGATATGAATCTCTAATTTTCCCTTTGATTTTTTAGCTTTTTTCTTCAAAAGATTTTATTTTTCTTCTTCTTTTGGTCAAAATCTCAGCGCCCCCTTTTTTTGTTGATCTGTTGGAGGCTTGGAGTTGTCAATTTAGTAAATCCTTTGAGCTTTGAAGATAGTGTTTTGTTTTTGTTTGGCTTGAGAATGGATAATGTGATTGGTGGTAAGTTTAAGCTTGGAAGAAAGATTGGCAGTGGCTCTTTTGGAGAGCTTTATTTAGGTATGGTATCCCCAAAGCCCTGTGATGGCTTTCTTCCCTTTTCTTATTAATGGAAAATATGTATTGTTTCTTTAATTCTTCGTTAGTTTTGTGGTTTTGTTTTACTAATTTTTTGGGGGTTTCTGTTGAAGGGGTAAATGTGCAAACTAAAGAGGAAGTTACTGTCAAACTGGTATGCTGATCTTTTCTTGAGATTGTGCTTTTGTTGGTCTGCCTCTAGCTTTGGTATTTATAATGATGATTTTGGATCCTTGAATACCTATAAATAAAGCAAGCTTTATTATTATTTTTTGGCTTATCCTAGCTTTGGACTTTAACAGTACTAAGTGTTATATCCTTTAACAGTACTAAGTGTTATATCCATCTCAAAGGTACCTTTAAATCTATGGTGTTCTTGCTGTGTCTTTTGATGTGAACTTTTTAAGTAAAGAAGAAATTGTCCGGTGAGTTGCTGGTTTGTTACTGTTAGACTAATTTCTTATGTTTTCTCTTGTAGACGGTACATCAGAATGCTTACCATGAGGACCCTCATGCCAAGGAATTTGGAATTAAAATTAGCAAGAAGCTTGTTTCAGTTGAAGGACGCATTCTACCTGTGGGTAAGTTATTTATTATCATATTCAATTTTCTGCATTTTTATTTATTCTTGATTTTTAATTTCTGTTTTGCTTGAAGCTTAAATATCATGATACAGGTAGAGAGAAGAACTGCTTTCCTCAAGTTAGGCAATGGAATATGATGAATAAGGTATCTCTTACTGCCAGTGCTGGTGCATACAATGTACTATTGAGCAGGATTTCTGTAATATACCTGTATCTGTGCTGTTGTAGTGTATTCGGTCATTAATCAAACTAATCTTATGCTCACCAACATGTGTTTGGAATTGATAAATAATTTGATTATCTAGGTAAATGTGAAAAGAAAATAAATTATAGTTGTCCTAAACTGGAGAACAAAGTTGTTGTAACTGCATCTGCATGTAGAATTGATAAGTTTCTATATAGTAATTTTATACATATAATACAAATGTTTCTAAAATGTAAACTTTGTAGCATAAATAATTGAAATTTTATAATTTTAGTAAGTAGTTTAGTCTTAAATTGAAAATTTTGTCAACTATAGCAATTCAGTATAAACAATAACTTGCTCTTATAAAAAAGTGATGGTAAATTAATTTTTATGGCAAATTTAGGTGCTCTTTGTCAAGATATATGGGCACATGTTTATGTGTTGAAGTAATATTAAGTTAAATTTGTATGTGGGTACTGCTTTGATAGATATGTACTCAAAATGTGGGTGTTTGGACTTGGCATATCAAGTGTTTGATGAATTGCCTGAAAGAGATATATTATGTTATAATGCAATGATTGGTGGATTTGGTATTCATGGTGCAAATATCACCCTTCCCTGCATTTCGTATTAAGATATCAATTTCATTTTTCTGCTTTTTATTTGTATATCATAATTACTATTCACCACAGATTTTAGGCTGGACCATATACAAAATTTCTTTACTTTTGTTAATTAGATATTTGAATATTTGAGTCCACCATCAAATTTTATTTCATGCTGGACAGGTAACTTTCTATTCTTTTAAAATTTTATGTAAATCTCATGTTTTCTTGCTACAGTATAAATAACAGGCAAGATTTAGAATGATAGTAAGCAGACAACCATGTCAAGGAGGCAAGCTAATCCCATGCGCCGCTTTGTCGACAGCGGAAGCTTTTCTCTCGCTGGTGCCCTACATTCCAAACCCGATCTTCTCCCATTTTACCAATCAATCTTGTCCTTGTGGTATTTCTCTCTCTCTTTTTTCCTCTTTATTTAATTTTATTTCTAATTTTGTTGCTTTTAGCGAAGGAAATTAACTTCGGTGGTAAAATTAAACTTTCATGGTGCTATCCTTCTTATTAGCTATATATATAGTGGCTCAAGTATCCTTACATCTTTACTGCTATTTCTTGTTTGGATTTACTTGCTTTGTTATTCAATACGTTAATCTTATTTGTTCAATTAATTAACCATCACGTCTCTTCGGATGAATATAGGCAAATTCAGAGGCGAATCAATTAGTCAGATCAGAGGTAAATTTTATTTTAGTTTGATTTTGACAATTAAATTAACTTGCGATTGTGAAGTTACTGGTTTCCGTGTGAGTGTTTTAGGGTCCGGTTCCCTTTAGTACTTTTTAGTCATTTCTTTATGGTACATCTTTAATCAACGTTTAACTTTTACAATTAACCAGTGATTCCTACTAATTTGAATGTTAATGATGCGTGCAGTAATGAAAATTGTATAAAATTGAAACCTTTTTTTAATTGTGAATGGAAGATATGAAAGCTTGTTTATTATTTGGTTTTGAATAGAATTTTCAAGTACCGGGCTCTGTATTTGGCGATTTATTTTCAAGCCTATGAAATTGATAATGGGGTTTGAGAGGATTTTACTTTCATAAAATGGTCAAGTTGGTTGTCATACTTGAGTCTTAAAGACCTCTCTGAACATCCTTGTGTTGTTTTTTTATCTTCAATCCTTTTTTTCTTGTATTTTTGGGAATGGGGAGTTTATTATTTTTGAAGCCAACTATCATAATTGTTGTTTAAGTGCTAAATAAATATTTCCTTAAAGCCACATATGCCATATCCCCTGAATCTCTCTCTCCTATTTTTTTCTCAGGCACAACAAGGTGAACTGGCAGTTATTGCAAAACTTGCTGATCCTAGTTATGCTGTTGAAGTGTCATCACCTGTTCCAGATGTTTCATTGGTGAGTTTTGTTTCTCCTAGTGTCTTACTGGTGAAAATCGATTGCTTGGCATTAAGTTATGGACAATTGAGAACCATTCATCATAGAATGATGTGGTAATTCAATTTCAGCAGTTTTTTTGTGGTTCTAAGTTGCTTAATGAATGTTCATACTGTTGTTATTTTCTTTATGCATTATTCAACCCATACTAGACTGACTTTTGCATTGCTTTGCAAACATCTTATCATATTTCATTAACTTTATGCATTATTCATTAACTTTTTCTTAATTGAGAAACATCTTTTCTTGCTTTGTAAACGCAGTTTGCAGTGTTTGATTCTAAGAAGTCTTCTAATTCCATTCCTTATCATATTTCATTGTTTTGTATGGACAATCGACATTCTACATGCTAGGGAGGCTGGTTAATAAAGATGGTGGGCATGTTTTTTATTTAAATGCTGGTCTTTACAAAATGCATACATTTTTAAGTTCGACATTTTATGTTGCTATTACAGGTGGGAAAAAAGTTCAAGAACGGCCTTGATGGTATGAACTTTCTTTTTCTATAGTTTTTTATCCGCTAACTAATTGAATATGTCAAATACCCTTAGTTTGAATTCTATATCTAATGAGGTTAAATAATGATGATTCTTAGGCATGCGAATTGGTGGCAAACGCTTGATTTAAGTCGAAACAAGTTTGCAAAGATGGATAATCTTCGGAAATGTGTGAAGTTGAAGCACTTGGACCTTGGATTCAATCAATTGCGATCCATCTCATCATTTAGTGAGGTAAGTTACTTGGATTATTTACTAATGAAATTGTGACTTTGGATTTGACTTGATGCTAAAAAATTGATAAATGGATGTATGTATTTGGTATGGCATTATCAATTGCCTTGACTATAGGTTTCTTTCGCATAGTACTTTTTTTAAATAGACTGCTTTTTGCTGTGTTTTACTTGTGCAATTGCAAATGGATGTATGTATTTGGTATGGCATTATCAATTATAAGAATATATAAATTTTAAATTATTAATTCACCTCAATATAATTGCAAATGATCTCTGGCATATAAGTTGTTTTTATTTATTCAGATTTTGTTAAATTATATTTTTAATTAATTTGACTTAAGTTAATTACCAAAAAGCATTGAGATGAGAGTAAGTAGTTGTAATTTCAAAACTACGTATGTTTGCATTCACTATAATGCTAGTGGAAGATTTTATTTTACAAGGAGCTTTTAAGTATTTTTTTTTAGTTAAGCTTAACTTAGTTTAAAGTTGGGCTCAATTATTACTTTAGTATTTAATTTATTTTGTATCAGTTTCATATTTTGAAGTTTCAAATCCTCATATTCAAAACCTATTTCACGGATGATTTCAATACTCTTTTACTTAACCATGAAATTTAATGCTTAAAATACCAGCTGTATGTGTCTTTGGTTCTGGACATCCATCCTAAAATGAATTTCATACTATGAAGCAGCGACACTTCTGTCAGGAGTATTCAAGTGTCGAACATGTGTCCGACATGAACACCACTCCAATGTGGCAAAATATGTTAGACACGTGATGGTACATAAAATGCCTAGGTGCATGATAACGTTTTTCTTTTCCCTCTCAACTGGAATCAACATGGAACCTTGTATTTTATAGAACTCATGTAATTATGTTTGCGGTAAATGAGAGAACTTTAAAGTTAGACATTTCCATGCTATTTGTGTTTAATTGCTAAGAGCTGTTGTAATTCAGGTGGTGGCAGCCAATGCAAATCTTGTCTTAATCACTAGGGGCATTGAGAAGACTACAACGGCTTTAGTATTTGAGCTTAAGGCTATTTCAAAAGAGGTAAATGTTAATGCTCAACTGCTTTCATGTTTTCTATCTTACTATTTCAAAAGAGGTAAATGTTAATGCTCAACTGCTTTCATGTTTTCTATATTACTATTTGAAGGGAATATAATTAGTGTGCTGTGGGGTTTAGGTTGAAGACAGTGAACTTGCTGATGTTGCTGCTGTTAGTGCTGGGAAAAATAATGAAAGAGGAAATATGATTGCTGAGGCCTTGAGTAAAGTTGGTCGAAAGGGTGTAATTACCCTTGAGGAGGGAAACCGAATAAGGTATTAAATCTCCATCGTAGGAACGATGAACCTGTTAGAGTGCTTATTTTTGTTGTTGATTAATTATTGAAAAATCCTTAAGATGCTGGTGATATATAAGATCTGCATTTTGTAGTTTAGTGTAACAAATTTGAACATCATTTTTCAGTGAAAGGAAGAAAGTTGTGTTTACTATTTGTTGTTTTTGATTAGTAGAAAAATTTTCAACTGAATTTTATTTAAAGTGTCAAAATAAATTAAATTTCAACACATTATTTATAAGAAACTAATTTCATGGGGAGCGCTATAGTTGATATTACTATACGAACAAAAAAGTAAACGATGAAGAAAAATACCTAGAACTACAGATTATGAGGAACGTCAAATGTGAAACATATAAGAACTATAAAAGCAAAGAAGAGAGATAGTGGTGACTTTTGAAGCGCCGCTAAAGATCAAGACTTTTAAAAACGCTGCTAAAAGACCTGTTCATTAGCGGCGCTTTTAAAAAAACGCCGCTAAAAGTCATGGTAATTAGCGGCGCTTTTAAAAAATGCCGCTAAAAGTCATGGTTATTAGCGGCGCTTTTACAAAAACGCCGCTAAAAGTCATGGTCATTAACGGCGCTTTTATAAAAACGCCGCTAAAAGTCATTGTCATTAGCGGCATTTTTTGAAAACGCCGCTACAAGTCATGGTCATTAGCGGAGCTTTTTCAAAAGGCGCCGCTAAAACTCATGGTCATTAGCGGCGCTTTTTTTAAGAAACGCCATTAAAAGTCATGGTCATTAGCGTCAATTTTTTAAAGAACGCCACTAAAAATCATAATCTTTAACGGCGTTATCTATAGCGTCGTTTTTTGCGATGCTTATGAATACGTCGCAAATAATTTTAGCGGTGTTTTGACAAAAAAATGCCGCTAAAAATCTATTTTCTTGTAGCTACAACTATATGTTGTATTATCTAGAGGGGTTTCAACATTATCATCGAAAGTTTAAGTCAAGTTGTGCAAGAAAAGTATGAAGAAAAACATGCAAAAAAAAAAAAAGTCTATCAGGAAGTGTTATTAAAAGAAAGGTACATATACAACAATTATTTTATAACCTAAAAAAGCATTATTATTATTATGAGCATCTATTATATAACTAATTTATCTATATTGATTTTGCAGTGATCAAAACAATAATCATAGAAAAGTGGAATATATGATTTTACATTATGTCTTTTTAAACCTTGTACACAAATAACATTTTATAATATTGTACTATTACTTACAAAATATGACTTATTTTAAGTATTTTTTATATTAAATATGTTATATATAATTTTTAATTATTCTTAATTTAACAAATAAACGTGTATATCACGTGTAACACTGGTGACCAAAAAAATTAATATATATTTTAAATTTTGTTAAATTTTTTTAAGTAAAATTGTATAAGGTAAATTTGATTAACTCTAATAATACATGCATCCTTGTGAATATAAATTATTAATTTTTTATATAAGACATAAGAATAATAGAAATATTAGATTTAATGTAGTGAAATTAAATTAATTTTTTCCAAGTGAAATTTAAATTTCCTAGTTTTATTGAAGATGCGGTAAATTTTTAAGAAAAAAAATCATTAAAATGAAGCTCTTTTATTTTTATTTTTGGATAAGTAGATGGAAAATAATAGATTAAGGATCAAATAAAAAAATTGACAACCAAAACCCCTTGGTCAGCAGTTGTTGGCAAGAAGTGATTGTTTTTGTTGGAATATATAAAAATAAAATAAAATATATGTGGTTAAGCATTTGACATTTGTGGCTATAGTTTCATGGGGGCACACGCTCAGTTTAAAAGCCACTCCTTTTTAGCCTAAAGCTAACTAGTTTTCAGTTACAAAGCAAAACATAACTTAGATAAAGCATGATTCTCGTCGTCACTCAAATCTATGGGCCCCACAAATGTTGTCCGCATCGCAACGGCATATTCCTCTCTATCTCACCTTCCAAACGACAGCGTTAAACTAAAAAAAAAAAAAACCGGCCTTTTTTTTAATTAAATTTTTTTTAAAATCTTTTGCCTCGGGCAAGGCATTGACGGATAAATATATACCTCAGGTTTCTTGCCTCTTTCCCTCATACTTGAAATAAATTTCTACTTCACTCTCTCCACTTAACGCTTCCATCTGTACGGCATCCTTTTGTTGTTCTTGGATTTCCATCAATGGCGAAAGAACCAGTTCGCGTCCTCGTTACTGGAGCTGCAGGTATTGTTATGCTCCACCTCTCAGATCCTTTACTTAACATATTCAGATCTATTAATTTTGATTGGACGACTCCGATCTCTATTATCTGGTCCAGTTAATCGTAACTTAGACTTGAACTTTGTTTTTATTTCTTATGTTTCGATTGGACCGATAATTGTTTAGATTAGAAATGATTGATCTTGTACTAGGTTTTACTGACAAATATGTTAGTTTGCCTTCGATCTAAGCGTAGTAGCTCAAGTAGTGTTTGTGGAAGTTTATATGCTAAATGATGGATGATGATTCGGAGTTTTGAAAATTTTTTACTGTCATTATAATTCGAACTACAACTGTCAATTTCTACCGAAATCCGAAAACTCAACTTGATTAACCCCAATCTAAATTCAACCAAACCCGATTTTACAGGCAACAACCTGAAACCTTTCAACGCAAACCGACCTGAACTTGAGACGTATTTGAAATGACCCGGATTCGAACTTTGATCCGGACACAGAATCAACTCGACATGTCAATTTACAGGTCTAGTTTGAAAAATGAACATGTTGATTTGCTAGTACCATAATTAAATAAATGTAAGTAAATTCTACATGATCGGTAATGGACAGCCCGGCCGTGGGATAGTTTGGGAGTGCGGCTGCCCAGGGCTCAGGGCTGGAAGGCGCCCAAAAAAAATTTCTTTGGTTTTGAACGTGAAAAAAAATTCAGCCTTTTTAAGTTTTTTGATCGACACTTCAGTACAGGCAGGGAGAAAAAAAAAAAGCAAAGAAGAGGGGCCCAATTTTTTATTTTATTGTATTATATATTATATATTTTTTGAAAGGTGCCCAATTTATTGTTTCGCTTAAGGCCCAAAAATGTCAAGAACGGGCCTGGTAATGGAAGATTTGTTCTGGATCAAGCTCGAAAATAGAGGAATTTGATATGTTTCGGATATGATATTAAAAACTAAGTGCTTGGGAGCTGAATCAAATTTTCCAACAGAAGCACGGACTTGGTATTTTGGTTTTGGTTTTCCAAACTGCTATATTTAAAATTCAGTGTTTTCATTTTTGTTGTATTTACAGGACAAATTGGGTATGCCCTTGTACCCATGATTGCTAGGGGAGTCATGTTGGGTGCTGATCAGCCTGTGATCCTTCACATGCTTGATATCCCACCTGCTGCAGAGGCTTTGAATGGAGTCAAGATGGAGTTGGTGGATGCTGCTTTTCCCCTTCTAAAAGGTTGTATTTTCATTATCGTGTGGTTCAAGTTTCAAATGGTGTTGTTGAGATGTATTATCGATTCTATGGAATTTGTATGAATATATTGTATGGTTATGTGATCTAACCTTTTTCTGTTTTTGGTGTCAGGTGTTGTTGCTACTACTGATGTTGTTGAGGCGTGCACTGGAGTCAACATCGCTGTCATGGTTGGTGGTTTCCCTAGGAAGGAAGGAATGGAAAGGAAGGATGTTATGTCAAAGAATGTGTCTATTTACAAGTCTCAGGCTTCTGCCTTGGAACAGCATGCAGCTCCAAACTGCAAAGTGAGAAAAATGTGTTCACAAAAGTTATAGCATTTTGAGCACCTATGGAATGAAATTTTAAAATTTCATTTTTTACTATATTTAATTTCTTGCATAACTATATGATTATCATTAAAATTTTATTCTTCTCCACCGAAGTAGATGGGTACAATATAATTTTTTCAAATTCTGAAGCTCTATTTTCTTGTAACCTTTGAGATCTGTACTACATTTTGTGGATTGGTACTGATTTAGCAGGAGGGATCATATTATGTTATTGTATCTTCTTGAAGTTTATTAAGGAATGATATGGGGGTATGATCCTCCAAATACATGGAAAAATATAGAAAAATTGAGCATGCTTGTCTGGGGCACATTTTATCCGACATTCATCTTAAGTCCATGTAAATATTTTCTGTGAGGACCTTGGAACTTCCTCATTGGCACTCAAAGGTTACTAAGTTTATAGATTAAGAATTCATGTACTCTTTGACCTTACTTGCCTTCATGTGCTTCCTCATTGTTACAGGTTCTGGTTGTTGCCAACCCTGCCAACACCAATGCATTGATCCTGAAGGAATTTGCACCTTCAATTCCTGCAAAGAACATTACCTGTCTGACAAGGCTGGATCATAACAGGGCATTAGGTCAAATCTCTGAGAAACTGAATGTCCAAGTTTCTGATGTTAAAAATGTGATTATTTGGGGTAATCATTCATCAACTCAGTATCCTGATGTCAATCATGCAACTGTCAAGACTCCGTCTGGGGAGAAGCCTGTTCGCGAACTCGTGAAAGATGATGCATGGTAAAGAAAATCATATTTACCCTAGTTGATTATCTGATGATATAGATATATTTGAAGAATTCTGAGTTCTCATTCTGATATAATTAATTCATCAAAGGTTAAATGGAGAATTCATAACCATTGTCCAACAACGTGGTGCTGCAATCATCAAAGCTAGGAAACTCTCAAGTGCACTATCTGCTGCTAGTGCTGCATGTGATCACATACGTGATTGGGTCCTTGGAACTTCAGAGGTTGGCATTTGACAATGTTGTTAATCTGTTCTTTTTAATGATATTATCACGTCTCAATCTCATTTTTCTGTTTCCTTTAATTGGTTGCACTGGTAGGGCACATGGGTTTCCATGGGGGTGTACTCTGATGGTTCATACAATGCACCAGCTGGGGTCATTTATTCCTTCCCAGTAACTTGTCGCAATGGAGAATGGACAATTGTCCAAGGTAAGAATAAAGCAAAAATATGATCGCATGATATTGTTTGAATTATGGGTTAATCTTATGTCAGCATGTATTAACTAATAACTAGATATTGATGCTTCTAATCATCTTATTTCACCAGTTTCTCTCTCTTGCGAGCTTTTTCTTTAAAGAATTCAATTACAACAGTTCGGTTACACTTTCTTTTGTGTGTGTGTGTGTGTGTGTGTGTGTTCAGGGCTGGCAATTGATGAATTATCGAGGAAGAAGTTGGACTTGACTGGAGCGGAGCTGACCGAGGAGAAGGAATTGGCATACTCCTGCCTCTCATGAATGCATTGACCATTTATTCAATGTGTGGTATGGTATGCTTTGGTAGGATAGCTGCAGTTTTGAATAAGAAAGGGATTCTAGATGAACTGTTAATGGTGGGGAAAGCCGCCTCCCCGGATCTTGCATCTTTAAGATGGGGTTTTCCGTTTTTATTCCTGACCCCAGAGTTCAGCTCGATTTTAAATGGGGGATAAGCAAAGAACTATTGTCATCCATAAGAATGTTATGATATTGTATAATGAGTGTTCTGGTTTTTGCAAACATCTTTTCTGTTTCTGTTTTACCAACAACTAGAATTTCGTACGCGAGTGAAAGTATGTTTTCTAAAAAAATGAATTGTGTTAAGTAAATATTAAGAAAACGGGACTTTTTAATGGAGTGAAGCATTTTGCTTTTTTGTTTGTTTGTTTGTTTTTTATTTTATTTTATTTTATTTATGAGAGGGTGAAGCAATAGCGGATGGTATTTTTTAGAAAAAAAAGAGTTATAAGAATCATTGATAATTCTTTTATTAATATTTTTTCTTTTATTGACATCCTTAATGTTATGATTTTTTTTTTAAAAGTCGATTCAATTTTAACGCTTAACGTGAGTTGATCGTTAATCAAATTACAGGTCAACATAGGAGTCTGTGTGGCACGTCACATAAGCGTATGATGTCATAGATGACGTCTTCTATTTAACAATTTTTTTTCATTTTCTTTCCATTTTGCCTCTTCTGTTTCCGTTTCTAATCTCAAAATTCATTAACACAGCGCTGTTAAGAGACGACGAAGTTGCCTTTTTCCTCAGCTTCATCTGTCACTGCCACCAACGTTAGACGGTTCATGTTTAACCCTCTTTTGAGTTCCTCTGATAGATCTGTTTCTATCACCAATAACAACAATGCAAAAAAAAAAAAGGTCATTTTTCTTTCAAGATGGTTAACGAAGTATAAAAAAAATGAATATCCTAAGATACCTAGATTTAAACACCCTTACAAAATATCAATTCTGCTTGAAATACTCATGGTTATCTGTGAGCCAAGGAAGTTTATAGACTTAAACTTTTGCAAAACAGAAGGAGGTTTATCAAGGTGGGTTGGGATTGGTTCAGGTGTGGTTTTAATTTCTTTGGTTTGTTGTTGGAAAGAGATATGGAAATTGCCTAGATTCTGGCAGTGGTGGTGGTGGAAGTAAAGGGTTGTTGGGATTTGTAAGAGTACAAGTTGATGGATTTGAGCCTTTGTAAAATAGATGGGGATGGAAGGGGCCTAGGGTCTTTTGTTTCATCTCCTTCGTGGAGTGATGAGTTGTCACTAACATCGCCAAAAGCAGTGGCACCAGAGTTGTTGAAAGAGAAGGTGGAAGAGAAATGATAGTACCAATGGTAATGTTACAGAAGGAAAAAAAACAGTAAGGGTAAACCAGCTAAAAATGCAAGCCTAAAGGGAAGAAAAATGTACAATCGACATTGATTCTTCCAACATAGAATAGAGGGGAAGAGAGAAAGATGAAAGAAGAAAGAAATAGAAAGAAAATGAAAAGAAAAAAAGAATTTTGTTAAATAGATGATGTCATCTATGACATCGTGCGCTTATGTGGCATGCCATAGGCTACTACGTTGACCTGTAGTTTAATCAATGGTCAACTCACATTGACCGTTAAAATTGGACCAATTTTTGAAAAAATCATAACGTTGAGGGTGCCAATAAAAAATGATAAGGGCTCAAACCCAAAAGCCCTTAAATGTTGAGAGTATTTTATGCAATTATGCCTATATTAATTGTAATATATAATAGTCTTTATTTAATTTTTTTTACTCCTATAATACCTTTTGAAATTTTGTATTATTTCGGTTCAGTCTTTACAAAATGCCTAGAACGTACGCAAGTGAAAAAAATTTAAATGAATTGTGTTTAAGAAGGTAAATGAAAAAATGGGTACTTTTTAAATAAAAAGTATGATATTGTTTAGGCTTTTAGCAACTAGTTATATTAATGATTTATGTCATGGGTTGCAGATCAAAATTTGTGATTGCAGATTAAAGTTTGTGATCCTTATGCAAAGAACGTCTTATAAAGGTTGTTTGATTAAATGAGGCTCATTTGAATTGACCTGATTCGTGGAACACATGGAAAAATTCATTTACTTCAAACTTTGGTGACCTAGTGAAATATATCAGTAAAATTAAAGTTACCAAGGTAATTATTAAAAATTCTAATGGATAAAGATGTGTAGAACTTAAATCATTTAAGACTTATATTGTGGATAGGCACTAATCTCAGTCGTTAACATAATTCAATTTGTAATGTTGGATTTGGGGAGCTCAACCATAAATAGATGCCTTCTCCCTCATTTCTAACAATTTCTTGTATTCCATTCTTGAGTTAAAGAATACTTTTAAGAGCGTTTACTCAAACACTTGATGTACTATTCTTTTATTGTGGGTTTTTTGTTCGTTCGTGGCTTCTTTCTCTTTTAGAGTTGCTTTTGCTTTATTTTCGGTGCTTTAGAGAATTTTCAAGAGAATTTTCACTTTTCGAGAGTTAAGCTGACTTAGGTAGATTTGAAGCAAAGAAATCGCCTAAGGTCGTGCAGTTTGCTAAACTATAGTTCTAGCCCTCGTGATAGTTGGTGATAGAGATAGGGTTTGAAGGTGCCGATTAATATGACGAAAGGAGTAGACAAGCAGAATATCTTGATGGAGACCCGTGTTAGGAAGGGTAGGAAAAAATAGTAGATCGAGGGATATACTTTTGACTTTGGAAAGTTGAGTAGTCCATCTTGAGGAATCCATGGGTGAAGTTAAGGAAACACTCGAGGTAGTGGAGACACGCATTGATGAAAGAGAAGTTCAAGGAATATGTGGTGGAGGTCCTGAGTTCCAATATGGATGCATTGTAAGTGCTCCTCAATACTACTATAGGTAAGCTAACAGAAAAGAATGATACTCTCGAAGCCACAATGACTTCTTTGAACAAAAAAACTTAAGTAGCTGAGGGAGAGCTTGCTTTGTGTAGAGTTGTTGTAGGTAAAGGGGTGTTGGGTGCGAAACCGAGCTATAAGATTGATGTCTTCAAGCCAAAGAAGCTTAAGGGGGCAAGATTCGCTAAGAAAGTGGACGACTTCTTATGGGAAATGAAGCAATACTTCTGTGTTGTGGGCATCAAGTATGATGATGCTAAGGTAAATATTTTTTTCCACGTATTGTATTGACGTCACTCTTTTGTGGCGGCGTCGTAGGTCCGCAGATGAAAAGTGAAGTGGGACCAAAATTAAGATTTGTGAGGAATTCTAGAAAGAGTTTAAGGAGCAGTTTTACCCACAATAAATTTGCAACAAGATACAATTTTGGAGTATGTGAAAGAGTTTAGTGAGCTGATGCTCCAAATCACAGATTTGAGTGAGAAAGAAGCATTCCTCTTCTTCATTAATGATTTGAAATCGTAAGTTAAACAAGAATTGGAACGTCGAGGGGTCCAAGAATTGTCCAAAGCTATGATCATGGCAGGATCCTTAATTGAGCTTGTTCCGAGGAAAGACAAAATTGAGTCTTCCAAGCTTAAGGAGAAGGGCAATGGTAAGGGAGATGAATAATGATAGATTGAGAACAGCAACAACAATGGTGGTAATGGGAAAACAAATAATAGGAATTGGAGGCCCAACAACTCGGAGGAAAAGAAGAGCGAGATACAATGCTTCTTATGTGCAGTTTGAATTTGGTAAGTGATTGTTTGAAATGATTTGTGTTTTCTGCCATCAAAGGGGATGATAAGCCAAAAAAAAGTCCATGAAGTTTGGTTCGATCGTGAGTGATGTCGAAGCCAAGAGGGTAAAAGAGAATGAGAATAATCCTATGAAGTGCTTCTTATTTGTGGTCTGCATATGATGTGAGATTGTCTAAAGTGATCTAACTATCCTTGGTCACTGAAGAAGATAAAGGAAAGATAAAGAGGGGGCTTTAAAGCTTGAATCAATGATACTCAATCATGTAAAAGTGAAGAGGGATCGCAAGTAAAAATGGTTGATGTTTGTTGACATCAACATCATAGGCCGAAAGAGGAGTGCTCTTGTTGACATGACAACATTGAACTTGTTCATATCAGAGAAAGTCATAAGTAAACTTGGTCTCTCAGTTAGCAAATCAACTAAGAAGATCAAGATGGTAAATTCCAAAGAGGTCCCAATTGTAGGAGTGGCATAGTGAGTTAAGGTACAGTTTAGTCAATAGAAATGTAAAGAAGACTTCGAGGTAATTCATTTAGATGATTACAAACTTGTTCTTGGCTTGAATTTCCTTAACATGATTAATGCTTTGTTGGTTCCTTTTGCCGATTGTATATGTATCTTGGATACTCGACAACAACAATGTGTTGTGTTAGTGAGTTGAGACATGAGAGATAGAACCAAGTTATTGCCAGCAATCCAACTAGCCAAGGATGTTTCATGCAGTGGGAATAATGACTTGGTAGATCGAAGTGCTATGAAGACCCCCTTGAAAATGCTAGAGATACAGAAAATCGATGTGAAGCCTATTGAGGTATCAGTAAGGCTACCACCTATGAGAGAGGTGGGTTGTGCATCAGACCTTGGGGAAAAATGGTGATGGAAACTGGGTAGTTGAATTGAGTAAATGCTACGAGGGAGATACATCTCAAACACTTATCTAGTGTTTTACATTATGACTTATCGTTGGTTTAGTAAAAATATAAGGGCCCTTTCAGAGTTTTGAAGAGGGTAAGCCGATAAGCTTACAAACCAAAGTTACCAGCAATGCTCAAGGTTAACCCAGTGTTTAATGTGAGTGTGCCAAAGCCTATTTGTGAGGATCAAGGAAATCCAAATCTAGGCATGCCACAATGGGGCAAGTAAGAGTAGTGGCCTCTGATCAAGATGTAAAAGAGAGAAATATGGTTTGAGTTAGGCGGCGATGAAGACATAAGCCAAGGCAAATGTTTCTAGAGGCAGAACTACCTAACAAAGAGACTAGTTGGGAATCAGCTAAGGAATTGAGATAGTTTCGAGACGACTTAAACTAGTGTCATTCTAAGGACGCGACAAGGGTGTCGTGAGGATAGGTGGAGGAAAATATCATGGGTCATGGATAAAAGCTCGTGACCATTACGCCTAGCACATTTCATGGAGGCCAATTGATTAAATGAGGTTCATTTGATTCCCTTGAATTGGCCCGATTCGTGGAACACATGGAGAAGCTCATCTACTTGAAACCTTGGTGGCCCAGTGAAACACTCCAATAAAACTAGAGTTGCCAAGCTAATTATTGTAAATTCTAAGGGATAAAAATGTATAGAGTTTAAATCCCTTAAGACTCTCATATTGTAAAGAGATACTAATTTCAGCCATTACTATAATTCAATCTGTACCATTGGATTTTGGGAAACTCAACTATAAATAGAGGCATTCCCTCTTATTTGTAATCATCCTTGTATTCTGTTCTTGAGTTAAATAATACTTTTGAGAGCATTTACTCAAACACTTGGTGTGTTATTCTTTTCTTGTGACTTTTTTGTTCATTCGTGGCTTTTTTTCTCTTTTAGAGTTGCTTTCACTTTATTTTCGGTGCCTTAGAGAATTTCTAGGAGAATTCACACTTTTTGAGAGTTAGGTTGACATAGGTAGATTTGAAGCAAAGAAATCGCTTAAGGCCATGCAGTTTGCTAGACTAAAGTTCTAGCCCCGTGACACTAGAACTTTGTACTTATTGATACAATAAGCTTTTGAAATTAAAAAAAAATTACGGTGTTTCGAACTTTTTGCGTTTAATTGCATTTAATGGAGTCTTAGAGACGAAATTGTGGATTCCATGGCTGCTACCTATATTTGACTGTCAAGCGATGTTTTAAGCTCTATGGGGTTGTTGACTTTACTCTCCAATATTTTGTAAATTAGTTTTTCCTTTATGATGTTTATATATATATATATATATATATATCCATACATACGTTGATTTTTATATAAAATTAATAGAATGAGGAACTGTAACACCCCATACCTAACCTGATCATCGAGTCTGAGCTCCAAAATGTCACATTTGTTGATAAAGCAACTACAAACATTTACAATTCAATTCAACAATACATGCATGCTATTTAAATCATTACACATTTATAACTCATGTTACAATCGTGTCTAGGCTATGTATGAGCTAACAAAAGCTTTTTTGATAACCTGAGGTCGAATAAGGGTTAAATTGTAAAGTTTCAAAACTATTAGGTTGACGTCCCAACTTCGAGGGTTCCAGGTAATGACACACTCATTTATCATCGCGACATTAAAGATCCGATGTCGCGACATGACCTTTGTTTTCATAAAATTCCATATGTACCATTTTTATATACCCTTGTCAAGTATGATATTATTTTGAGCTTCGATATTATGAAATTTTTTTCAACAAATTCAGTAGTGTTGGTACCACTGAAGAGGTCTTGATACCATCACCAGGGTATCAATACTCTAGTAAGGTATTGATATTATTTTGAGCTTCGAGTTTCCAAAAATTCAAGAAAAATTCTTAAGTATTGGTACCTTGGTTGAAGTATCAATACATCCCTCTAAGTATCGGTACTTTGCCCTTAGTATCGACACCAAAACATGGTTCAATGTCTGAAATTCAAAGGAAATTTTGCCAATTTCCAAAAATTTATATTTAAGTCTCTACACACCAAATACTTCAATACAACCAAATCAATTCACAATTCAAGCATATAAATCAATTATAATACTAACATATTATAACTCATCACAAACATATTAAATATTTTAATTAAGTTCACGTGATTGATAAAGTTTACAAAGTCTTGCATTCTAGTCCTCCGTACCTATATCCCATACCACACTTCCTATGTAAATGCCATACTAAACCAAAATTTTGTGTCCAAGCTTGGAGATGTGATGAGATGAGCCGACCATGATCCCCATCCTAGCTCATTGAATTTATCTTCTACCTATGTTAGAAACAAAAGTGTTAAGTCGATGAAGGCTTAGTAAGTACCACAAGAATTTAAACCTTTAAATATTCAATATAATTGATTATAATAAATATTCTTATACATCAATTATTACCCAAAGACACTAATATGTGAATCTTTTTCATTTCAAAATACTTACCATCACTTACCTTGTCACATTAACCATTCTTTTTGGTCACATTTCTTTTTGTAGCCCATTGTAGACTAAATGGAACAAATGCAGAATTGCACCGAGGTGTGTTATCAGAACAAAACAACACCATAGTGCTTAACATATTAGAACGACATCAAAATGCTTATCATATCAGAAAAACATCGAAGCACATAACAGAACAAAACAATATTGTAGTGCTTAACAGAAGAAAGGGTGCATTAATTCTCCTTAATGACATGTCATTTATATTTGGTCTACTTTACAATTTAGTCATGTTCTTATTTCACTACAAATTACTTCAATTTCATAAAATAAATAAAATTTGAATCATTCTCTTAAATTTTCATTAATCATCTCTACATCTAACATTAATATGTTAATAATTACACCATCTAGTTAACATAATTTATAATTGAATCCAAATTAAACAAGGTAAAATTCTTAAAGTACTTAGAACCAAAGCTTGGATGACATGTTTTTCCTTCTTCTTATTCATTGACCACCTCTTTTCCTTTGTTTTCAATTGGATCATTACCTTTCTTCTCTTTCTCTTCATTTCCATGTCAAAACATATAACATATAAATGTTAAAACTACAATCAAATAACATTCCTATGCTATTTTAATGAAATTAACATGAATTTCATGAAGATTTCATCATCTCTTACCTTTTGCTCAAGAAATCAATTTCTATTCTAATTTTCTCCTTCTTCTAAGATCACTATTGACACTTCTTCTCATGAAACTAAGGTAACTACTAGTCTTCTCTATTGAATTTACTAAAGAAACATCAATGAAATTTCAAGAATTGAGCTTAGTAGGGCTTAGAAATGGTGGAAGGACCTATATAGAATAAAAGCAAAAGTTGGATAGATAGATTTTGGGAGTGACAATTTTGCTTCTTTGATGGAGATGAATGCTTTTCATCTTTTTCTTCAATTTTCTACATATTTCTACCAAAATATCTATTAATTTAATTAATCAAATAATAGTTTTGCTAATTGGTCAACCAATCCTATTTCAACACACTTTCACCCTTAATTATTAAGTTTTTTCATAATTATCTAATTTAAGTAATTATTATTTAACCCTTCAACATTATCTACAATACCATGATTCATGCTTTATTTTGGTCAAATTTCACTTATAGTCCTTTCTCCTTTTTTCAAATTCCATGTATTTTTTTCTAACATTTAATTTTCTACTTTTACCACAACACTTTTTACTCTTCTATAATTTAGTAGTCAATATCTCAAATTTATTTTCCTCATCTAAACAGTATTTTCTAATTTCTTATTGGCTCTAACTACTTTCTATATTAGCACTCAAAATTTCTTGTCTGTTTCTAAAATTCTCTAATATTCCTAACCCAACATAGCACTGTGTCCAACTCTGACGCATAACGCGAATGTTAAACCTTTCAAAATAAAAAGTTGTAAGTTGAAAAAGTTACCAAACATTGCATTTATAAAGTTTTTGATTGTATAATTAGGATTGATATAGATAATCAGGATTTAATATTAAATTTATCTCTTAAATTGAAATAATAACAATATATTTTTAAAAAATACAATGATAATAAAATTTTTAAAAATTAAATTTATTTCTTAAATTAGATATATATTAATTTTTTTTGAATGCAGATATATATTAATTTTAAGATGATATATTAACATGAAATTTTTAAAAATTTCAAAATTATTTTTACTTATCTGAAAAATGCAAATCTCAAATTTATATTTTAGAATTTATAATTTTATATCCTAAATAATGAACGAGTATCATTTGATTTTCAATATCGATACCTTTTAGGGAGATTAGAAACTCAATAATTTAAACATATTTCATGCTCGAGTTATTAAAATTGTTCCTTGAATAAATGTTTTAGACTATTTGAACTAAAATTGAGAATTGAAAATCTGAATCCTTTTAGAAATGGCTTTTCTGAAATTTGAATGTCTTACTAGGCCATTTTGGTGGCTAGTTTGATTTCTATGATTCAGCCAAAACGTTTGAGTCAAGTTAAGGAGATTACATTAATATTTAGTTTTTAATCTTAAAATATAAAATATAAAATCTGTTCATTAATTAAGATATATAAAAAAATTAATATAATTAATTTAAAATTAATTAATATCCTTTCATCATTTAGGATATATAAAAGAATACTTTTAAATTTGATACTGCATTTTTTAGATAGGTAACAGATAACTTTGAAATTTAAAATGAAATTGATTATGTATATTTTATTTTAAAAATAAAAATTTGTAATATCCGTTCATTGCTTAGGATTATATTAAAAATATGTATATTTTTAAATTAATGTACATTATTTAGGTTATATAAAAAATAATTTTAAAATTTTAAATTTGATAGTGTACGTTTAGATAAATAAAAATATAACATTGAAATTTAAAATGAAACTGGTTATATACATTTTAATTTTAAAATAATTTTTATTAAAAAAATGTAAAAATATATTGAAAATATCTAAATGTTAAGTAAGTAGATCAATTTTACACATAAATTTTGAAAATGTTAGAGGTTATGTTTCTTTTTTTTTTTTTTTTTGAAATTTAATAAATAGAGAAATGGTTTGGTTTAAAAGATAATTCTTTTAAAAATGTATATGAGTTTTTTTACATTTGAATTTGATATTTTTATTTTATTTTTTGAAATTTTTGATAATTTTGTTGTCAATAAATTCTAATATATTCTTAATCATTTAATTATTGGATAATAAAGGTAAATAGTGAAGTCTGGTTTAAAATTTTAATTTTAATTTAAATGGATGCTTTTGAGTAATTGATTATTAGATAAAGATATTGTACTAACCATTTTAAAATGATTACCATGACTTATAATATATTCAGTAAGAGGTTTTAATTTTATTTAAAATTTTATACAATTTAATTTTTTTATAAAATATAAAATTTTAAATAAAAATTGTAATCTAGTGTAATTTTTTTTATTTAGCTTTTTGAATTACTTGTCTATGTATCAATTAAAAAGAATATCCGCATAAACATGTACCGTGATATATGGTATATAGAGATTAAATATATACTATATAATAATCAATAAAATATATATTTTCGTTTTTCAAATATTAAAAATCATGTTTTTGGTTGTATATCTATAACATTTATAAGTGTTAATTCTATAAACTTATAAAATAATTAATATATGCATAAAATCATTTACTATTATAAAACAAAGGCATAAGATTACTTTAAAAAAAGAAAGAAAGATAAGTAACATTCAATTTTGTATTAAATATAGTAATAATTTACTTTTCTATTTTTTTATGAAAATAAAATGAAAATATTAATAAAATAACGAATGTAAATGTATTAATTAAAATTTTAGATACAATTAAGCTAATAATAAATTATACCTTATATTCTTAAGGGTTGATACAATTTTTATAACCACCCCAGCCCGGCTAGACGGTAGACTCGAGTTGAAAAAATTACATTAATCCCCTAATTTTTGGGATGTTACAACTTTGACATGCAAAATATAAAAATAAAAAGGACCAAAATATAAATTAAAATTACTTTCAAATTATAATAAAAATTAATTTAAAAAATTTAGGAACTGAATATGATTTTAACATTTTTTAACGATACACTAAGGGCATGTTTGGTTCGATAGAATGGCCATTCCATTCCATCCCTATTCTACGCACTACAGGGACACATTTGTTTGGTTGAAATTTGACCACCAAATTGCTATTCCGTGCGGCCTCTATTACGCGTAAACACTGCATATTCATTCAGAGGGTTGGGCTTTGAATGCCTATTCAATGCCTCTCATAATAACTTTTCTTTTATTTCAGACGAAAATCTCCTCCCACTTCCACTCATCATTCTGGTAACAATAGCAAGAGATCTTCTTGGGTTTTGTATAAAATGCATAGAAGACTCTCTGTTTTTAGATTTTGGGTGTGGCGGATTTGCGTGTGGTGGAAAATATGAAAAAATTGATGTCAAAGGCAAAGCTTTCCAAAGAAATGCACACGTCTCCCACTGTGCATCCTAGCAATTATGGGAACGGCGAGACTCCGATCAATTATCAGTGATTATTGTTATTCTTCTTCCCTTCGCCATCATCTCTGTTTTTTTTAATAAACAAGATCTTTAAAATATTGGATTTGAATTTTTATCCTGCCAGGCTTTTAGTGAGTTTACCTTTTCTACCTCTACTTTGATCTTGTTTTCCATGTAAATTAAAACCCTATTTTGTTTATCTGCCTTAAAATTCATTTCTACTTTCCTAAGCTGCAAACAAGAAGTTGAACTTTGATGATCAATATCTTTCCTTTTCAAGTAGTTTATGTTTTGGCTTTGTTGAATTGAATACCCCAAGTCATGATCTTTAGTCGATAATCTGTTGAATTACCTGTCTGTGCATGCTTTGTTTACATAAATCTATTGAATACCCTTTGGATTCTTCTCTTGATTTGGGGCTTTTTTTTGGTAAATTTAATTTGAGTTTGAAGTTCAATAGCATTTCATGTTTGTAATGAAAAATGTGTATAGATATCATTGTAGGCTATGTTTTGTTTTGCTAGTGTTAAAGAGAGTTTTTGGGGCTAACCATTCACTGATATCACATGAATGGAGATTAAAGGTGTTGTAACACACCTTACCCGAGACCGTCGCCGGAGTCGAGCACGAGGCATTACCAAACTTAACTTACTCATTCGGGCGTAGAAATTTGCTTTTAAAATTAATTTATTTTCATTCATTCAATATATCCCTAAAAAGGGTCATCAAGACCCTAAATCATGCTATTAAAATGGTTCGGGGCCAAACCGGGATCAATAAAATTTTTCCTATTACTTAAACGAACCAAAATAAAATTATTTCTCTGTTCCTTATAAAGCTGTCCAACTGCATCACAGTCACTAAATAAATCATAACTCGAGTTACAAAACTCAAAATTTAATTCCGTAAATTTTTCCTAAAACTAGACTCATATACCATCTTACTAATTTTTTTTATAGAATTTTTAGTCTAGCCAATTAGTACAGTTTATTAGTTAAAGTCTCCCCTGTTACGCAGTTCGACTACTCTGACCTCTGTTCACTACGAATTAGTTTTCTCTCTGTAAAAAATTCAAATAGGCATATCATTTGTTTCATTTGAAACTAGACTAAATAAGGAATCTATGCATATAAACTATAATGCCTAATTATTTATGTATAATTTATGGTGAATTTTTAAATTCAGAATAGGGGATCACGAAGTCCATCTGGAGCAGTCTCACTCAAATGAAAATAACTCATAATATACAACTCTTTTGCTTACTATGCTTCTTCCACATGAAAATGGACTCATTAAGATTTAATTTCATGTCTCACTCACTATTTAATTCCATTTCTAATATTTTTAGTGATTTTTCAAAATCACGTCACTGCTGCTGTTCGAATCTGTTTTTAAGCTATTTTCACCTTTTTCATGGTTTCCAAGTGATAATTACCATTTAAGCATACATAGTATTAAACCTATGTTTGATTAGTCATTCCAATAGCTAATCATCAACAAGTATTTACATACCATTCATTAAACATATCCTAAGGACATTCATACCAAAAGAAGCCAAGTCCCTATACATGCCATACGCGAAATGAAACGTCTAGCTATACCAAAATGATCCTATTGATAGTGTGACCGGATCTCCGACGTTCCTTGCGATTCCCGAGTTGGCTTGGTAAGAACTATAAAAAGAAGGAAAATAAAGAGAGTAAACACTAAGCTTAGTAAGTTTACAAGTAAATAAATCACAACATTCACCCTAAATAATAGTTAATCATAATATCATCAAGCATCATAAGCTTTCCTTACACCTCATTTCTTACCCTCTTCCTTATTCACTTGCTTTCTTCTTACTTGATTATTCAATAAACTCATGAATATAACTTACCTTTCCTTTGCTGAGAATTTCTTGTAATTTAACCTGTACAATAGCCCGTTGAACTACTCAGAATACTAAGGATACTCGGGTTTTCCTGCCTGATAATAGCCTGTCAATGCCATGTTCTAGACATGGTCTTACATGAGATGTTCCCTGTCCTACCAAAGCCATATTTTTAATATGGACTTACATGGGATATTCCTGTCCTGTCTGATAACCCAAAATGTCATGACATTCCGTATCCCAACATTCCTAGAGTTCAAATGGGGCTTTCTGATACTTTTTCTCTGTCATCTCGTCTTTGGTTCAACTTCAAATATTTTCATAAAATAAATGTATATATGCTGGAAATTAACAACATTAATGTAAAATAAAGAAATATTGCATTTATTTACCGTAAACTTACCTCGATACAAAATACGGTTAAACTTAACAATTTAGTCCTTTACTTTTTCCTTTCCCCGATCTACTCCTGAATTTCGTTCTTCTTGATCTATAATAGCAATTTAGCTTATTTAATACTCACATTTATCCAAACAGCCCTTAGCTCAAACTTTGGCAAAAATTACATTTTTGCCCCTAAACTTTTGCATATTTACACTTTTGCCCCAAGGCTCGGAAATTAAACTTTATCCCAAATTCTTATGTTTTAGGACATGCTGATCATTTATTTACCAACAACAACCTCAAATTCCCACTATAACATGTACTTATGAACAATAGGTATTTTTACCGATTAAGCCCTTTTACTCGTTTTTACTTAAAACTGAGTAGCACAAGTTGTTTAACATAATTTAAAACCTCATATTCTATCATAAAACATCAAAATAAACACTTTTCACCTATGGGTATTTTTCCAAATATGAACCCTAGGTTAAATTATTGCTAGAATAAGCTAAATCAAGTTACCGAGACTCTGAAAATGTAAAGAACATTAAAAACGGGGCTTGGAATCACTTACTATGGAGCTTGGAAGCTTGAAACAAACCCTAGCTATGGAGAACTCTTGAAATTTCGTGCTAATGAAGAAGATGGACATATTTTGCTATCTTTTTCCCTTTTTTTAAATCTTTTAATTACCAAATGACTAAAATACCCTTCATTAAAAACTTTGGTTATTTCTACCTATGTATGTCCATTTTTGTTCAAAATTTTAGAAATTGGTCAAATTTCTATTTAAGACCCTCTAATTAATATTCCAAGGCAATTTCATACTAAAAGCTTCTAGAATGCAAGTTTTGCAACTTATTCGATTTAGTCCCTAATTTCAAATTAAGCACTTTATGCATAGAATTTCTTCATGAAATTTTCAAAAAATCATGCAATCAAATCATAAACCTCAAAATAATTATAAAATAATTATTTCTATCTCGAATTTGTGGTTTTGCAACCACTGTTCCGTTCAGGCCCTATTTTGGGATGTTACAGGTGTTGTTGCTAAAATCCAGAAGGAAAGAAACACTCCTCTTGTGCCCAAGGTTTTTCTTTTTCCCTTCCATCTGTAAATACATACTATCTAACCTACAAAGTTGTTGTGCTATTGTTTTTTCTCTGTTTATTTTTATTTTTGGTTTAACGTTATGTTCTTTACTTAAATTAAAACATTCAATGCTTCTCTCATTGATAACTTAGATCCTGGCTTAGAGGGCGTAATGTATAGCACATTACAAACAAAAGTACATGCACTCTCTTTCAAGTTGAATTTTTTTACCATCTTAATCACAAACTTTTACAATTTGCTAAAATCAAGTCAACACACAAGACGTCTATTATGTTCATCCAAACTTGGAATAAACTCTTGCTGTGATTATGATACAATTAACCTTCTAGAAATTTTTATGATTGCTCATATCAGTGATAATAAAAACTATCCTTCTCTTTTTTTTGGAAAAAAGAAATGAGTCAGATTTTATTGCATGCTTCTTAGCTTGAAACCCTCACTCGTTTCTATGTTCTTTTTTTTTCTCTTTGTACTAATTGTATGCAATTTTGATGTCTTCTGTGACACAAACATTCAAGATGGTTGGGATTAAATAGTTGTACGTAATGTGAAACCCCCTTCTTTTTAGAGAGAGGGGAAATGAAATCTTTGGCTGCACATATAATACAACTTACATAATGTATTAATAATTTTGCCTCTATTGGTTACCAGATGAAATTAACTTTTGCATGTTGCATATTACCATGCCATTTGAAGTTCTTTTTCTAGGTCTTCACCGTAGAGTATTCTCTAATATGCAAAATTTCAGATTATAAGAAGCTTTATATAGCATTCTCTATATTATGTATAATTTTTAGTTATAGTATGTCTTTAGTATTTAAAGATAAAGATATACTAATTTTTAGTTATAGTATGTCTTTAGTATTTAAAGATAAAGATATACACTAATTCTATATGTAAAAGTAGGTTTCTCAAGTTCCCAATGAAAAAGAGAGAGTTTATGGAGCATTAGATAAATGGGTAACTTGGGAGATTGAGTTTTCATTGATTGTAGCTACAACAGCTTTACAAATTTTCAAGAAAAGGAGCCAATGGTTGCGTGTTATTCAAGTATATTCAGTCTATTGGTATTCTTGCTTTGTGCTTTCCAGCTTCTAAAATACATTCATTGATGCAGGGAAGCTTTTTATGTTCAATAATTTTCCATTAATATATATTATATTAAAATAGCCTTGTATTAACATATTTGATTCTATAGAATGCTCTCAATCAGTATTTTAAAGGAACTTTAATGCTATTCTTTGTGAATAGATACTTTCAATCAGTATTCTTTGTGAAGTTTGGCACATGTAAAAATGAAGTTGCATGAGAGTTTGTGCTTACATACATTAAATCTATATTATTCATTTTTACTTTTACATGAGATTCTTATATTATACACGTCTGGCAGCATAAATAAATTAATGAAAATATGTAAAAAAAAATATATATACAACATAACAATTTCATTAGTTCTTTTGCTGTATTTCAACATCTGTCTATGAGTAAAAATATTTGAGACAAGATATTCTTTAAATTACTCTTTTAAATTATTCTTCAATTAACATATAGATTATGGCATATATGCTAAATTATTTGTTTCACTATTGATATTCTAACACATTAAATATGCATTATATTTTAAAAATAATAAAGTAGGTTATATATTATTTTTTGTAATATTATATATTATTATTTTTATTAATTGATATTTTAATAATTTTTATATTAAGAATATTATTGAATTATATATTATTATTGTTAAATTATATTTAATAATAAATTTATTAAAATAGGATTAAATTATATATTATTTTTATTAAATTATATTTAATAATAATCCTATCAAAATTTAATAACAATAATAATCATTCTAAAAAAAATTTCTGCTAAGGGTACTCTGGTCATTTTAGCTTCTTTTCTTATGCTATTACAATTCTATTCCATTCAACCAAACACAAGAATACTATTACAGTTTTATTCCATTCCATTCAACCAAAACAACTAAATTGATATTACAGTTCTATTATATTATAGCTCTATTCTATTATAGTTTTATTCCATTGCAGCTTTATTCCATTACAGTGAACCCAACATAGTGTAAGTTTTAAAATTCTTGGTGTAATAGCCTAATTTTGCCTGGGCCTGAATTAAAAACGAATAAAAGGCATAAACCAATCAACCCAAACTAAACCAGAAAAACAAAAAATAAATAAATAAAAAATTACAAAATGGCCTAAAAACAAAGCCCAAATACATAAAAGGGCCTAATGGCCCCAAAAAAAACTAAACCATTTTCGAAAAAACTAGAATCCCTAGGGTCTCTGCGCGCCGCCGCCTCCACCTCACCCGCGGTTTCGTCACCCGAGGTTTGACGCTTTGTCTGCTTATTTCACCAAAATGGCAAAGGAGCGCCTCTCCCCACCGTTAACTCCATCGCCACCAGCAAAAACAAAAAGAACGAAAAGATAGGAACCCACAACACATAAGAAAAAGTAAAAAAAAAAAACAGAAAAGTAATAGTGTAATTCAGCTATAAAAACCATTATCACAATATAATGTTTTACAGAGAGACATGCAAAGCAATAAAAAAGACAAAATATAAAGAAAATTTTAAAGGTGATTTTTTGGTTTTATTTTTTTATTTCAAAAAATAATAAATAAAAATATAGTAATCGTTTTCTTTACTTGAGTCGATTCACCCCCTTCTGTCGTCGGAGGCTTTCTCCAGCACCCAAAAGACCTAGAACCCATTAGGGTTCGATTTGGGTTTGACGGAGCAAGGCACGGTCGTGCACGCTGGTTATACAAAAGGATTGAAAGCTTTTTTAGTTTTTTTTTGCGAATAGAAGGCTATGCCTTCTAGATCGGGACTAAAAAATGTTTAAAAGGTTTTTTATTTAAAAAGAGGGGCTGAAAAGGGTTTTTTCCGGCCACCAGAGGTGACAACCGCCATTGCCGATGACTGGTGGCCATAGTGGCCCATGGCAGCTCAAAGGTCGGATTTGGGAAGGACTGAGAGAAAAAAAAAGGGTTTCAAAGTTTTTTTTTTACATCTAAGCAAAATTAAGTTTTTTTTAAAAAATTTTGATTTATATAGATAGGATTAAATGACGTCATTTTGGTTGGTGCTTAGAAGCCCCAAAATAGCGTTGTTTCGAAACAAGACCTGATTACTAGACCCGGATCCCCTGGGATCTGCGTCTTTTTGTAAAGTGGTCTATTTGTGGCTTTAGTCCTTTCGCTTTTTAAAAGCTTTTCAATCTGGTCTTATTTTCAACCTTTTTTTTAATTTACCCATTTAATTTTATTTCTTTTTGTCTTGGTCCTCTGATCATTTGATTTCCTGGAAAGGCTACGCATAATAAGGATTGGGATAATTATCCATTCGGTCCTTGTTTATTTTTGCCTTTTTTTATTTTAGTATTTTATTTACTTATTTTATCACAATTTATGCTTTTAATTTCATTTTAATTCTGATTTAGTCCTTGGTTTATTTAATTTCAATCTTTTATGAATTTTATTTATTTATGTATTTATTTATTTCTTTACTCTTTTTATATTTAAAATTTATATTGTTCTTTATTTTTATTTGCCCATTTTGTTGCCCCTATTATTATTGTTATTATTGTTATTCTTTATTTTTCTTTCATTATTTATATTAATATTAGAATAGAAAATATAACATGACTATTGCCATTATTATTATTATTATTATTATTATTATTAATTAGTTTTATTATTATATTTATATCATTGTCATTTACTAGTATGGCATTTTTATTTTTCATATATCATCGTTCCATTTTTATGCACTACCATTTTATTTCGCTATAATCATGCCATGAATCACGTTTAAATATATTTATCTATCGTCGTACTATACCAAAATAAGTTAAATGCACATTGCTTTAAATGTTATTGTAACGCCCCAAAAATACCTGTTTATGATTCCGTATTAATTGACACAAATATATGTTTGCTTCAGTGGTTAAGTGTTTTGGGAGTGTTTGGGAGGTCCCAAGTTCAAGCCTTGACTTGAGCAAAATTTTTGTTTTTATACAAATTAATCCCTATCTTTTGCTAGTAGGTTTATAAGGAAAAGTGTGTAATAATATAATAGAATGAGCTTGCTAGTCTGGTGGTTGAGTGATATGTTGCTGGAGGTCTGGAGTTCGAATCCTTGCGAAAGCAGGGGAAATTATTTTTACTGTTTGTGCTGTGTGGGTGTTGTGGTTTGACCGAAATTCTGTTATGGTTTGAGTGGGGAGTCATGGGGAGAGATTTTAGGAGTGAATTAAGGGATGTGGAGTGTTTATCGAAACCACTTTAGTATTGTTTTGGATTTTACACTCAAAATTTTGATTTTTACTCATTTTTCTCAAAATTTCAGTCAATAACTCTTCTCTTCCCCTTGTGCCAAATTTTCCAATTGTTTTTTGCTTCCCTTTTTCCTCTGTTCTTTCTTTTATATCCTTCCTTTCGATTTTGCCTCCCCTTCTGCTACAACCGAACCTTTCCCCTCCTTTGACGAATCATTGCATGGGTTTGGTAAGTGAATTTTCGGTACTTTGTAAGATTGTGTTCTTTAAGATCTTAATTAGTATTTTATTAACTAGTGGGCAGCGGTGAATTCTAGAGGAGGAGACTGTTCTCGTGTGGAACCTTACTCGAATCAATTCGAAGTGTTGAGGTAAGTTTAATCGCTTGAAAGGGGTGAAGTGATCGTTTCGAGTTCGTTTTAATTCAATCATTAAGTGATTAATTGAGTGTATACTGATCTATTTTAGGTTTGGGATTGCTTGGAGTGATTTTTTCGTCAAAAATAAACCAGGTGTTTACTCAATTGCACAGAAAGTAAGGTTTCAGTGAAAGCCGAAAACCAGTTTGTCGACGCCACACGGGCGTGTGGTCGTCCGTATGGTAGGCCATATGACTAAACATGGCCGTGTGATTGATGAGCCAGATCGTACGTGCATGACACGGGTGCATGACACGGCCGTGTGATGGCTAGGCAAGGTCGTGTGCGACACACGGGCTCGACCAATTGGGCCGTGTGGGCCCGCATGGATGATCCACGTGTGAGTGTGGGATTCTGGGCCAGGCCGTGTGATTCACACGGCCAAGGCCAATTTGGGCCGTGTGGGCCACACAGGCAGGCCACATGGGCGTGTGAGCCCATTTTCATTTATTTGTTGCTAAAGTTGCACGGGTCACCCGGGACGACTGTGAACCTACTGTAGGGTCGGTAAGCTTACCTAGACCCCTAATTGAATGAAATGACTAAATGACTATTATATCCATAAATGATATGTATATATATATATGTATGATTGTATACTGAGCATGCTATTAATATTGTACTGAATACATGTGTAATACCATGATTTGGCATGACATGATTGTATGGTGCATTGCATGGGGATAGGTTGATTTTGATCGGAGGAAGTGTACTGAAAGGCTTCGAGCCTAATTTACTAGTAGCACAACTGCAAATTACTATCTAGTGCCGCATTCAGTACTATTTGGAGTGTAGGGATGGGTGGGTTGATTATATCCCCACATAGAGTGTAGGGTTGGACGGAGATGGTGTGTAGAGGCTGGTTGGATAGGATTTGTGATTGCATATTTATTACTGCCACTGTTACTGTGATGGGCTAAGGCCCTACTGCATGACTGATTTTGTACTGAGACAGACTAAGACCCAAACTGGACTGATATTGATACTGGAAAAGGGCTTAAACCCAAACTATGATTGTCTGTTTACCGTCTGTTATTTGCATGGGGATTACACACTAAGTTTACGTAAACTCACTCATTTTGTTTAAACTATACAGGTAATCCCCAAACATAGGTGGATCAGTACGACGGAGGACTCAGCAGTGACCACACGAATCCTTTTATATTGATTATTACCTATTTATGATTTTAAGTTTTATTTGGGATTAATTTTGCTGTAAATATGGCCTTTATGGATTTTTACTTAATTTTGGATTTACATTAATTTCTTTTTGGTTTATTACTGCTAGCAGTAGGAAAAGACACGTGTTTTCAAAAGATAAATGTTTTACCAAAATTACCCACGATTTCGCAAACTGTTTTAAAAGCTTCCGCAATAAGTAACATTTTAAAAATTAATAATGTTTTGAAAATGAATAACTTGTTGATAATGAAACACGTTTTGAAATGGTTGACACAATTTAGAATTAGCAGAAGATAATGAAGAGTTGTTGAAATAGAGAGGTGGTCTTAGTGTCGAAACAATTTTCAAAGGCACTACCATGTGACATCGCCAGATTCGGCCATAACGTCCAGGCTGGGTTTGGGGTGTTATAGTTACATTTTTTATCACTTGATAAAGGAAATTTTAAAATTAAGGCAATGTTTCATATTTGGAGATTGGAGAAGTTATGCCCTAACTTATGGGGTTCGACTTTCTCTTTAAACCTAGATAACTAAACATCCCTTTTAAAACTAAAACACATGAGATTTAAACAATAATTAAATAAAGAGCAAGCTTATTTTCGAAGATTCGAGATGTTGTGTCCTAACTTACTGGATGCAACCTTTTTGTTTGGTTACCTCGAGATAAGAAGGCCTTTTACATACGTTTTGATTTATTTGAATGATTTTAATTGAAAATAACATTATACCACGTGGGTTCGTGTTTTAGATTCTCTTTAGATTTTCTATTCTTGACACTAAGACATAAATTAATCAACTAGGTACCAATTTTGAGCGTTACGAGGGTATTAACCCTTCCTTGTGCGTAACTGACTCTCGAACCCATTTCTTAGATTCTGATCCAAAAATCATCATTTTAATAAACCTATACTTTTATTAAAATAATCAAATTATGAGATGATCCGATCACACCTAATAAACAAGATTGGTAGTGACTTTATTTTCGTTTTAAAATAAAAGTTGATTTCTAAAAAGGTTTCGACAGCTTGGCAACTCTGCTGGGGACAAAATAAGAGAGTCAAGCTGCGAGTTGATTACTTTTTAGACTTTTTGTCAAAAGTTGATAATTTGGTTTAAGTTGATGATCCTTTTATTGCATTTCATCCTTCATGTGTTGTCTTTGATATCTCGGGTTACATAGCAATCTAATACATATGTTTTGTTGGTTTGAGAGTTGCTCTTGGTATATTTCTGCATATTGCATTACATAATCGTTCGATTTTGCCCTTCTTAAGTGGGAGTGAGAAACTATTCCTTCGTGAGGTCTTCACCTCTGTATAGGATTGTAGATCGCTTTCGGGATACATCCGTACCTATGTCTTCGTGAGATCTTTACCTTCATATAGCCATAGGGAAATGTATTCCCTTAAACTGAACTCGGTTTGTATGAGCCTATAATGGGTGAGGATCGAGGAATCTGCTGGTTCAGGTGCCCTTACTTTAGAACCAAACCGCAAATAATGAGCCCTAAAAATCTACTCTAGGTAGAACCATACCAAACCCCTAGTGGTCACCCGAATAGGTGTTTTATTTATTATTTCTTGCTTTGAATTCTAGCTTTGTATGAAATGTATTGACTTGTTTCGTTTTGTTTTGGCTATGATTGCATTGCATTTTCATCATAGAAAAAAAGGTGTTGATTCACGTTCAGTTGCTAGATAGAGAGCTTGTCATGGAAAATGGATTGCTTAATAAAGTGGAAGTCAATATAACCGTACGAATATGGTCTAAGAAAATATAACAAAAGATGGGTGACAGCCTGATGGAGGGATATATGTCAGAATTATGGGATTTCACTCGCATTAGTGTGACTCAGAATAAGCTTTAAGAGTTGAAAGAAATAGGAGACCAATGAGATGACAAAACCAAGCAGTTATTTTACGGTGACTATGTGATTTGCCTTATTTGCTTGATGTCAAAATGGATAAGTACTTATTCTGAGCTTTTTCCAGTATTGGAATCCTGCCTATAACTGCTTTACTTTTGGAAAGGTAGATTTGGTGTCCACCGTAGAAGAGTACACAACTTTGCTCTGTTGCCCAAGGATCCAAGCCAATAAAGTTTATTTTAAAGTTTCCAACGTCCCGACTTTCTTAAAGAGGCTAATGAGCATCACAGGGATGAGCGAGCAATGGGTCATGGCCTAACTTAAACAAAAGGGAGATAGTAAATTCATCCCTTGGAAAAGTTTGTGGGATTTGATCTTGGCACATCCAGATACGAAGAAAAGAGTCGACATCTTCGCCCTAAGTATTTACGGGTTGGTCATCTTCCCTAAGGCACTAGAGCACATAGATGATACAGTTTCAGATATATTTGACCGACTTGACAAAAGAGTCACACCTATTTCGGTAATTTTGGCCAAAGCCTTCATATCTTTGAGTGCATGCCGAAGAGCAGATGAAAGAAGGTTTATCGGATGTGCGCAACTCTTGTTATCATAGTTTCATAGCCACTTTTGAAAGGTAAAAAAGGTCTCGTATCGAGAATTCTCTAAGAACTACTCTCCACTAAAAGAATTCGTGGCTACCCTAAAACTAGACAACATTTTTGAAGAAAGATGGATGACAATTCTCTAAAGTCTCCAAGACGAAGACATCAAATGGAGGGCCCATTGGATGATCTCTGATGAGATTTTGTACCGATGTGGATACTTTAACTGGGTCCTTTTACTCGGGATATGGGGAGCTTTGGATATGCCTCTCTACTTGTATTGAGGCAATATAGGTCAAGGCAGTTTATACCAGTAACGCAGGGGTTGGCTCAGTTTGAGTTTGCGTAAAAGGGTGATAATTGCAAGAAGAAGGTTCTTGAAATATCGAACGATTGGAACCAAACTCAAAAATGAAAAGATTTACTGTAAATCCCATGATGACCCCCGGATATGATTGGTGGTGGGGTAAAAAAATCAATGATAGTATTCCTGCGTCAAGTCAAGAAAACACTCGACCGATAGAAGAGCACTTACAAGTGATCCTATCTAAGTTGGAGATCGTAAAGCAAGACTTTGAAAAGAGGAGTTCAGAGTTGATGAAAAAAATAGAGCTGTTGGAAGAAGAAAAGATGTAGCTAGGATTAGACGTCGACGTCGACGTCTAGAAGTTAAAAGATGAGAAAATGAGAAAAGGAAAGAACAATGCTGAAGAAGACTTAAACAGTCTAAAAATAGATTATAAGAAATTGCGTTTGTCGATGAGGATTGCTGGGTTGGGTAAAATATTGGAACAGTGGTGACAAGAAATCAGAGAAGAAAATGTTAGAGCTGATCAGTGGGAAAAGAAATTCCAATATGCTCGAGTCCGAGAAGATGCTTTAGAAAAGAATTTGTTAGAAAACTAAAATGAAAAAGTTAGATTGAGAGCCTAGGTAGTAGAATTAGAGATGTGAAATTTTAGTGTATAAATTTTGTTGTTTGCATGTCCAATTTGGTAGGTTGGACTAAATTGCAATAGGTGAAAAATATGGGTTTTAATCCACAAAGGTACTTTGTTGAATTGGATTTTTAAATTAGGGCTCCTTATATGGTAATTAGACCATTTTAGCTTAGTTTGGACAAAAATGCCAGAGTAAGGATGGAATATCAAAGGTTTTTAATGAAGGGCATTCAGGTCATTAGTTAATAAAAGAAATAAAAAGGGAAAATAAGTAAAAATGGTGTCCATAATCTTTTTCCTTGTGTCGAATTTGAAGAGTCACCATAGCTAGCGTTTTGACAACTTCTCAAGCTCATAGTAACTGATTTTTAGCCCCGTTTTTAATATTCTTCATATTTTTGAAATCCACGTAACTTGCATTCGCTATTTCTCCCACTATTTCAAGCTAGGGTTGATGTTTAAAATTTTACGCATGGATGACATAGATGTATTTTAATGTTTAATGGTGGAATATGAAAGTGTAAAGTGTGGTGAACAACTTTTACTAGGTGATTTTTGATGAAAATTTCATAAAGGACTTATTTGTAAAAGATGAAATGTGATGTGCATAAGTTGTGGAATAGTGGAAATTGTGGGCTGCTATAAGAGGAAAAATGGTTCAACTAGGCCTAAAATGTATGAAAATTGAATAAAAATCATAAACCGAGCCTAGGGACTAAAGTGTAAAGTTGAGAAAGTTGGGGTCAAATTGCAAAATTTGCTATAGGAAGATTTTGGGCTGTTTTGAATAATGTGATTATTAAATGAGCTAAACGTGTCATAATAGATCGAGAAGAACGAGGAATCAACCTTGACCGATGCAAGGGCAGGGTTTCGGACTAAATTGCAAACTATCGCATTTTCTTATCAAGGTAAGTTTATGTGTAAATAATACATCGATTTTAAATTTTATAATAATAATTTAATATATGTTATGGATAATGTTGGATGATTTCTATGATTTTGAGATTTATAAAAATTTGGAGTTCTCGATTGAACCTTCGAAAAACGAACGATACGGATAATGTGTAGCTAGGTCACATGTGTGGTTCCGAGGGTAGGACACCATGTGTACAAGAAAGGTACAAGATACTATGTGGTAGCTAGGTCACATGTGTAATACAGTATGTATACCATGTGTACAAAAGAGCTACGAGATAATAGTTTTATAAGTAGCTAGGTCACATGCGTAATACTGTGTGTATGCCATGTGTACACGAGAGCTACGGGTTAAAAATAGTTAGGTCACATGTATGGTTCTGAGGGTACATCATGTAGATACGAGAGCTATGTTATATATAGCTAGGTCGCATTTGTGATTTCGAGTGTTGGACACCATGTAGACGCGAGAGCTACAGGATTTAATGGCTAGGTTACATGGGTGATATTGAGAGTTGACCATGTGTCCACGAGAGCCGAATTATGTGTTGGTGGAGCTATGTGCTAAAACCATCGAGTATCAAATATTATTCTGAAGGGTTCAACGGGAAAGCTTACTAAAAAAGATTTGTGTGGTTATGTGGTGTGTAAGTGTAGGTGTATTTATGAGCCAGTGAATATGTGGGCAAGTGTATATGTGTGCAAGGGTGCATGTGAACTAAGTATGTGTAAATAATGTGCTTGGTATGTATGTAATATTGGTAAGGTGAGGAGGGTAAGTTGATATGTGATGATATGATTTTTGGACATTAAGAGAGTTGGTATGATGTTAATTATTTGCATATAGACTTACTAAGCTTTTTAAAGCTTACTCCTTTCTCTTTTCCTTATTTTATAGAGTAGTCAAGCCAATTCGGAGATCCGGAAGTGTTAGAGGATCACCCACACTATCCACAAGGTTTTTTTGGTATTGTAGTATAAATTCTTTTAAACTATGGCATGTATAGGGACTTAATGGTGTTGTGTCAAGTTGGTTTCGCTATCATGTGGGCATCTGTCTTTTGATAAGTTGTTTTGTAATTAAGGCCATTGGATATAGCCAATGATGATATTGGTTTATATATATATATATAAATCTTTATGAGGTAATTCATGAAATGCTTGATATGCTCGTGTATGGATGAATTGATATATGTTGTTAAACCATCAAATATGGTCATTTGATGCCAAAAAATGTGTATGGCGTGTGGTGATAAAAATTGTATAAGTTTGTATGTGTTTTTGGGTAAAAGATGGCTTGTAAAATAGTCTAACTTAGGGCCACACGCCGACCACCACAGCCATGTGTGTAGGGGTGTTACATTTAGTGGTATCAGAGCTATGGTTGTGTTAGTTCTCGGACTATCGTAGCATTGTGTGTGAGTCTAGCTATACATGCCATAGATATATTGATATAGTGTGGTGACTCCTGACCTTTCTAAAATGTGTTTTGTTTTTATATTGTAATGGATCCTGAACGAGCTGTGGCTGATGATGCTACTAGTAATGTGCTGGCTCCCGCATAAGGGACCACGCCTGTAGAAAGTAGACATGAGATATTGAGTCAATGAGATAAGGATCGAGATGCCTTTCTCTGAATGATGAATGATTGGAACACTGATTTTGTTAGACCAAACCCTATTACTCAACCCTCTCTTCTCCTGCCTATACCATAACCAGTTCTCGTAGCCTCACGGGGTATTGATATGGTAAGGGTGACTAAACCTCTGGTGGAAAAAAATTGTAAACAAGGGGCCAAAGAGTTTAGAGCTAATCTCAATGGTGATCCAAAAAAAGGACAGAGTTTCTGGCTTGAGAATTCCATACGGGTATTTGATGAATTATCTTCACACCTGAGGTGTGTTTAAAATGTGCCGTATCTTTGCTGAAAGACTCAGCCTATCATTGGTGGAAAACATTGATATCTGTGGTCTCGAGGGAAGGAATGACATGAGATTTCTTTTTGGAAGAGTTTTGAAAGAAATATATAAGTCAGAGATTTGTTGATCAAGAACAGAAGGAGTTCCTTGAGTTAAAGCAAGGTAAGATGACGATAGCTGAGTATGAATATGAGTTCGTTAGACTCAGCATATGCACAAGAGTGTGTTTCTACTGAAGCAATGATGTGTAGAAGATTTGAAGATGGGCTTAATGAGAATATCAAAGTGTTGGTGGGAATTCTAGAATTAAAAAAATTCGTGGTGTTGGTTGATAGAGTGTGTAAAGTGGAGAAGTTAAATAAAGAAAAGAGAAAAGCTAGTATTAAAGCTCGAGATGCTAGGAAGATACCGATGAGTAAGTCATTTCAATCTCAATCAAAGAGGTCTAAAGAAACAAATCCTCGAATGACAGCTTCAGTCGGGTATTCACATCGAGATCAGGGTAAAACATATTCAGGTTCTAAAGCCCAGGCTACTTTGATGGCCAGTGTGGGTAATGTGAGATCTGATAGACCTGGGTGTCAGAATTGTGGTAGACAACATACTGGTGAATGTTGGGGAACTAATCGGGCTTGTTTCAAGTGTGGTCCCCTAGATCATTTTGTAAAAGATTGCCTTGAGAAAGTGAGAGATGAGAAATTTCAAAGTGCTAGACTGAGTAACACTACTAGTAAGGGTAGACTGCCGAGGAATGTCAAAGGTGGAGCCAGTAGTAAAAGCATAACAGAAGATACAGCTGCGAGATCCGAGACAAGAACACCTGCAAGAGCTTATGCTATGCGAGCTCGTGAGGAGGCATCATCTTCTGATGTGATTATCGGTACATTCTCACTTTACGATACTGATATTATTGCATTGATAGATCTAGGCTCCACTCATTCTTATATTTGTATGAAATTGGTGCATAGTAAAGAATTGCCTGTTGAGTTAGTTGAATTTGTGATTAAAGTGTCGAACCTATTAGGTAAATTTGTCCTGGTAGATAAGGTTTGCATGTATTGTCCTTTGATGATTCAAGGTTATTGTTTTCCGGCTAATCTGATGCTGTTGCCATTTGATGAGTTTGATATTATTTTGGGCGTGGATTGTTTAACATTACATGATGTCAAGGTAAATTGTAGATGGAAAACTCTTGAGCTAAAATGTGAAAGTGGTGAAATTCTTTGGGTTAGAAAAGATGAGTCACGTAAGATGCCGGTGGTGATTTCTTATATGTTTGCTCGAAAATGTATGAGAAAATGGTATGAAGCTTATTCAGCATATGTGCTAAATACTAAGGTGTCAGGATTGAAGCTTGAATCTGTGTCAGTAGTTTGTGAATTTCTAGATGTGTTTCCAGAGGAGTTACCTAGGTTACCTCCTGTCAGAGAGATTGAGTTTGCCATTGACTTGTTACCCAGGACTGCACTATTTCCATTGCTCCATATAGAATGGCTCCGACTGAATTGAGAGAGTTAAAGGCTCAGTTGCAAGAGTTGACAGATAAAGGATTTGTGAGACCGAGTTTTTCTCTCTGGGGTTCCCCTGTATTGTTCGTAAGGAAGAAGGATGGATCGATGAGGCTTTGTATCGATTATAGGCAACTTAATGAGGTGACTATCAAAAACAAGTATCCATTTCAGAGAATTGATGATTTGTTTGACCAATCAAAGGGAGCAACGGTGTTCTCTAAGATCAAATTGAGATCCAGTTATTACCAATTGAGGGTTAAGGAATCCGATGTGCTGAAAACTGCCTTTAGAACGAGGTATGGACACTATGAATTTCTTTTCATGCCTTTTGGTTTAACTAATGCACCGGCTAGGTTTATGGATTTGATGAATCGAATTTTTCGACAGTATTTGGATAAATTTGTAGTAGTATTCATAGATGACATATTGATCTATTCTCGGGATGAGTTAGAACATGCCGAGCATTTGAGAACAGTGTTGCAAATTTTGAGAAAAGAAAAGTTGTTTGCTAAATTTAGCAAGAGTGAGTTTTAGCTCCACGAAGTTGGATTCTTGGGTCATATAGTTTCAGGTGATGGTATTCGGGTTGACCCGAGTAAAATTTTGATGATTGTTGATTGAAAGCCGCCAAAGAATATGACTGAGGTTAGAAGCTTTCTGGGTTTAGCTGGGTATTATCGATGCTTTGTCGAGGGTTTCTCTATAATTTCTTCTCCTATGACTAAGCTGCTTCAAAAGAATGTTAAATTTGAGTGGACTGAAAAATGTCAACAAAGTTTTGATTAGTTGAAAGCTAAATTGACTGAGGCACCAATATTAGTGCAACTCGAGTCGGGGAAAGAGTATATAATCTATAGTGATGCGTCACTGAATGGTCTTGGATGCGTATTGATGTAAGAAAGCAAGGTGGTGGCTTATGCTTCGAGACAACTAAAACCACATGAGAAAAATTACCTGACACATTATTTAGAGTTAGCCGCCATTGTTTTTGCTTTGAAGATTTGGCGCCATTATTTGTATGGTGAGAAATGTCAGATTTTTACCGATCATAAAAGTTTGGACGTAGCTTGAGTTATTAAAGGATTACGAGCTAATGATTGAGTATCATCCCAGAAAGGCAAATGTGGTTGCGGATGCTTTGAACAGAAAATCCTTGTGTGCTTTGAAAGCTATGAGAATAAGTTTGGCATTGTCTGATGATGGTGCTATATTAGCTGAGTTGAGGGCTAAACCATTGTTTCTTTGGTAGATTTGCAAAGCTCAAAAGAATGATAGTGAACTACAAGCCAAGAGGGTTCAGTGTGAAACAGGTGGTAATTCTGATTTTTGAGTAAGTTTAGATGATTGCTTGATGATTCGTGATAGAGTTTGTGTACCGAGAGATGATGAGTTGATTTGGAAAATCTTCCTTGAGGCACATAGTGGTTGTTTATCAATACATCGTGGTAGTACTAAGATGTATAACGACTTGAAGAAATTATATTGGTGGCCGGGCAGGAAGAAAGATATTTCAAAATTTGTGGCAAAATATTTAATTTGCCAACAAGTGAAGGCTGAACATCAGGTGCCTTTGGGTTTACTTCAACCAGTAATGGTTCCCGAGTGGAAGTAGGATTGGATTACAATGGATTTCGAGACGGGTTTGCCTCTGACTCTGAAAAAGAAGGATGCTGTGTGGGTTATTGTTGACAAATTGACAAAATCGGCTCACTTTATACCGGTACATGTTGATTACTCACTTGATAAATTGGCTAAATTATACATTGCTGAAATTGTGGGATTTCACGGAATACCTATATCTATTATATCAGATAGAGATCCGAGGTTCATCTTAGATTTTAGAAGAAGTTGCAAGAGGCATTAGGTACGAGATTGAGTTTTAGTACCGCATTCCATCTACAGACCGACAGACAATCTGAGAGGGTAATTCAAGTTCTTGAAGATATGCTTCGATGTTGTGTTTTAGAGTTTGAGGGTAGTTGGGAAAAGTATCTACCTTTGGTAGAATTCGCCTACAACAACAGTTATCAGTCAAGTATGCAAATGGCACCGTATGAGGCATTGTATGGTTGAAAGTGTCGAACTCCATTATATTGGATTGAGTTGAGTGAGAAACAGATACATGGTGTTGATTTGGTTAGGGAGACCGAGGAAAAGGTGAAGATAATTTGAGATTGTTTAAAGGCTGCTTCTGACCGGCAAAAGTCTTATGCTGATTTGAAAAGAAAAGAGATTGAATTTTAGGTTGGTGATAAAGTATTTTTGAAGGTGTCACCGTGGAAAAAAATATTGAGATTTGGCCAGAAGGGAAAATTAAGTCTACGTTTCATTGGGCTGTATGAGGTTTTGGAAAGAATAGGGCCAATGGCATACCGGCTAGCTCTACCACCAAGACTGGAAAAGATACATAATATGTTTCATGTGTCAATGTTACGACTGTATCATTCAGATCCCTCGCATGTGATTCCTCCTACGGAGATTGAGATTTGGCCGGACATGACATACGAAGAGGAGCCAATTTAGATTTTGGCTTAAGAGGTTAAACAGTTAGGAAACAAAAGTTTAGCCTTGGTGAAAGTATTTTGGCAAAAGCATGGTGTGGAAGAGGCTACGTGGGAACCGGAGGAAGCTATGAGGAAATAGTACCCAAACCTATTTACTGGTAAGATTTTCAGGGACGAAAATCCCTAAAGTGGGGAGTTGTAACAGCCTGATATAGGGGCTAAACAGAATAGTGGTTTCGAAACTATGAATCCGAAGTCTAAAATACTTATTTTTTCCAATTGAGTTTTGATGTTTATTGGGTGCTTGAATAATTATGTGAAATTTTGGTGTATGAATTTTGTTGTTTGCATGTCCAATTTGGTAGGTTGGACTAAATTGCAATAGGTGAAAAATATGGGTTTTAATCCATAAAGGTACTTTATTGAATTGGGTTTTTAAATTAGGGGACCTTATATGGTAATTAGACCATTTTAACTTAGTTTGGACAAAAATGCCCAAGGAAGGATAGAATATCACAGGTTTTTAATTAAGGGCATTTTTGTCATTAGTTGATAAAAATGGTGTCCATAATCTTCTTCCTTGTGCCGAATTTGAAGAGTCACCATAGCTAGGGTTTTGACAACTTCTCAAGCTCATAGTAAGTGATTTTTAGCCCCATTTTTAATATTCTTCATATTTTTGAAATCCTCGTAACTTGCTCTCGCTATTTCTACCACTATTTCAAGCTAGGGTTGATGTTTAAAATTTTACCCATGGATGACATAGATGTATTTTAATGTTTAGTGGTGGAATATGAAAGTGTAAAGTGTGGTGAATAACTTTTACTAGGTGATTTTTGATGAAAATTTCATAAAGGACTTATTTGTAAAAGATGAAATATGATGTGCATAAGTTGTAGAATAGTGGAAATTGTGGGCATCTATAAGAGGAAAAATGGTTCAACTAGGCCTAAAATGCATGAAAATTGAATGAAAATCATAAACCGAGCCTAGGTACTAAAGTGTAAAATTGAGAAAGTTAGGGGTCAAATTGTAAAATTTATTGTAGGAAGATTTTGGGCTATTTTGAATAATGTGATTATTAAATGAGTTAAACGTGTCGTAATAGATCGAGAAGAAGGAGGAATCGACCTTGGTCGAGGCAAAGGCAAGGTTTTGGACTAAATTGCAGACTATCGCATTTTGTTATCAAGGTAAATTTATATGTAAGTAATACATCGATTTTAAATTTCATAATAATAATTTAATATATGTTATGGATAATGTTGGATGATTTTTATGATTTTGAGATTTATGGAAATTTGGAGTTCCCGATTGAACCTTCGAAAAACGAAAGATATGGATAATGTGTAGTTAGGTCACATGTGTGGTTTTGAGGGTAGGACATCATGTGGACAAGAAAGCTACGAGATACTATGTGGTAGCTAGGTCACATGTGTCATACAGTGTGTATACCATGTGTACAAGAGAGCTACGAGATAAATATTTTATAAGTAGCTAGGTCAAATGCGTAATACTGGGTGTATGCCATGTGTACACGAGAGCTACGGGTTAAAAATAGCTAGGTCGCATGTATGGTACAGAGGGTACATCATGTAGACACGAGAGCTATGTTATATGTAGCTAGGTCGCATGTGTGATTTCTAGTGTTGGACACCATGTAGACACGAGAGCTACGAGATTTAATGGCTAGGTCACATGGGTGATATTGAGAGTTCACCATGTGTACACGAGGGCTAGATTATGTGTTGGTGGAGCTATGTGGTAAAACCACCGGGTATTGAATGTTATTCTGAAGGGTTCAACGAGAAAGCTTACTAAAAGAGATTTGTGTGGTTATGTGGTGTGTAAGTGCAGCTGTATTTATGAGCCAGTGAATATGTGGGCAAGTGTATATGTGTGCAAGGGTGCATGTGAACTTAAGTATGTGTAAATAATGTGCTTGTTATGTATGTAATATTGGTAAGGTTAGGTGGGTAAGTTGATATGTGATCATATGATTTTTGGACATTAAGAGAGTTGGATGATGTTAATTATTTGCATACAGACTTACTAAGCTTTTTAAAGCTTACTCCTTTCTGTTTTTCCTTGTTTTATTGAGTAGTCGAGCCAATTCGGAGATTCAGAAGCGTCAGAGGATCACCCACACTATCCACAAGGTTCTTTTGGTATTGTAATATGAATTCTTTTGAATTATGACATGTATAGGGAGTTAGTGGTGTTGTAAGTGTCAAGTTGGTTTAGCTACCATGTGGGCATTTGTCTTTTGATAAGTTGTTTTGTAATTAAGGCCATTGGATATGGCCAATGATCATATTGGTTTATATATATCTTTATGAGGTAATTTATGAAATTCTTGATGTGCTTGTGTATGGATAAATTGATATATGTTGTTAAACTATCAAATGTGGTCATTTAGATGCCTAAAAATGTTTATGGTGTATGGTGATAAAAATTGTATAAGTTTGTATGTGTTTTGGGGCAAAAGATGGCTTGGAAAATAGTCTAACTTAGGGCCACACGGCCGACCACAACGGCCATGTGTGTAGGAGCTACTGTGAGTTCCATGTTAAAGAAGGTCATGAGATCCAGGAATGCACTAAATTCAAAGCTTTGGTGCAAAGTATGATGGATAGCAAGGAGTTGGAATTCTTTGAGGATGTCAAAGGTTCAGAAAGAGGAGACATCTGCACCTCAGAGGAAGAATCAACAGAGAAGGTCTATAAGGTCAACCACCCAGTAGTGATTATTTCACGACGAAGAAGTAATGTAGTGGGAACACAAGCTACGCCGAGAGTCATAATTCAAAAACCCGTGGCTTTTCCCTATAAGGATAGCAAAATGTTTCCATGGAATTATAACTGCAACGTGATGATCCCAGTAGAGGAGAATTCGGTTGACACTTTAAAAGAGGGCCAGAATATTGGTTTCTACACACCTAGTGGGAGGTGCTATGACCCTGCAAATGCAAGAACTGAGCCTGTTAAAGGAAGAACCTTGGCAGTTGAACATAAGAAAGAAAAGACGGCTAGACTAGAATTATCCGTTAATGAGCTGGTAACTGAGAGCGAGGCTTAGGAATTCGTAAAATTCTTGAAGCATAGTGAGTATAGTTTTGTAGATCAGCTACACAAACAACCAGCTTGTATATCAGTACTAGTCTTGCTTTTGAGCTTAGGGACACATCGTAGCACGTTGATGAAAGTGTTAAATGAAACTTATGTCATTGATGATATCTCTGTAAACAAGCTAGATCGTCTGGTCAACAATCTGAGTGCTGACAATTTCATCTTTTTCAATGACGATGAAATACCTCCAGGAGGCATGGGATCCACGAAGGCCCTACATATCACTACCTGCTGCAAAGGATATACATTGCCAGGGGTGTTAATCGATAATAGATCTGCGCTGAACGTCTTGCCTCTATTTACACTGAATAGATTACCTGTGGATAGCTCTCACATGATGACGTGCCAAAATATAATGAGAGCATTCGATGGTATAGAAAGGAGGGTGATGGGAATGATTGAAATACCTCTCTTAATTGCTCCGAACACATATGAGGTGACTTTTTGGTGATGGATATCAAGCATTCTTATAATTGCTTGTTGGGTAGACCTTGGATTCACTTGGCTGGGACAGTTTAATCGTCACTACACCAAAAACTGAAGCTGGTAACGAAGGGTCAGCTGGTGACAATAAACGTTGAAGAGGATATCATTTTATCCGTAACTAGTGACACACCATACATAGGAGTGGATCAGGAGGCAATAGAATGTTCCTTTTAATCACTAGAATTTGTTAATGCAACTTTCATTATTGAAGGAAACAAGATCCCGGTTCCCCAAATATCCAAAACTACGAGGATGGGCCTGCAGTTGACGGTTGAGAAAGGAGCCTTACTTGGAAGAGGACTCGAAAAATATCTTCAAGGAAGAGTTGAGGCACCAATATTGATGGACAGGTAAGATCGCTTTGGCTTAGGATACAAGCCAGATGCGAGGCGAAAGAAGAAAGAGCCGGAGAAGAAACAAAAAAGAAGAAGAACGTAACTAAGTGGGGGAGAGGTCAAATGGGAACCAATGACCTTTCCCTATATATCCAAAACATTTGTGTCAGGAGAAATCATTTATCCTGAACAAAAGATGTTAAGAAAAGAAACTGCAGAAGAAATGTTGGGAAATCTGAACATCAATGCCATATCCGAAGAAGGAATTGGGGAAAAAAACCTATCAGACATTTGCCCTTATACACCTGAAAGTGTTCTGAACAATTGGACTGCGGAAGAGATCTCTGTAATTTTTAGAACTAATTTAGAGTAATGTTCAAAACACACTTATTATTGTAAGCCTGAGAGCAATAAGAATCCTTTTGTAAAAAAGTCATATGTCCACTATTTTTATTTCAATAAAATGCATCTTTGTGTCTCATTTTGGAAAATATTCTTTTATTTTTTTTCCATTTCATTCATACTCATACCACACAGATAATTATTCTTAGATTCATTTGTTCTTTGGGTCTTCTTTTATTCCTACAACAGGTCTCCAAGTATTAATGATACAAGTGACGCTACGGTTGACTCAGAGTCTCCTTTTGAGCAGGATATGCGTCAAGGAGAACCTCAAGACTTTGAAGATGATCGAGATTGTAACCTATCTCCTGATTTGTTAAGGATGGTAGAACAAGATGAGAAACAAATCCTACCTTACAAAGAGTCAGTAGAAATTGTGAGTTTGAGTGATAAACAAGAAAAGAAAGAGGTGAAGGTCAAAGCTTGCATCACTGTAAAGACAAAGCGAGACCTCATCAAGTTACTCTGAGAATTCAAAGATGTCTTCGCATGGTTATATCAAGACATGCTTGGTCTAAATACTGATATTGTGGTACACCAGCTTCCCATAAGGGAAGGATACAAGCCGATTCAATAGAAACTCTGAAGGATGAGGCCTGACATCCTGTTAAAAATAAAAGAAGAGGTTAAGAAACAATTTGACACTGGTTTCCTACAAGTGGTTAAATACTCGGATTAGGTAACTAATATAGTCTCCGTCCCTAAGAAAAATGGGAAAGTACGAATATATGTAGACTACGGGGATTTAAATAAAGCCAACTCGAAGGACAATTTCCCATTGCCTCACATCAACACCTTAGTGGACAATACGACAGGCTTTTCACTGTTCTCCTTCATGGATGGTTTCTACGGTTACAATCAGTTAAAGATGCATCCTAAAGACATGGAAAAGACCACATTCGTAATGTAACACCCCTACCCCGTATTTGTCACCAGATTAGGGTTACGAGACATTACTGATCAGAAGACAGTTTAGAGCAGTCATTCATTACTATCACAAACCGTACCAAAAAGATGAATTACACAAGCAATAATATATCCATAGCTCAAATTTTATAAACTTGCCGCAATCAAAACTAACATCATCACCACATTAACATCAAATAACCTATTCATATCCATCCTCAAATGCAAACTATGCCATCATACAAACTTTCCAAATGAGCTAATTAACAAGGCCAATTATTCGCAACTTTAACATCATTAACAAAATATCAAGCACATAATTTCAATAAGCCATAAATTCATACTTAGTTAAGGAGCAAGCCATTTTCGCATGGCTTGAATATATATACATATTCAAAACATAACTTCCTTTCAAAAAAAGTTAAGCCTATACATGCCATAAGTTCAGAATTATCAACTTGTTAATAGTACCGCAGATAGACGATAGTGTGGATGACCTTGAACTTGAATCCCCGAGCTCGTAACTTTCAAACGAGATCTATAAAAGGAAACAAAACACAAACACTCATAGTAAGCAAATTAGCTTAGTAAGTCTTAAGTAATTTAAACAACTAAACTCACTTATGCACATTATTCACACATGTATTCAATCCTTTATACCAGCTCACAATTCAAGATTTAACTTTATAAACAATTACCACTTATATAACCAAATACCCAAAATCACATATAACCTTAGTTATATATACAACCATTTAGCCGAATATGCATAGTCACATGTGTGCCCACATTGAAATATTATTTCATTTAAATTCGAAATCGTATAATCATAAGCATCTAAATACTTCAATGCCATATTTAATTCAACCCAATCGAACTAGTTTATAACACCATATCCACATTTAATTTCTAATTTTATAATCACATATATATATATAACATATACCTCCATATAAAAATTTCACAATGGCCAAATGTATATATATATATATACACATATATACAACAACTTCACATATACTTCTCATTACACATCAATGATTCAATCCACTTTATTCTCACGTGCATAAATAAATTATACATACCTGGAAAACTTAAATTATTGAACGAATTCAATTGCTATATTAACAAAAGGCCTCATGGTCTTAGACTTCTATTAATTCACCGGCAATTAGCCTGCTAGGTATAATCCTGAGTTCATCACCGGCTCAAAGCCTGCTAGACTTTCTAAGTCCGATACTCTTTCATCGGCATTACGCCTGCTAGGCTCGAAGCCCGATAATATTCACCAGCTTACAGCTTGCTAGGCCAAAGCCTGAATATCACATTATGATAACCAAATCACAAAGTTTCTAATACTTTCATGACATATATTTCAAATTTTCATATAGCCAATGCATATATAAAATTTGCCATCATTCGAGTACAGCATAATTCAAACATATACTTTCATTCCACAACTTGTCACTAAATCTTAATACACAAACAAGTCTTATTTTCAATGCCAATCTTCCATTCAGTTTTATCACATATCATGGTCTCATTTCCACTATAGATTCCATTCGGCTATACACATAAATACAAGAACATAAATTTTCAAGATGAAACACATATTTAATTACTTAAAACTTACCTCGAATGTTGTCGAACAACTACGGATTGGCTACTCAACTATTTTCACTTTCCCCCTATCCGAATTCTGCTCTTTTTGTTCTTGAGCTAAATTAAACAAATTTTAACTTACTAAATCGCTTAATCGATTTATTCTCATTCAAACTTCACACATTCAAATTCATCAATAAACTTCAAAACACAAACAAGCACTTATCGAATTTTCTAATTGTTATGACATATAACGTAACAACCAAAATGAGTTTAAACCATAATTAAATAAAACATATAACTCACGGTCACTCCTATCAAAATATACAAACAACCAAAGTTCACTTACTTCAATTTACCTTAGGACCGAATATCCCATTAAGCTATCTTAGGCCTTTCATTTGTTCTATTCACACATACACAACTCAACCCTTTCCTTTATCACCTAATTCAATAAATTCAAAGCTCATTTTAACAATGACATTCATGATTCAAAACAAGGACAAATTCTCTACCTAATAACACACATACGGCAATTCTCACCTTCCATCATCTCAATAAACAAAAATTTACTCAAACCATCATTTAAGACCACATTCGGCAACCATATATACGAATGTTAACATTTAAGCATTCTTTTTCTAATATTTAGCTTAAACTTCACATGTTACCACCCTAGCCGATTACCATTAATCATTTAAACCACAAATATATCAATTTAACAAGCTCAAAACTTATCTTACAACCATTTCCATTTTAAAACATCAAAACACCAACCATTTAACACATATCACCCATGGCCGAATGCATGCTTTGCCAAAAACTCAAAAATTAATACATGGGCTATGTCGAGAGCTTAACAACCAACTCAAATTCACAAAATTTAAAAGAAATAACATCCTTAATTAGACACTACAATGGCCAAATGCCCTTGTTCTTTTCTATTTCTTTTTCCTTGGTGAATTCGGCAAAAACAAGAAAATTATACAACCATTTTATGCTTTATTATTTAATGCATATATTAGTTATTAGATTACTAAAATAGCCTTTGTAAAATCATTCCTTTTCCACTATCTATGGCCGAATATGTCCATGCAAATTTTCCTTGGTCTATTTGCGTCTTAAACCCTCCATATTAAAAGAACAACTACAATTCAACACTCACACATTATCCATCTAATTTTTCTTTTATGCAATTGAGTCCTTAATTAATAATTTAGCATCCAAACGATAAAATTAAAACATGAAACTTTCACGTATGAAAATTAACATATAATAACCACATAAAATAATATTTAAAAATTTTTCTAACTCGGTTTCATGGTCCCAAAACCACTTTTCTGATTAAAGCTAAAATAGGGCTGTCACACGTAACCATGTGGGGAACATTTTGCTATAAAGTGATGTGATGTCATTCGAACTGAAAAATGTGAAGCGACATATCAAAGAGCCATGGTAACTTTGTTTCATGATATGATGCACAGAGAAATTGAGGTTTATGTTGATGATATAATTGCAAAATCCCAAACAAAAAAGGAATATATACAAGTCTTGAGGAAATTGTTCTTGATGTTGAGAAAATTCCAGCTAAAGCTCAACCCAACAAAATGTACCTTTGGGGCTAGGTGGGAAAATTGTTAGGTTTTGTAGTCAGTGAAAAGGAGTTCAAGATTGACCTGATTAAAGTCAAGGCTATATAGGAGTTTCCTTCGTTACGCACTCAAAAAGAGGTCCGAGGTTTCTTAGGGAGGTTAAATTACATTGCCCGGTTCATTTCACAACTAACTAAGAAATGTGACCCCGTATTCCGTCTATTGAAGAAACACAATCCAGGTGTATGGGATGAGAAATGCCAAAAAATTTCGATAAGGTCAGACATTACCTGTCCAATTCCCCAGCGCTGATGCCATCTAGTCCAGATAAGCCACTAATACTGTACTTGACATATTTGGGAATTTTATGGGATCATGCTTGCCCAACACGATGAGTCAGGAAGGAAAGAAAGAATGATTTACTACCTCAGTAAGAATTCATTCAATGTGAGACAAGATATTCACCAATTGAGAAGTTGTGTTACGCCTTGATCTGGACAACCCGGAGACCGAGACAGTATATGTTGTACCATACAACTTGGCTAATCTAAAAAATGGACCCTCTAAAGTACATGATGGAGTCAACTATTCTGAATGGAAGAATGGCCCGAGGGCAAATTCTGCTTTCCGAATTTGATATAGTCTATGTGAACCAAAAGGCAGTAAAAGAGAGTGCAATAGCAAATTTTCTAGCCAGTAGAGCTCTATAAGATTATGAGCCTTTGAATTTTGATTTCCCAAATGAAGATCTAATGTATGTTGCGTCTAATGAAGAAAGTGCTCAAGAAGAACATCCTTGGAAACTAAATTTTGGTGGGGCTTCAAACGCTATGGGTAATGAAATCGGAGCTGTCCTGGTATCCCCAAAAGAAGATCATTATCTTTTTACTAGTATTGATTTTGATTGCACAAACAATACGGTAGAATATGAAGTATGTACCATAGGATTCGTGCAGCTATAGAATGCAAGATCAAAGTACTGGAGGTATATGGGGATTCTACACTAGTGATCTATCAACTCAAAGGTGAATGGGAGACAAGATATCCCAAATTGATCAATTATTGAAGCCTGATTTTTGAGTTAATTAAGGAGTTTGATGACATCACCTTCTGCTACCTCCCGCGAGATGAAAATCAGATGGTTGATGCCCTAGCTACTTTAGCTTCCACGATCAAAGTGAACAAACAAGAGGATGTAAATCCTATCCAGATGAGTATTTATGAGGCTCCGGCCCATTATTACAACATCGAGGAAGAAGAAAAGAATGACCACCCTTAGTACCTTGATACACTACGATATGTAAAAAACCATGAATGCCCAGAGCAGGCAGCCGAGAATGATAAAAGGACACTAAGGAGACTGGCCAATGACAATGTCTTAGATGGGAAGATCCTATGTAAAAGAAGAAAGGATCAAGTGCTACTAAGATGTATGGATGCTGTTGAGGCGAAGAAAATCTTGGGAGAAGCCTATGAGGGTGTTTGCGGAACACATGCCAATGGTTTTACAATGGCCAGGCAAATAATCAAATTCGAGTATTATTGGTCCACCATGGAAAGGGATTGTATTAGTTACACCAAGAAATGTCATAAGTGCCAAATTTATGGAGACAAGATTCATGTGTCTCCTTCACATCTTCATGTTATGACTTCTACATGGCATTTCTCTATATGGGGCATGGATGTCATTGGGTTGATCTCGCTAAAAGCTTCCAACGGGCATTGATTCATCTTTGTGGTCATCAATTACTTCACCAAGTGGGTAGAGACTGCTTCCTATGCCAATCTCACGAAGTCAATAGTCAGCAAATGCTTAAAGAAATAGATCATATGTTGGTATGGAATGCCAGAAAGGATCATATCTAACAATGTATTGAATTTGAACAATAACACATTATCAAAAGGCTACAGTCAATTCAAGATCAAACACCACAACTCATCACCATATTGCCCAAAAATGAATGGTGTAGTGGAGGCAGCCAATAAGGACATTAAGAAGATCGTGGGGAAAATGATAAAGATTTATAAAGATTGGCATGAGAAGTTACCATTTGCCATCTGTGCTTATCAAACATTTGTTAGAACTTCCACTGAGGCAACCCCTTTCTCCTTAGTTTATGGAATGGAGGTGATTTTGGCCATTAAAGTCAAGATTCCTTCTCTCCAAGTTTTATCAGAGTTAAAGTTAGATGATACGGAATGAATCCAATCTCGATATGATCAGTTGAACTTGATTGAAGAGAAGAGGTTGAAAGCTATCCATCATGGTTAGATGTACCAAAAACGAATGATGGGAGCTTATGACAAAAAGGTTCACCCTAGAGAATTCCATGAGGGGCACCTCGTATTGAAAAAGATCCTTCCCATAGAAAAGAACTTTAGAGGAAAATGGATGCCAAACTAGGAAGGACCTTATGTGGTAAAGAAGGCCTTTTATGGAGGAACGCTAATTTTGATCGAGATGGATGGCAAAAACCTGCCTAACTCTATGAATTCGAATTCAGTCAAGAAATACTTCACCTAGAAAAAATGGAGAGGCTAAGGTGAAAACTGTTAAAGGGTGCCTTGAGACTAAAGAGGTTTTGAGTTGAAAATCCGAGAAAGGGCAGCTCAAATTTGGATCGAAGATTGGGCATATGGTAGTTGGAGAAACGTTACATATTGGGGCATCAACAAAGTACTCTAGATCTCCTAAACACATATCACACTTGAAAGGGTCCTCGAGATGTTTCTGCAGAGAAGTTCATACTGCAATATTTGGGGCACCTATTTTCATCTTACTCCTTTTTTGTATTTTGGCAACGTTTGCTATTTTGATTAATTTATTTATTTCGAGCTTTACTCCCAATAAATTCTAATCTTGTCCATTGTTACAACATTTTTTTGAAGAATTTTTACATTGAAATAATTATTAATGGACTAACAATATCAAGTAAAATGTTTTTTTTGCATGTTGCCTTGAAATGTTTCTAAATAGTACAAGGACTTAAAACAGGACCACTAGTTAGAACTAACCAACTATAAGGGTTAGAAATATCGGGGAATGAATATTTTAAATTGTGATTACTTCTTTGGGTTTTCTATCAAAAATACTAGATTTGAACAAGAAGACAGGGTAACACGTCAGTGATAGAGCCTTGACAAATGACGAGCAATGTCAACCTAAGTACTAAAAAGGGGACCATTCTCAAAAGATGACATTCTCCATTCATGCAAATATCATTCATATATATCTAGTTAGGAGCATTTGATTCATTTTGATCATAACATCCTAATCGCTTGGCATAAGTATAGGCTTATGAAATGGATTCAAAGGTCATGTTTCCCAGAGAACAGTGTAACAGATCAGTGAAACCACAAATCCCATACCCCTAAAGTTGCAGTGGGATGGATTGAAGTCACCATAGTGAATCTTATCTCCTTGAAGTTGAAGTGGAGTAGATTGAAGCCAGAAATCTTATCTCACTAAAGTTGCAGTGGAGCAGATTAAAACCACAAATCTTATCTCCCTTAAGTTGTAGTGGAGCAGACTGAAGTTACAAATCTTATCTCCCTGAAGTTCAGTGGAGTAGATTGAAGCTACAAATCTTATCTCCCTAAAGTTGCAATGGAACAGATTAAAGCTACAAGTTGCAAATCTTATCTTCCTGAAGTTGCAGTGGAACAAATTGAAGTTACAAGTCTTATCTCCCTGAAGTTGCAGTAGAGTAGATTGAAACTAAATCCTATACCTCTGAAGTTGTAATAGGTCGGATTAAATCTACCATAGCAAATCATATCTCCTTGAAATGGCAGTGGAGCAGATTGAAGTTACAAGTCTCATCTCCTTGAAGTTGTAGCCGAGTAGATTTTAACTATAATTCCTATACTCCTAAAGTTGCAGTGGGTTAGAATAAGGCTATTTGAAAAAGAGAAGCACCAAAGAAGTCGAGATTCGGCAAAGCTAGACAAAATTGGTCCTTCCTAAAATCTTTGCTCCATTCCTGTTACACAAAAACGAGCAAAGAGAGGTAGCTATAATAGCCCAATTTTGCCCGGGCCTGAATTACAAATGAATAAATGGCCCATGTAACGCCCTCTTACCCGAGACCGTCGCCGGAGTCGAGTTTGAGGTGTTACTAAACTTAATTTATCACTTAAAGAACTTTAAACCATTTATTTTAGCATTTGTGATAAGCTGTCCATCTGCGTCACAGTCGCTAAAAAAATCATATCTCTAGTTACGAAACTTGAAATTTGGATCCGTAAATTTTTCCTGAAACTAGACTCATATATCTATCTGCTAATTTTTTTTCTAGAATTTTTGGTTGGGATAATTAGTACAGTTTATTAGTTAAAGTTTCCCCTGTTTCAGTGTTTGACTGCTCTAACCTATGTTCACTACGAGTTACTTTTCTCTCTGTAAAAAACTCAAATGACTATGATGTTTATTTCTCCTAAAAATAGACTCAATAAGGAATCTATACATATATACTATGACTCCTAATTTTTTTTTTTACAATTTTTTAGTGAATTTCTAAATTCAGAATAGGGGATTCAGAAATCGCTCTGACCCTGTTCCACCAAAATCAAAATATCTCATAAAATACAACTCTTTTACCTATTTAGTTTCTTCCATATGAAAATAGACACAATAAGCTTCAATTTAATATTTTATTCACCACCTAATCTTGTCTCTACTATTTTTAGTAATTTTTCAAACTCACGTCATTGTTGCTGCAAAATTCTGTTTTATAACAAAATTCATCTTTCTATGGCTTTTCATGGACTAAGTAACACATTAAACATACATGACACCAAATGTAATCTAGATTGGCCATTCCAATTGCAAATCATTTCCAAGCATTTCCTTACCAAACCATCACCATTTCATAAGGTTATTCACACAAAATGATTACAATGCTATACATGCCATATTAAAAATACAAGCCATTATACCAAATTGTCCCGGATAGTGTGATCGTTCCTTCGACCTTTCCCGATTTCTAAGCTGGCTTGTCAAGACTACAATGAATGAAAAGGAGGGAGTAAGCATAAATGCTTAGTAAATTCACATGTAAATAACAAGTAACATAATCATACAAATCAACACAACCACCAATTACATAGTATCATTAAAACATTCATGGAACAAGAATACTTGCTATCTTACCACATTCTTGTCTTACCAATTTCTCAATTCAAGATTTAGGCTCATACCTGTTCAACTTCCTCTTTCATCATATTTTCCAACATACCTCGTTCGTTTAGGCGTTCTCATTATTCATTTAAGAATCTACCCGTTGAACACATAGGAATATAACTCGGATACACAAATCGTATACACATAAGTGTCATATCCGTAGCCAAGCTACCATGTAACCCGCCCATAAATGAACTCAGACTCAACTCAACAAGCTCGGACGTTCGCATCCATAAGTGAACTCGGACTCAACTCAACGAGCTCGGATGCCTAGTTACATCTCACGAAATCGGACTCAACTCAACGAGTTCGGAACTCAATCATCCTAGTGACATGTCACTTGTATCCTAATCTATTCCCAAGGTTCAAAAGGGATTCTCTTCAATCAAAAATTTCCGGTCGTCTTCCTTGAAATGTCGGAACCAATACTCGCTAGCATTTCATGCTTATCAAGCTAATCACATACTTTGCATATCAACAAATAATATTTCACAAGGCATAATATTTCATGATAATAAGCATCATATCATATAAATAACATCAAATCACTTACAATAACAATTATGTTACCTTATTTACACATGAACTTACCTCGGTACAAAATATAGAAATTTTGCAATTTAGTCCATAATCTTTTCTTTTCCTCGATCAAGGTCAATTCCACATTTTTCTTGATCTAAAATAACACATTGAGCTTATTTAATACTCACATTTATCAAAATAGTCCTTAACTTCAACTTTGGCAAAATTATGATTTTGCCCCTAAACTTTTGCATATTTACACTTTTGCCCCAAAGCTCGAAAATTAAACTTTATCCCAAATTCTTATGTTTTAGGACATGCTGATCATTTATTTACTAACAGCAACCTCAAATTCCCACTATAACATGTACTTATGAACAATAGGTATTTTTACTAATTAAGCCGTTTTACTCGTTTTTACTTAAAACCGAGTAGCACAAGTTGTCTAACATATTTTAAAACCTCATATTCTATCATAAAACATCAAAATACACAATTATTCAACATGGGTCAATTTTTGAAATCAAACCCTAGCTCAAATAAATGGTAGAAATAGATAAATCATGTTACCAGGATTTCAAAAACGTAAAAATAATTAAAAACGGGGCTAGAACGGACTTACAATCGAGCTTGGAAGCTTAAAAAACCCTAGCCATGGTTTCTCCATGCTATTTTCGGCCTTGAGGAAGAAGATGAGCAAAAATTGGCTTTTAATTTGATTTTTAATTCATTTAATCACTAAATGACCAAAATGCCCCTAACTTAAAAATATTTTTTTTCCACCCATTTCATGTCCATTTTTATCCAATAAATTAACCAATGGTCTAATCACCATTTAAGGACCTCCAATTTAAATTTTCATAACAATTGGACACCTCTAACATATAGAACTCAACTTTTTCACTTTTTACAATTTACTCCTTTTGACTAAATTGAGTGCCCAAAAGTCAAAATTTTAGTACGAAATTTTTTTACAAAATAATTTCATAAAAATGTAAATCATAAAAATATAAATAAAGCACATTTCAATTTAACACCTTTACCATTTGACAAAAAATGCCCTTAATGTCTTTCTTTGTAATTTTTCATGTACAAGCCCATTTTTTTCCAAAATTTTATAAATTGGTCAAATTGCTATTTAAGACCTTCTAAGTAATATTCCAAAGAAATTTCATACTAAAAGCTTCTAGAATGCAAGTTTCGCAACTTATTCAATTTAGTCCCTAATTTCAACTTAAGCACTTTATGCATAGAATTTCTTCACGAAATTTTCACACAATCATGCAACCATATCTTAAACTTCAAAATAATTATAAAATAATTATTTCTATATCAGATTTGTGGTCACAAAACCACTATTCTGATTAGGCCCTAATTCGGGATATTACAGCCCAAACAAATCAACCCAAACTAAACCAGAAAAACAAAAAATAAATAAATAAATAAAAATTACACAATGGCTCAAAAATGAAGCCCAAATGCAAAAAGGGCCTAGTGGCCCCCAAAAAAAAAAAAAACTAAACCATTTTTGGAAAAGTTAGAAAGCCTAGGGTTTCTGTGCGCCACCGCCTTCATCTCGCCAGCAGTTTCGTCGCCCGAGGTCTGACGCTTCATTTGCCTCTTTCACCAAAATGGCAAAGGAGTGGCTTTCCCTACCGTTGACTCCATTGCCACCTGCAAAAACAGAAAGGACGAAAGTACAGGAACTCACAACACGCAACAAACAGTAGCAAGAATAGTAAAAAAAACAAAAAAGTAATAGTGTAATTCGACTATAAAAGCCATTATCACAAAGTAATTTTTTATAGAGAGATACGCAAAGCAATAAAAAAGGACAAAATATAAAGAAAATTTCAAAGGTGATTTTCTGGTTTTATTTTTTATTTCAAAAAAATAATAAATAAAAATACAGTAATCGTTTTCTTTACCTGAGTCGATTTGGCTCCTTCTGTCGTCGGAGGCTTTCTCTGGCACCCAAAAGATCAAGAACCCATTAGGGTTCGATTTGGGTTAAACAGAGCAAGGCACGATCGTGCACGCCGGTTATACAAAAAGATTGAAAGTTTTTTTGATTTTCTTGTGAATAGAAGGTTTTGCCTTTGAGATCGGGGCTAAAAATTGTTTAAAAGGTTTTTTTAAAAAGAGGGGCTAAAAAGGGTTTTTTCGGCCACCGGAGGCAACGATCACCGTCGCCGATGACTGGTGGCCATGGTGGTCCACGGCGGCTCAAAGGCCAGATCTGGGAAGGACTGAGAGAAAAAAATAAGGTTTCAAATTTTTTTTAAAATTTAAGTAGAATGAAGTTTTTTAAAAAAAAATTGATTTATGTAGATAGGATTAAACAACATTGTTTTGGTCGATGCTTAGAAGCCCCAAAATGGCATCGTTTCGAAGCAGGACTTGATTGCTTGACCTGGATCCCCTGAAAGCTGCGTGTTTTTGTAAAGTAGTCTATTTGTGACTTCGGTCTTTCCGCTTTTTAAAAGCTTTTCAACCCCTCTCTTTTTTTCTTTTTTTAAATTTACCCATTTAATTTTATTTCTTTTTATCTTGGTCCTCTGATCATTTGGTTTCCTGGAAACAATGCGCATAATAAGGCTTGGGATAATTCTCCATTTAGTCCCTGTTTGTTTTTGCCTTTTTTATTTTAGTCTTTATTTTCTTATTTTATCACAATTTATGCTTTTAATTTCATTTTAATCTAATTCAGTCCTTGGTTTATTTAATTTTAATCTTTTATGAAATTTTATTTTATTTATTTATTTCTTTACTCTTTTTATAATTAAAATTTATATTGTTATTTGTTTTTATTTGCACATTTTGTTGCCTCTATTATTATTGTTATTATTTATTTTTTTGATTATTTATATTAGTATTACAATAGTAAATATAACAACATGACTATCGCCATTATTATTATTAATTGGTTTTATTATTATATTTATATCATTGTTATTTACTTGCATGTCATTTTTATTTTTCGTATATCATCATTCCATTTTTATGCACTACCATTTTATTTCGCTACAATCATGCCACGAATCATGTTTAAATATATTTATCTATTGTCATACTATATCCAAATAAGTTACATGCACATTGCTTTAAATGTTACATTTGTTATTACTCGATCAAGGAAATTTTAAAATTAAGGCAATGTTCCGTAGTTGGAGATTCGAGCAGTTATGCCCTAACTTATAGGGTTCGACTTTCTCTTTGAACCTAAATAACCGAACATCCTTTTAAAAGTAAAATACATGAGATTTAAACAATAATTAAATAAAGAGCAAGCTTATTTTCGAAGATTCGAGATGTCGTGTCCTAACTTACGGGATATGACCTTTTCGTTTTGGTTACCTCGAGATAAGAAGGCATTTTACATACGTTTTGATTTATTTAAATGATTTTAATTGAAAATAACATTATGCAGCATTGTATCGTGTTTTAAATTCTCTTTAGATATTCTATTCTTGACACTAAGACATAAATTAATCAACTAGGTACCAATTTTGGGCGCCACGAGGGTGTTAACCCTTCCTCATGGTAACCGACTCCCGATCCATTTCCTAGATCTTGATCCGAAAATCATCATTTTAATAAATCTATACTTTTATTAAAATAATCAAATTATGGGGTGATCCGATCACACCTAGCTAATAAAAAAATTAGTGGCGACTCTATTTTCATTTTAAAATAAAAGTCGATTTCCAAGAAAGTTTCGAGACATGGTATCTTAGAAATGGAGGGAGGCCTGTGCCCTAAACTACCTCCGTTGAACCAATTTGAATCAAAGGATTTTGACCCTTGTCCATCTTAGTTATTTATTTTGCTTTCAAACATGAATCTTTGGCGCCATGAATGAATATATAATCTATATAATTATATATAAAAGTTTGTTCACATACACCCGCCATCTTTTCTTTTTATATTTTTCATTTCTTTTAAGTTTATATCACTTTTTTTCAATCAAAATGTTAATAGCATTATTCAAAGTGGAAAAATATTATTTTATCATGACGAGTTTCAATTGATGTTTCTAAAAAAATCTTAATAAATATTTTTAACGTTATTTTTATTGTTACATAACTATCAAGTAATTTTTTTAAAAAAAAAATCAAAATGTCATACCAAATAATTTAGTAAAAGAATTTTAATGATGATAACAATTAGACCTGAAGTTGTAATTCTAAAAACTATATTCTTGAAAAAAAAGAGTAAGAATTAAGTTTCAAATGTATAAAATGCATGTAAACATTCAAAATTTTACATTATATTTTAATATAAATAAATAATTATAGCTAAATAACATAATAATGAAAGTTTAAAAAGGTAGCCATGCTATATTCAATTAAAAGTATAAAGAGCAAACTCTTTTTCTTCCTCCATCCTTTGGGTTTCACTTTGTTTTAGCCAACTCTATTAGGTAAACTTAATATAATTAATTAATCAAGTCGTTCAAAGAATTAATAGTAGTAAAGCAATCATGAAACCTATCAAAGCCATCGTCCTTAATTATGAATTTTAAATGAACTTAGTGGTAAAACAATGTCATCAATGTATGATTGTTGAGTCAAAAAGTTTATCAAAACAAATTTTATTTTTATATATTTCTCGTTGATGCATTAACAATAATTTCTTTTATGTCCACAATCAGTGTTACTGATTATGTACATGTTTCATTATTTTAATTTTTTTAAAATCTATTTTAAGGGTCACTTGTCATTTTCTTAATCCTCGTAATCTGCTTTCAATTTTTTCTTTCACACTCAATAAATAATGTCACATTGTCTCAACCGTCATGATTAGTGGGGGATATAAGGGTGTTGGCAAGGGTACAGCCCCCTAAAAGGGAAATCATCCATTTAAGTTTTTAGAAATTTTAAAATTTTAAATTAATAAGTATAAAATTATACTTTGATCCCTTTAAAAATATAACAATTTTTTAAAAATTATAAAAATAAACATTATTAAAAATTAAATTTTACCCTTAAAAAATTTTCTACTTCACCGCTGGTCATAATATCATTATTAATTATTGAAAATATTGTCTTTCATTCAAATTCTTTGAACTTTTTAAGTTGGGAACCTTTATTTGATTTTTACAATGGTGTGATTTATAGGTAGGATTTGTTTAAGATAAAATATTTGGTATGCTGTAAGATAAGCTTTAGATTTTATAAGTAGAGTTTTTTTTTTTTTTTTTTTTTTTTTTTTCGCACAGTCAATTGATAACAAGAAACGGCATTGGGATCGCCCAACCTGATCAGTTCGACAAGAAGAAACAACAAAAGCGAAACAATGTCAAAACAAAAAAGAACACAACAAAAGGTTTAGAGAGTTATTATGTATCTTATAATGATATAGTAAATATTTAAAAATATTTTTATTTAAGAAAAAGACAAACGAAAATATTTCATTTGTCATTTGGGGAGTGCACCATCATTTTAGAAGATGCTGCATTGCAACTCCGACTCATAGTAAACAATTATGTGGTCACGGGTTCAAGTAAAAATAGAACTTCCAGTTTGATAGTGGTTATGTGATCATAGGTTCAAATTAGTTATGCTGTCAAGGGAACCCAATTTCATGGCACCATAATAGAATGCTTTATTAACCCCATACTAAGTTTGAGATCAAATCATAGGGGAAAAGAGGGGTGAAATAAAAAGTGTAGGTCTCCGAATGCCACTGCTCAACCAAGACAGATATTAAGTCGGCCCTCAACTCAATCGTCCAGAGTAATGTTGCTGTTCCAAATCCGACAATATCCAAGTATGACATAATATATTCATCTGGACGGTAGCTCAGCTTTCCCATTGGAGGAGGTGCCAACCCAACCTTGTCTCAATAAAAGCACATTAATCTCACGGGATTCCTGATAAACCCAAATCAAGGAAAGTTGAATCTCATAAGATTCCTAATGGACTTGATTCAAGCAGAAGATGATGGAACAAGAGAAAATACTTATTAAACTACATTAGCAACTACATAGTGTGATTATTTCAATTGTAGTTAGTATTATTATCATGCAAGTTAAAATTATATTGGGATAATCATTTTTCTATCCATTATTTATATAACTAGAAGTACGATTAATAAAAAGAAAAGTTGTTTAGTTGACTAAACAATGAATTTTCGTTGTTAAGGTCCTTAAATTTATTCGTATCTGCCCCGATATGGAATACCTTTGCTGACAATGATTTTCTTAGAAAAATTTTCATTAGAAATGAAATTCTAAATATTATTGACGTCTAGTAAGTGATCAACCTTATTGTAATAATTGGACGTGTCACTCCAAGCAACTTTTAGTGGGGAAAAAAATAAAACCCCGAAAGGAAAAAATGAAACAGGGATAAAAAGAATGGAAAAGGAAAAAAAAAAGGAATTGTGGGCATGTAAAAAAAATCGAGAAAAAAAAAGAGGTATTTGGCTGTAATGGTTTGGTAAAAAAGAAAGAATCCTTAAAAGAGGGAAAAAAAAGAAAAGAAAGAAGAAAAATATAGAATCGGAAGGAATAAAGCAAATTGAAGAAGGAAAAAGGTGGGATGAATAAAATAAACCAAGAAAGAAATGAGGGAAAAAAAAGAAGGGGCTGACACCCTACCGCCGATGTGACCCGACTGTCACAGGTTCCTAGCCTTTTTTTTTTTATTCTTCTTTTCCTCTACTATATAAATACCCAAACAGTCCCCCACCTCAAAACAACCGAAATTAGGAAGAAAAAAAAAGAAATTGAGAATTTTTTTTGTTGAGGTTGTTTGAAGTTTAAAGATATTTGTGTTGGTGTTATTGGGGAATCATTTAACTATTTTAAGGTATATTATATTATATTATATTATATTATAAAATAATGTTTGATTGTAATTTGTTAATTTAAGTGAGAAGCAACTTTCTTTTTCTTTTTCTTCTTTTTTTCCTCCACTATATAGATACTCAAATAATCCCCATCCTAAAACAGCCAAAATTGGGAAGAAAAAAAGAAAGAGAAATTGAGAATTATTTTTGTTGGGGTTGTTTGAAGTTTGAAGTTTAAAGATTTTTGTGTTGGTGTTTTGGGGAAATAATTTAACTATTTTAAGGTATGTTTTATTTTTTATTATATTATATTAATGTTAATATTATAAAATAATTATAAATATTATTTACATGTATATTTTTATAGAGTTGCGGTTTAATTTTTAATTAGTTGGCCAATTTAACAAATGTGGTTATATGCTATGGACAATGTGAGTTTCGCATGTTGAAGTCGTGTGTCCATGGTCTGAGCTATCATCCAAATGTATTATGCCATACTTGGATGCCGCGGAATTTGGAACAACGGCATTGGCCCAGATGGTTGAGTTGTGTGTCGACTTAATATTTGCCTTGGTTGAGTAATGACGCTCGAATACCCACACTTTTCTTTTTCCGTGTGAGGAGTGCACCATCTCCCTCGAAGATGTCACAATGCAACTCGAGCTCCTAGTTGACCGTGATGCAGTCATTGGTTCAAGTAAGTGGTCAAACCTTTAGCTCTCTACTACCAGTTGCTTGGATGCTCGCCTAGTGACGGGGAAGATATGCTTGCTAGTTTAAAATTTTCCTGGTTAAGAGAAAATTTCCAAACCTTATTGAGTGGTGTCATTGAGTGAGAGTTGATGGGCATTGCTTGAGCGTAAATATTGCAGTTGATAGGGGGTACTTATGCCAGACAAATAATAATAAGGTCCACGTGATGTACTTGCCTTTATTGATTGATTTGCATCAGGCTGGTTCATACAATTGGGGCTCAGTAGTATTAGCGATATTGTATTGTGAGCTTTTTTGAGAGGCAAAGCATGACACACAAATATAGGCGATTACTTGATACTGTTGCAGTCATGGGCACTGTACAAAATGCCATTTTTGGCATCAATGAGTCATCAACCACATGTGTGGCCACTTGTAAATAGGTAAAAAAAAATATAAAACTTGAATCAATGATGAATTATTTTAGGAATATGTGCTAACAAGTTTGCTTTGCTTTTAGATGGTTTACGTATCCGAGTATTGAGAAGTCAGAGACTCTCGTTCTTTACTGACAGATGATAGAGACATATTTTGGGGACAATGTAATTTTAAAAAAAATTAAATTATATTCATTTTGTTTAATTTCTTTGATTATGTTATTTGTCTAATAGTTGTCGTTCCCTTGTGAGCTCACAACAATTCACTTGTGTGGTGCGTCAATGCACTCGTGTTGAACTTTTCAACGATTGAGTGGTACAATGGGAATTGAGTTCTATGACAATTTGGATGCGTGCAATATGTTTCAGATGTTCCACATATATTCGACAATGTTCACAAGATTAATAAGAAGGAAAAAGAAGGAAAGAATTGGATATTGGAACATTAAAAATATATTGCATTGTGAATGTCCGGATAGAGAGGCGACTTGAGTTGCAGTCCTGTTTTGTTTGATTTCACGCCCTCGGTCCACTACTAACGTTGGTACATAGAGAATGGTTTGCCTTATTTATACAATGCATAGATGATGGTAGTCCCGAAACATAGGCTGTAACACCTCTAACCCATGTCAATGGCCAGAATAGGGTTACAGAGCAATACCAGAAACTTTTAACTTAAAACATTAGATTACAATCATTTATAAAACACATCATATTCCATTCAAAAACATGCATAACGCCCCCTTTCAAGCTCTCGAGGCCTTAGAAACACTTTAGAAATGATTTAGGACTAAATCATAAACATTTAAAACTTCATGGAAAAAGATGGAAGAATTTACACTGTAGGGGTCACATGGCCATGTGACTCACACAGCTAAGACGCACGCCCGTGTGTCTCAAGCAGTGTGGACACTCGAAATAGACCATTTTCAAGCCATTTCTTTCACCAAAATCTAGCCACTTACACAACCCAAATGTACTTATATTCATGCATTCAAAACACACTTAACATATACATATTCAAGCTAAAATATCATAGTAACTAACCATTCAACCAATATGCCAAAATGGCACCTCAATCTCAACAATCAAACTTGATTAAACATTAATTAAATTCATCCATAATTCAATCAACCAATTGCACAACTTAAATACTACATTTACCATAATGTTCACATACTAATCCCATGCACAACTAATACTATTATGACCATTTCCATATATACCACCTATCTTAATAAATTTACCAAATGCCAAATACATTCAAGGCTACGAAAACTAGCCATTAACAACTTGATATACCATCTCATTAAATACCAACCAACATTTCAAATACACATTCTAGCACAACAAAAACAACTCATGACAACTTCCATCATTTAATCACACAACACCAAAATAACAACCATTATAAGGCCAAATATACATGATATCATATCAACTATGTCATCACCTAAAATAGCATATATACAAGCCAAGCATAATGGATAATTTCATCAAACAAAGGCACTTATACATGCCATTATAACCATGGCTCAAAATCATCAAAATCTACCGATATAGTCGATGGATAGTGTGATGGATCTCTGACTAGCTTCCAACCCTATCGAGCTTCCGGTAATCTATAAAGTAAGGGATAAACAACTGTGTAAGCAATGAATGCTTATTAAGCTCGTACAAACTTTAAACATAATATTCCAATTCAGTAATGAACTTTATATGATAAACATAAAGCTATACCAATACCTCAAGATTTATTAACTACATAACCACAACTCATAAATGAGAAAGTCTATGAACATTATATATATTTTTATTCCTAATATAATAGGATTTTATGAAATATTTTGCACCATCATTAACCTTTTCATAAAACCACGAATAACTTCCTTTACTTACTTTTCATTCCATTTACTAGGCATAAACTTAAATAAAAACATCAATTAACTAATTAATATATTTATTCATAACATAGGTAAGTTCAACAGTAACATATGTAATTTCTCATACATAAGTACATTATTCAACTCATCAATCCCTTTTTCATCATATCACATTTCAATTATGAACTTACCATTTTATTTGTATAATACCGACATAAGCATATACATCAGTCATAATTTGAAGCTTGACATAAGCCTAATCACAATCATCACTATACAAGTTAGTGCATTTACGTATATAACTCATTTGGGGTTAATCACACGATAGACCATTTTCTAAGAAATTACACCTTTTGAATCTTACCACCTTTTCATGAACATAAGCATATTTCCATTTGGCTAATTACCATTTCAATGTATATCATTAATATTAAACATGATATAATGCAACCAAAAGCTTATCAAAAACCTTAGTATCTTCACTATAAAGCCCCAAATTTTTTTTATTATTTTAGCTTTTGCAAATTTGAAACAAATATCTATCTATCTATCTACTCCAGTGTTAAGTGTTTTGGGTGTGTGTGTGAGGTCCCAAGTTCAAGCCTTACCTTGACCAAATATTGATATTTTTTTGAGCTAAGCCTTACACTTGAAGAGTGGGCCTATATTTAATTGTTGGTATATTCATAATAGAATGAGCCTGCTGGTTTAAATGATAAGGGAGTTGGTGTATTGGAGGTCCTGAGTTCGAGTCCCTGCATGAGCACAGGTGATATTTTTGCTCGATTTTGTGTCAGTGTTTCGGTGGAATTAAAGTGCTGAGTAGTGGGTAGTTATGATTGTGGATGTAGTGGGGATAGTGTAAAACTCATCTGTTTCCCAAAAATTCTCTCTTTAGAAAAACTGACGTCTTTTTTCCCTTCTACCGTTCTCTTCCTTTTTTCTTTTCAATTGGAATTTTCTTTTAGTTATCTTCCTCGTTTTAGCAAGAAATTTGGATATCTTATTATGGAGTACTCGTTTGCGACTCGTGAAGGTTGTGACTTTTCTCGTGTTGATTAGTAGTTGAAATCATGCAAAGTTTGGAGGTTCTGGTGATCTTGGAAGAGGTTTGGCATCAAAATCGTACCAGGTGTGTACCTGAAATGTAGAAAAATGAGATTGGGCAAAAGCTGAAATTGCAATCTGTCGATGCCACACGGGTGTGCAGTCGCCCGTGTGTGATGACAAGGTCGTGTGTTCGATGAAGGCTAGGCTATGCGTAAGACATGACCGTATGATGGCCAGGGTGTGGCCGTGTGAGCCACACAGGCTAGGCCAAACTAGGAGTGTGGGCCACACGGGCTTATGGATTCTAGGCCAGGCCATGTGATCCACATGTGCAAGGCCAATTTAGGCTTGTGGGCCACACGCGCAAGCCACTCGGGCATGTAAGCCCGTCTATCTGAAATTTTTGCTAGGGTTGCACGGGTCGTCCCAAACGACTGTGGGCCTACTGTAGGGTTGGTAAGGGTTAAATAAACCTTATTCTGTATGATTAATTTGATAGACTGATATTCTGTACTGAGCATGATAGTACCATGCATGTCTGATTACTGTCCTGTATGCGTATTTGTGATCTTATTAATAGCATGTCGAGCATTTTAGATTGCATAACTGTTACTGTTTTTGTTACTGGGGTGGGATGATGTATATTGGAGTAAGTGTTCTGAAAGGAAATTTACACTTATAATCTAGTAGCATGGCTACATTATATCTTATACGTGCCGCATAGGTACAGCATGGTGTGTAGGGCTGGGTGGGTTTTTTAAACCCCACATGGTGTGTAGGGATGGTCAGAGATGGTATGTAGAGGATGGGGGTAGGATATCTGGTTTCTGATTTCTGACTCTGATTTGCACATCTGTATCTGAGATGGGCTTAGGCCCGAATCTACATCTGTATCTGTAATAGGCTTAACCTTGAGTCTGTAGCTATTTGATTCTGATTTTTTGGTTATGTGCATGCTTAATTCTGTGGGGTTACACACTGAGTTTATGTAAACTCACTCCTTTCTGTTTGTTCTATTCAGGTAATCCTAATCTTAGGTAGATCAGTGCGGGAGAGCTTCTCGGTGACCACACGGTTATAAACTGTCTAGTTTAATAATTTATGATTTTAATTTAGCTTTAAAGATTATTTCTGGGTTTTTGTGTAATTTGGACTTTCCGGGCTTTTGGCTTTTTTTTCGGGATTGAGATTTTTTTTAAACATGATTTTACATCTGGTGATTAAAAACTACGTTTTTTTCTAGAACCAAAAAGGTTTTCTAAACAATGCGAATTGATTTCCTAAAACAATGTTTTAAGCTTCCACTATAAAAACCCCTTAAAAGGTAAACTAAGCAAATGACTAAACGATTTTGGCAAGAGATAAAAGCAAACAAGAGTCAAGAAATTGATACGGTTTTAGCACATAGATTTTACAAACCAAACTCCTTTCATGTGACACTGCCAAATTCGACCATAACATTCAGGCCGAGTTTGGCGTGTTACATTTAGTGGTTTCAGAGCTAGGTTGTAAAACTCGAATGTGAATTTTGGGCTCTAGAATATGTTTTAAAGAAATGCTTTTCAAATGATTTAGATTAGTCCGAATAAGTATGTGGTACATCGAGTCTCAGGCACTGATCCTGTAAGTATTGCTAAAACTTAGAATTGCTTTAAAACACTGTAGGTAGCTACTCCGAAAACACTATAGTTAGTACTGTCTAAAACTGTAGTGAAACATTTATAGACTAAAATATCCAAAACATTTCTGAACTTCTAATACTTATTGCATAAAACATTTAGTAATAAATATTGAAATTGATGCATAAAATTTTAAAATATAGATGAAATTTAGAATTTATGATAAGCACTAGTGGTATTCGTGGAAATGGTATTCAATGCCATGGTAGAGGCCGTAGAGGGGCTTGAGCTGAGTCTTCATCTCTGGGCAGTATGCCGAATCTGGATATGAGTGATACGCCGATTTTGCCTGCTAGTAAGAATGGGTCTCAAAACCGTGTGGCTGGGGATGATGCATTGTCCCAGGCGATGCTGAGTGTATTAGAGGGGGTCGTTAGACCCAATTCTGGGTTTGAGGGCTGAAGGTCGGTAACTGAGCGACTCCAGTCTAATGGAGTTGAGTTGTTTAGAGGTGTCACTAGGGTCACCCCTAATGTGGCCGAGTACTGTTTGGAGGCAACCAAGAGGATTATGGATAATCTGGACTGTATCCCCGAATAGAAACTAAAAGGTGCAGTCTCTTTTCTTCATGACAAAGCATACGAATGGTGATTAACTTTCAAGGAGGGGACTCAGTCTGATAGGTTGACTTGAGAATTCTATAAGACTGGATTCCAGAGTAAGTATATGCGAGCTAGCTATGTTAATGCTCACAGGCTTGAGTTCTTGAATCTTACACAAGGTGACCGAACTGTGGCCGATTATGAGGCTGAATTCTTGAGACTGGGCCATTATGCTCGAGGTATGGTGGCATCTAAATATGAGAGGTGTGTTCATTTTGAAGATGGGCTGAGAGATAATCTGAGAGTTCTGATTGCTCCACAAAGGGAGCACAAGTTTTCAGTTTTGGTCAAGAAGGTGAAGATAGCCGAAGATGTTAAGCGCATGGAGTGCCAGAGTAGAGATAGGGAGAGAGGTAAGAAAAAGAGGGATTTTTGAGCCTTGGAGTTCTGTATAGAGGCCTAAAAAAAGGCAAGTCTGATGGGCTAGTTAGAGTGGGAGCCCCTGCTACTTCTACTGGATGCTGTCCTATGGAGATTATGGTAGGCGCAATCTAGGTGAATGTTGGAGGAGGACAGGGGTTTGGATGCTGTTTGAGGTATGGTTCTTTAGAGTACCGTATTCGAGAGTGTACTTTGAGGGTTGATCAGGTGCAAGCTACGGGACCAAGTACTGTACAATCTACGAGAGTAGTTCAGCAGCCACTTAGTGGCTGTGGTCAGGCTAGGGGTGGTAATGGTATGGGCCGAGGACAGAGAGCATCGGGCAGAGGTGCTGGTCAAAAAAAGGTGAGGGAGCTTGCTTTGGTCTATGCTACACGTCGCTGAGAGGATAAAGATGCTCCTGATGTCATTACTAGTATGTAATCTCCGTGCTTATGGTTGAGAAACTGGTGTAGAAATGATATGAGGCATTTCTTGCCTATGTCAGTATATCGGTTTTTGGGGAGTTTTTTTTAGGGGATATCAGCACTGTAAGGGATTTTTTAGACGTCTTTCCTGAGGAGTTACCAAGATTACCCCCAAATTGGGAAGTGGAGTTTGGAATTGAACTTCTTTCGGGTATAGCTTCGGTGTCCATCGCTCCCTATCGTATGGCACTGAAGGAGCTTATAGATCTTAAGGCCCAAATTCAAGAGCTATTAGACCGTGATTTCATCCACCTTAGTGTGTCTCCATTGGGAGCACTGGATCTATTTGGTAAAAAAAAAAGGATGTGATCATGATGATGTATATCATCTACTGACAATTGAATAAGTTAACGATGAAGAATAAGTATCTACTGATGTGCATAAGACTGCATTTAAGACTCCTTATGGGCATTACGAGTTCCTAGTGATTCCTTTTGGTTTGACAAATGCTCCGATGGCATTTATGGATTTGATAAATTGTGTGTTCCAACCATATCTGGGTCAGTTCACCGTGGTCTTTATCGACGATATTTTGGTTTTATCCAAGACTGAGGATGATCATGACGAGCATCTGAGAGTGGTGCTTCAGACCCTCTGTGAAAAATAGTTGTACACTAAGTTCAGTAAGTGTGATTTTTGGCTACGTGAAGTAACTTTTCTGGGACACGTAGTTTTTGTTGAGAGGATCCGAGTCAACCCTAGAAAGATTAAGGCTGTGTTGGATTGGAAACAGCCCAAGAATTGTTTGAAATCTGTAGTTTTCTAGGTCTGGTGGGATATTATCGGCATTTTGTGGAGGATTCTCTATGATCGCAGCTCCGTTGACCAAGCTTCTGCATAAAGGAGTTCCTTTTGTCTGGATCGATAAATAATAATCGAGCTTTGAGAAGCTCAAATCTATTCTGACTTAGGCTTTTATTCTAATACAGCCTAAACCGATAAAGAGTTTGTGGTATAAAGTGATACATCGCATGTTGATTTAGGATGTATTTTGATGCAAGATGGAAAAGTTGTGGCTTATGCGGCCCTCAACTTAAGACACACAAGGAAAACTATCCGACGCATGATCTCGAGTTGGCTGCAGTGGTCATTGCACTGAAAATCTGGAGGCACTATTTGTATGGTGAGAACTATATCATCTATATTAATCACAAGAGCCTCAAGTATCTCCTTACCCAGAAGGAGTTGAACCTTAGGCAACATCATTGGATTGAGCTGCTCAAGAACTATGACTGTACGATTGAGTACCATCCTAGTAAGGCCAATGTGGTGGCTGATGCACTGAGCCAAAGGGCAATGACTTATCTGATGGCGATGTTTGCTCGCCTTAGTCTGTTTGATGATAGGAGTTTATTGGCTGAGTTGCAAGTCAAGCTGACTTGGATTGATCAGATTCGAGAAAAGTAGTTGGGGGATGAATCTTTGGGACTTCAGTTTCGTCAGGTTAAGAGTGGCAGCACTTCTGATTTTGGTCTGAATAATGAAAGGGTACTATGTTTTCAGGGTCAGATCTGTGTGTCGAATGATGCTGATTTGAGACAGTCAATTCTGAGGGAGGCGCATAGTAACCCTTATGCTATGCATCCCGATGGTAATAAGATGTATCGCAAACTTCGTGAGATATACTAGTGGTTGGGGTTGAAGCGTGAGGCAACAAATTTCGTTGCTTGATGTTTGACGTGTCAGTAGGTTAAGGCTGAGCATCAGTTACCTTCAGGTTTGCTACAGTCAGTTAAGTCCTTATAGAAATGAGAATTAGTAACGATAGACTTCATTAGTGGGGTGCCCTTGATGCCCACTAAGAAGGATTCTATTTGGGTCATTGTGGATTGATTGACCAATTCTGCTGACTTTATTTCGGTGCGAAATGATTATTCTCTGCAGAAGCTAGCAAAGCTGTATGTGTCTGAGATTGTAAGATTGCATGGTGTTCTTGTCTTGATTATTTCTGATAGAGATCCTCGCTTCATGTCTCGGTTCTGGAAGAAATTACACGAAGATCTAGATTCAAGGTTAGACTTCAGTACTGCGTTCCATCCTCAGACCAATGGTCAATCTGAGAGGGTGATTCAGATACTGGAGGACATGCTCTGGAGTTGTGCGATTGATTTTTGAGGTAGTTGGAAGGATTGTCTGCCGTTAGTCGAGTTCACCTACAATAACAGCTTCCAGGCTAGTATTCGGATGGCACCTTATGAGGCTTCATATGGTCGTAAGTGTCGCACTCCACTGTGTTGGACAGAGTTGGGTGAACGTCAAGTTTTGGGCCCTGAGTTGGTTTCTGAGACCAATGATAAGTGGAAACACAAAAATTTATAGACTTTTTCATACCCATTTTTACATAAAATTGTACAGTTTTGATAAAATTCTTGTCGAAAAATAATTAATTATATTAAAATAATTAAATTGTATTAAAAATATGAACATGTTAATTTTTAGTCAATTTTATAATTATTTTAAGTGAATTTTGATTATTTTTGACAGATTCGCACAAAGGTCAAAAATTGACCCGGCAGACATTGTTAGAGAGCAAGACTGAGAAGCAATTTGAAGTATCGAGGCGAATTAATTTCCAGCCCAAGACAGTCCAAAAATATGTATATTACTTCATAAAATAATTAATTTTAATTTATACTCAATTAATTTGGGCTAGTAAATTATTATTAATTAAATTATGAAAGAAAGGGGTCTAGTTGAATCGCACCGGTTAGACCGAATTAAGTGAACTGAACCAGCCACCAACTGGGCAGCCCAGAACTGTCCATATGCTGATCCAAATCAGCATTTTAGCTAATTAAATGAGCTTGCAAAAAGACCCTTGAAAGACTTCCAAATTGCATTCAAACCCCTCCTTTAATTATGGCTTTATGGATTTGCCCCAGGCTATTTTTAGCAAAGATGAAACTCTCAACTTTGCCATGTAGATGGCCGGCTATGGGGAGGTCTATTTGGCTGCTGGAATTTGCTATTTTTAGCAGCCTTCCTAAGCTATAAAAAGCCACCTTGCTACCCATCCAAAGCATCCCTCAACACTCTCTCATTCTCTCATAATTCTCTTCTCCTCTCTCACTTTTCCTCTCCATTTTCCCACTCATTTCCCCCTTGTGCTTGTACCAATTTCTTCTCTTGGAAAAGAAGTGTTTCTTCATCCATTTGGAGCAGCAAGTGAGTGTTCATAGAGGCCTTGATGGCAGAGACAACAAAGCAAGAAGAACGGAGCAACCTAGTCCAGTCATGGAAAAACACTGGATTTGCTTCTTGCTCTCTATCTCTTTAAATTTTTTTGTTTTTATGATGAACATATCTATGAATATTTATGTTGTTGGAATGGTTAATTTAATCACCTTAGCTTGAATTTAATTCGCATTGGGTTGATTGAATTTCGTCCTCTCAAATTATTAAAATTGTGTTTAAGCTGTTATAGGCCTCGGTAAAATGTTTGATTAAGTAAAATCATGCCTAAGTTATTCTTGCATGATAATTGTTAGATAAATAATGAATTAATTATTAAATGCATTGAAATTGTAATTAATGGATACAATACTTAATCAATGCATGTTTATTCTTCTAAGGTAGCTGAAGATTAAATCAGCATTGTATTTGGCGATACATAAGCCTTGCATAACTTAGATTATTGTGATTAAATTGTTTCAAGGTAGGGATACTTTGTTACCTCACATTGTCTTTATTTGTTTATTAAGATTTGTTTAATTGTCTTAACATAGGGATATGTTAAGGAGATGAGCAGGTTTTGGTAAGCAAATATGTTCATAAGTTAGCAAATTATCGAGTTGCCATGAAATTATTCATAACACTATAAACATAAGTTTAATAATTCTAAGTTAAAGAAATGTAATTAATCCAGCACAGTTATGTCATGATTAAATTTTATTTGAAATCATGCATTAGAATTATTTTTTTTATTTTAATTATTTTACTTAGTTTTTAACCCTTAGTTTTTAATCATCTTTTTTAAAACCAAAATATATTTCATCACCAAAGTGTTCTATAATTAATTTCATAAATAGTCCTTTTTACAGTCCTTTTGGGTACAATAACTTGACATTTACTTGTCACTTTATTACTTGTTGCAATTGTGTACACTTGCACATTTCCGTCGTTCCAAGTTTTTGGCGTCGTTGCCGAGGAACTGTTTTAAAAAGTCATTATTTGTGAATTTGTTAGTTTTGCATTTTTTTTATTTTTCTGTTTAATTTTTAACTTGATTAATTTTTCTGTGATTATTTAAGGTGTTTATGAGTATTGACCAGATTATTGACTTACTCCCTGTAGACCCTGAGATAGAACGTACCTTTCGACAGCGAAGAAGAAAAGCGAATCAGAGAAGGACTGAAAAGATGAACCTCGAAAATATGAATCAAGGAAATGGAGCAAACCTTGCTCAAAATCCTATCCTTATTGCTGATGATAGGGATAGAGCCTTAAGATAATATGTTGTGCTAGTATTTAATGATCTTAATCCGGGTATTAGGAGACCAAAAATCGAGGCACAACAATTTGAGCTGAAGCCAGTTTTGTTCTAGATGCTTCAGACTGTGGGCCAATTCAGTGGAATGCCTGTCGAAGATCCTCATTTTCACTTGAGACTATTCATGGAGGTGAGCGACTCTTTCAAGTTAGTTGGAGTACCCGAAGATGCATTACGATTGAAGCTGTTCCTATATTCGCTAATGGATAGAGCTCGAGCCTAGTTGAACTCATTGCCACCGAACTCAATTTCCACATGGCAAGAGTTAGCAAAATGATTTCTTATGAAATATTCCCGCCTAGCAAGAATACTAAGCTGAGGAACAAGATCACTGCCTTCCAACAAATGGATGATGAATTCTTGTATGAGGCATGGGAAAGATTTAAAGAGTTATTACGAAAGTGCTCTTATCATGGAATTCCATATTGCATCCAACTTGAGACGTTTTACAATGGTCTCAACGCTCACACAATGATGGTAGTAGACCCTTCTGCTGATGGTGCTCTCCTTTCTAAGTCTTATAATGAGGCTTATGAAATTATCGAGAGGATTGCCAGCAATAATTATCAATGGCCAACCAATCGAGCAGCGTCAGGAAGACGAGTCGCTAGAATACATTAAGTAGACGCTCTTGCTTCACTCGCATATATAAAACTTTAAATATGAAAAAAAGGATAACATATATAATATAATAATCAAATATATATTTAAATAATTTACATATTTAAAATATACAATATATGGAAAATTTTATATTAGTGATAAAATAATTTAAATAATATACAATATACAAATTTTATATATAAAAAAATAATATAGAATTTAATAAAATGACCTAGTATAAAAAATGAAATGATTTAATAAAATACTAAATAATTAAAAATAATAAAAATAAAAGAGGTTTAAAAATCAAGGAAATAGGGATTAAATCAAAATAGAAATAAAATTTGAAGTAAAATGTGAAAGAACCAGATTGGAACGCGCGCCATACTATAGGGACCTATTTGGCAATTATACCTTATCACCTAAACGGCGTCGTTCCAGCATCTGCTTTTAAATTGCCCAAGGACTAAGCCAAAACGAAAGCCATATTTTAGGCCAAATTGAAAATAACAGGAAAATGTGATCGGGACGAGATTGGATAGCAATAATAATGTGGAAAGACTTAAAGGGTAAATTTCCCTTTTTATAAAAACGCGCGGATCCTCCCCGGGTCGGGTCAACAAGCGGATCTTCGCCCTTGAAACGACGCCGTTTTGGCCTTTACAAGCAACCTCCAAAACGATGCCTTATAGGTAGCTTATATAAGTTTTGGGCCGTTTAGGGTTTGGGATATTTGGTTTATTTTAGGTCTGTTGGGGTGGTAATCAATTGGGTTAATGTAATTGGGGTATGGTTAGTAGGCTTATTGGGTTTTAATTCAGGCCTGGTGTTTTAAACCATTTATTGTAAAAAGATGGACATTTGAACAATAATAATTTTTTTGTTTTTTTATTGACATGGGCCTGGGCAAATTGGGCCTGCTACATCCTTAATGCTTAAAAATCTTACTACTAATGGGTCTAATAGTTTTGCAACATAGCCATCTAACCAATTTAAGAATATAGCTTGTGTCTATTGTGGGGAAGGACATTTGTTTAAAGAATGTCCGTTGAACCTAGAATCTGTATCCTACATGGGTAATTAGAACAAAAATCGAGGAAGGCAAGGGATGCAATCCAATTATTATAACCCATCGTGGCAAAATCACCCAAATTTTTCCTAGAGTAACCAAGGAGCCGGAACCAGTAACACTTGCGCTCAACCTAGACCAACCCCGCCGCCTAGTTTCCCCCAACAAATTTAGAAGCCAGCTCAAGCTGAATCATCCAATAGCTTAGAGAATTTATTGAAGGCATACATGGCGAAGAACGACGCCACAAGGTGCTTTACCTAGTGGTATGGAGAATCTAAGGAATCCAGGGAAGGAGCATTGTAAAGCGCTAACATTGAGGAGCGAAAAGATAGTAGAGCCCAACACTATCGAAGCTGAAAAGGAGCAAGCTGGTCCTCAAGACTCAGAGGAAGTTCAACCAAGTGTTGAAATTCCAATTTCACCAAAACCAGAATCTACAAAACCTGAAAAGATAACTTCAGAACTAGCTAATTCTAATAAACTAACAACTCTGTTAGATGTAGAATTACCACAGAAGACGAATCAACCGTTACCAGTTCCAGTAAAGAAACCACCACCACCCTACCCTCAAAGACTTCAATAGTAGAATCAGGAGATTCAATTCAAAAAGTTCCTTAACGTACTCAAGCAACTTCATATCAACATCCCATTGGTTGAAGCACTTGAGCAAATGCTGAATTATGTCAAGTTCATGAAGGATATCCTGTCTAAGAAATGGAGACTTGGAGAATTTGAGACGGTAGCTTTAACGAAGGAATGCAGTGAATATCTTCAGAACAAACTACCTCCAAAGTTGAAGGATCCTGGATATTTTACCATACCCTACATTATTGGAGAACCATATTGTAGTAAGGCATTATGTGACTTAGGTGCAAGTATTAACTTGATGCCGATGTCAATATTTAAAAAATTGGGGATAGGTGAAGTTAGACCAACTATGGTTACACTTCAACTAGCAGATCGATCCTTAGCCCATCCAGAATGAAAAATCGAATATGTATTGGTACGTGTAGATAAATTTATCTTTCCTACTGACTTTGTAATTCTAGATTTTGAAGCAGGTAAAGAAGTGCCAATTATCCTTGGAAGACCGTTCTTAGCAACCGGAAGGACACTTATTAATGTGTAGAAGGATAAGCTGACTATGCGTGTTCAGGATGATCAGGTAACATTTAACGTTTTTAAGTCTATACGATTTCGTGACACAATTGATGATTGTTCTGCAGTATCTAATTTAGAGGAGAATAATGGAGAAGGAACTCAACTATGTTGAGAATTCATTAGATCAAATTTTGACATCAGACCCTCCAAATGATGAAGAGGAGGATGAATACTTAGCTTTGTTAGAAGCTAATCAAAAGGGATTTAATCTGCAATCCCGTTTTAAATCTTTAGAATTAGAGAAAAGGGATTATTCACAACTGAAAGCGTCAATCGAAGAGCCACCTAAGTTAGAACTCAAGGTATTACCTTCACACTTAAAATATGTTTAGTTAGGTAACGCTTCTACTCTGCCTGTGATTGTTTCAACAGAATTAACTACCAAGCAAGAAGAGAAACTTATCATAGTTTTGAAACAATTCAAGAAGGCTATCAGATGGACCATAGCCGATATTTGCGATATTAGTCCATCTATATGCATGCACAAAATCATACTAGAAGATGGTGAAAAAGGAATGATTGATGGACAATGAAGACTGAACCCCATCATGAAGGACGTAGTAAAGAAGGAAATTATCAAGTGGTTAGATACGAGTATCATTTACCACATCTCAGATAGTTCATGGGTTAGTTCGGTTCAGTGCGTGCCAAAGAAAGGCAGTACTAGAACGGTTACGGGATGGAGAATATGCATAGATTATCGGAAGTTGAGCAAGGCGACTAGGAAAAATCACTTTCTTTTGCCGTTCTTGGACCGTATGCTGGATAGACTCACGGGCCGAGACTATTACTATTTTCTCGATGGATACTCAGGGTATAATCAAATTATAGTAGCACTGGAAGATCAGCACAAGATGACATTCACCTACCTGTATGGTACGCTTGCATTTAGACACATGCCAGTTGGTTTATGTAATGCACTTGCTACATTTCAAAGATGTATGATGTCTATTTTTACTAACATGGTTGAGAAGTATTTGGAAGTTTTTATGGATGACTTTTCTACCTGTATGGTACGCTTGCGTTAGACACATGCCAGTTGGTTTATGTAATGCACTTGCTACATTTCAAAGATATATGATGTCTATTTTTACTGACATGGTTGAGAAGTATTTGGAAGTTTTTATGGATGACTTTTCAGTATTCGGAGACACTTATGATGATTGTTTAGCCAATCTAGCTAAGGTACTAAGACGATGTGAAGAAACAAACCTGGTACTCAATTGGGAAAAGTGACATTTCATGGTACAAGAAGGGATTGTTTTAGGGCATCGGATATAGAGACATGGGATCGAGGTAGACAAAGAGAAGGTAGACGTTATGAGAAACTCCAACCTCTAACATCTGTAAAGGGTGTTAGGAGCTTTTTGGGCCACGCCAGATTTTATCGAAGATTTATCAAAAACTTCTCCAAAATTGCAAAACCTTTGTGCAAATTATTGGAGAAGGACGCGTCATTCAAGTTTGATGAGGAATGTTTAAGAGCATTCAAAGTTTGAAGAATCGATTAATTATGGCACCCATCATCGTTACACCAGATTGGGATTTGCCATTCGAATTCATGTGTGACGCAAGTGACTTCGCAATTGGAGCTGTCATGGGCCAACGAAGGAACAAATTTTTTCATCCCATCTACTATGCAAGTCGGACTCTAACAGGAGCACAACTGAATTATAGGTAACAGAAAAAGAGTTACTTGCAGTTGTGTTTGCTTTCGACAAGTTTTGATCTTATCTCGGCAATTAAATATTTACTCGCCAAGAAAGATGCTAAGTGGAGACTGATCCGGTGGGTACTTCTACTTCAAGAGTTTGATCTAGAAATTCAAGATCGAAAGGGAGTAGAAAACTAAGTAGCAGATCACTTGTCTAGTTTGGAGCCGTAAGAGGGAAATTCTCCCCTTGTACTGATTCAGGAGACATTTCCAAATGAACACATACTGAAGGTAAATCATGTCCATAACACCCCTTGGTTTGCTGATATTGCTAACTATTTAGCTTGTGGGTTGTTGCCGATTGATAAGACGTATCAACAAAGGAAAAAGTTTCTTCATCATGTGAAGTATTATTTCTGGGAAGAGCCATATTTGTTTAAAAAGTGTGTAGATCAGATGATTAGGAGATGCGTGGCAGAAGATGAAATACTGAAGATATTATACCACTGTCACTCAGCTCTGAGTGGGGGACACTTCGGAGGTACTTGTACTGTGGCCAAAGTATTACAAGCAGGATTCTTTTGGCCAACACTATTCAAGGATGCATACGCTTACGTAAAGAGTTGTTACTGAAGTCAAAAGGTTGAAAATGTCACCAATAGAAATGAAATGCCTCGAACAAACATCATTGAGATAGAATTATTCGATGTTTGAGGTATTGACTTTCTTGGTCCTTTCCCTTCGTCTTTTGTTCACAAGTACATGCTAGTAGTAGTAGATTATGTGCCCAAGTGGGTCGAGGCTGAAGCTTATCTGACAAATGATGCTAAGGTTGTGATGAAGTTCTTGCAGAAGCATGTGTTCATAAGGTTTGGGACCCCAAGAGCTATTATCAACGATGAAGGGTCCCATTTTGTGAATAAGTGGTTAAAATGGTTGTTGGATAAACATGGAGTGAAGTACAAGGTTGCTATAGCTTACCATCCGTAAATGAATGGGCAAGCTGAGCTGGCAAACAAGGAGATCAAAAGCATACTTAAGAAGGTAGTTTGCCTGAACCAACGAGTTTGGTCCAAAAGACTAGATGATGCTTTATGGGCTTACAGAACAGCATATAAGATACCTTTAGGGATGTCACCCTATAGGTTGGTCTTCGAAAAAACCTGTCATCTACCTTTGGAGTTAGAGCACAAAGCTTACTGGGCTCTTCGACAACTCAATTTGGATCATAAGCTTGCTAAAGAGAAATGGATGCTCCAACTCAATGAGCTAGAGGAATTCTGAATGTTGTCATATGAAAATACCAAATTGCTCTAGGAGACACTCAAGAAATGGCATGACAAGCACATTCGAGTTCGAGAATTCAAAGCAGGTCAGCAAGTTTTGTTATTCAATTCCAGATTAAAGTTCTTTCCAGATAAACTTAATTCACTTTGGTTTGGTCTATTTACGATTCATCGTGCTTATCCATACGGAGTTATTGAACTCTAAGGTTAGGGAGGTAATTTTCAACTCAATGCTCAACATCTGAAACATTACTACGGAGAAAAGCCTAAATGGGATCAAGTCTTGTTCAGTTTATCAGGTATTTAAATTTTCTTATTTTTAAGAAATTATTTAGGGTATATTTTCGGGTTTATTATGTTTAAATAAATTCTGTCTAGGAGATTGGAACTTAAGTGAGACTGCTTGTGACCCCTCCAATCTTTCTAGGGAATTAAATTTTACATAATTTTCTGAGGAATTATTCCCTAAATAACAAAATAAATTTTTGATTTTTCAAATCAAAGGGTCAAGTTTGATCCAAGTTTTAATGTGCAACTCAATTTTAAATTTTCATTAAGTCTAGGGACTTAATTGAATTATTTTTAAGATTTGATTGCTCTTTTTGTAAATAATAAAAACTAGGTGCCTCTCTTTGTAAATATTTTTAAAAGGCATCTAGAAATAATTTTTTTTGCTTAATATTATATATTTATATTAATAATATGATAAACTTTAATATATAATTATATCTATTATAATTTATATATTAATTTTTATCAACTTAGCTTAGAATTAGGATTAATTTTATTTAATTTTATTTTATGTTTATCTTAATAATTTAATTGTAATTGATAATTTCATATGCATATATTTAATTATTAGTTGTTGTTAGTTTTGAGTAGGATTAGAATTAGACTCTTATTTTAATTATTAAATTACACTAAGAGTTCTACTCTAAGTCCTATTACTCATACTATAAATTCCATCTATCTTCCGCTCTATCCATCACCCAAAACCTCAAAAACCAAACCACCTAGTGCTGTAAGCCCCTAGCCGCAACACTACCGAGCATTCGGTCAACAATTGGCCAGTACACGCCCCAGGCTCTCGACGCAGGCCTACTTGTTGCACACAACATCGCGTGCTTGCTGCCGCTGTTGTGCACCACTGCTCCTACATGCATGTTGCCCGCACATCCGGATAAGCTCCTGTGCACGCCACCTACTTCAGCCCCACGCGCTGCTACATGCTACGTTCTAGCACTTGTGCGGCACACCCACACACCAAGCCCTTAAGCCAAAACCCTCCAACCCTCCTTTTAAATTACTATCTATTTCTTGATTATTCTTTTTAAGAGTTCTTATATTTTTACAAAAAAGGTGTAAGACCTAATTTTCTCTTAAATTTTAATTTTATTCAATTATTTAATTTTTCAATTTATTGAATTAAGAATAATTTTTACTAATTGAATTTTTGAAAATAAATTTTTTCCATCTTATATTCAGGTCAAACATGCCTCACAAGAGAACTCGTGCTGCCACCCAAATTGATGAAACGCAAAACAAGTTCTACTGTGAAGAAGCCAAAGTAAGATACGAAAGTATCTTCAAAAATCAACAGATGCATCTAGAAAAAGGCTTCACATTGAAGGAAAGCAACTACAGAGACTTTATGACACGTATTCGTCAAGTTGCTGAAGCCCTCAATTGGGAATTGTTTTGTGAAAAGAGACCAAGTGTGGATGAGGAACTAGTTCGTGAATTCTATGCGAACTTAACCTCAAGCGAGTTGACTGAAGTTCCAGTTCACGGAATCAAGGTACCAATAAATTCAAATGCTATTAATGAGTTCTTTGAATTACCTGATTTCGAAAATGATGAATATTCTTCTTTGTTGAGCAACATTAAGCCTGAAAATCTGGAAGAAATTCTCGAGGAACTTACAGTTCTAGGTTCTAAGCGGATTGTGTCAAAGCAAGGAATCCACACTTGTCGAAGAGAATATTTGACACCACTTGCGAAGGTATGGTTCTATTTCATCCGTTTCAGCCTTATGCCTAGTTCGTATGGGACTATAATCTCATTAGAGCGAATGGTCCTATTATACTCAATTTTAACTGCGAAGACCATTGACGTGGGCAAAATCATCCTAAGAGAAATGCGGAATTGTGCCGTTAGATGTTTTGGTCCATCTTATTTTCCCTTTACGATAACAATTCTGTGCTTAAAAGTAAAAATTCTTTCAAATGTAAAAAAGACAGGGTATAGTCAAGGCACAATTATTGATTGGGACCTCTAACGAGTAGCTGGAGATTCTGTTCTACAGGAATGAGTTGAAGAGAGTGAAGATCTCGAAGAAACAGAAGATGACCCCACTGAGATCGAGCCAGAGTAGTCAACTGAAGTCCCTAATGAGGCAGAACCAATGGAACCAGAAGCTAAACCTGATATCAAAACTTCAATGTTTGGAGCTCTCCCGCCTAGCCTAGATCTTCGAGATGAGCTGTCAAAGCTAATGGACTTAATGCAACACATGCAATGGCAGCAACAAGCCTACTGGAGATACTAAAAAAAAAGGGATGACTCAATGAGGAGTGCCCTTAGGAAAATTTATAATGACCCATTTATTTTTGTGCCTGAGTTTCCAAATTTCATATTTGAACCATGGAGTTCTTTATCGAAGAGGGAGCAAAGCAATTCACACAAAGGCAATAGTGATGGAGCAAAAGATGAGTTGAATTCGGAAGGATCAACAAACAAATAAAAAGGGAGGACCTCAACTATATTTTATTTTTATTTTTAGGTTATTTTAGGATTAGGTTAATTAGGAATTTCTATTTTACATAATAAAACAATATATAGGAATCATGAATAAAATATGAGCAAGTCACAAAGTCTAAAGTGTGGCAATAGATATATACATGTCTAGGATTGGATTTAGGGAGAGCTTGGTACTTAAGCAGTCAAATTGACTCACCTCCTCTTTTCTAAAATCCTACCTGGTGTATAGTATCTATTCACTTTAAACAATGAGGACATTGTTCACTTTAAGTAAGGGGGACCAAAAATTTGAATTATTCTCAGAAATAAAATTTTCTTTCAATTATGATTAGGATATATTTTATTGAATAATTTGAAATTTTGTTAAGTATGCTAAACTTCAGTATAAATAAAGTTCTATTATTTTAATAAATTATTATATTGCTTACTAATGATATGAATGTATTTTTAATAGAGCATGCAAATTCGTGCCATAAAATTTTTAGTTCCTTATGAAAAATTAGGCTTGAGTGAAAGTTTAAGTCTTTAGAATTGACTTAGTAGTTTCTTAAGGCAAGATCTTAAGAAGCATGGAATATTGGAAATGATTTAGGCAATTATTGATTGGACTGTTTGAGCCATTCAAGCCAACCATGATAAGTTTATCCTTTGAAACCTAACTTTGAGACTATATGGCATAATTTTATTTGGACCTTTGCAATATTTAGCCCTCACTTTTCTCTCAATCTCCTTTAAAATTGTCCCAAACACTAGACTCAGTACTATTCAGAATATCATTTGAAAATAAGTTTGGGGGAGATGAAAAGAAGTCTCAAATGCTCAAAAAAATTCTAGTACATGAAGCAAGTGCTCGAAGTTGAATTTGAAAAAAAAAGAGAGCACATGGACTCAAAAGAAAAGAGATGTACAAAAGAGCATGTGAAAGTTAAGTAAGTTGGTGTATCGAAGGTAAAAATTCTAAAGGTTCGATTTACGCTAAGTCTAGGGCTTTAAGCCAAAAAGTATCCATCTTTTACCTACCCGTAGCCTAGCCATATTACAACCTTAATAAAGACCTATTGATTCAAGTTTCTATGCTACCTACATTAGTGGAGAGAAATTACTAAGATCAACATATGAAGACATAAGTTAAACTTAATGATTGCAGCTTAGTCTTGAATAAGGGAATAAAAATCAAATTGGTAAGGGTTAACATGTCTTTGTTAAAGAAGCATTTAGTCTAATTTTTCTATTGTAATAATTGTTGAATTTAATTTGAATGATATATATACTTAAGTAGCATAACTATCAAATTTCTTGTTTTTGAGCACGAGTATATCAATTTCATAATTTTAGGAAAAATGTTATTCTGAAGGAATTTTTCAAAGGTGTTTTCGAGAAATTCTTTTCAAAATTTGTGCATTACTTGGGATGAGCAATGAATTAAGTTTGGGGGTGTGGAAACACAAAAATTAATAGACTTTTTCATACCCATTTTTACTTAAAATTGTACAGTTTCGGTAAAATTCATGTCGAAAAATAATTAATTTTATTAAAATAATTAAATTGTATTAAAAATATGAACATGTTAATTTTTAGTCAATTTTATAATTATTTTAAGTGAATTTTGATTATTTTTGACAGATTCACGCAAAAGGTGAAAATTGACCCGGCAGACATTGTTAGAGAACAAGACCGAGAAGCAATTTGAAGTATTGAGGCAAATTAATTTCCGGCCCAAGATGGTCCAAAAATATTTTTATTAATTCATAAAATAATTTTAATTTATACTCAATTAATTTGGGCTAATAAATTATTATTAATTAAATTATGAAAGAAAGGGGTCCAGTTGAACCGCACCGGTTGGACCTAATTAAGTGAACCGAACCAGCCACCAATTAGGTAGCCCAGAACCGTCCATATGCCGACCCAAATCAGCATTTTATCTGATTAAATGAGCTTGCAAAAAGACCCTTGAAAGACTTTCAAATTGCATTCAAACCCCTCTTTTAATTGTGGCTTTACAGATTTACCCCAGGCTATTTTTGGCAAAGTTGAAACTCTCAACTTTGCCATGTAGATGGCCGGCCATGGGGAGGTCTCTTTGGCTGCTGGAATTTGCTATTTTTAGAAGCCTTCCTCAGCAATAAAAAGCCCCCTTGCTACCTATTCAAGGTGTCCCTCAACACTCTCTCATTCTTTCACAATTCTCTTCTCCTCTCTCACTTTTCCTCTCCATTTTCCCACTCATTTCCTTCTTGTTCTTGTGCTGATTTCCTCTCTTGGAAAAGAGGCATTTCTTCAGCCATTTTGAGTAGCAAGTGAGTGTTCGTAGAGGCCTTCATCGGTAGAGACAACAAAGTAAGAAGAACAGAGCAACCTTGTCAAGTCATGGAGAAACACCAGATTTGCTTCTTGTTCCCTATCTCTTTAAATTTCGTTGTTTTTATGGTGAACATAGCTATAAATATTTATGTTGTTGGAATGGTTAATTTAATTAGCTTAGCTTGAATTTAATTTGTGTTGGGTTAATTGCATTTCGTCCTCTCAAATTATTAAAATTGTGTTTATGCCGTTATAGGCCTCGATAAAATGTTTGATTAAGTAAAATCATGCCTAAGTTATTCTTGCATTATAATTGTTAGATAACTAATGAATTATTTATTAAACGCATTGAAATTGTAATTAATGGACACAGTACTTAATCAGTGCATGTTTATTCTTCTAAGGTAGTTGAAGATTAAATTAGCATTGTATTTGGTGATACATAAGCCTTGCATAACTTAGATTATTGTGATTATATTTTTTCAAGGTAAGGATACTTTGTTACCTCACATAGTCTTTATTTGTTTATTAAGATTTGTTTAATCATCTTGACATATGGATATGTTAAGGAGATGAACGGGTTTTGGTAAGCAAATATGTTCATAAGTTAGTAAATTATCAAGTTGCCGTGAAATTATTCGTAATAGTATAAACATAAGTTTAATAATTCTAAGTTAAAGAAATGTAATTAATCCAACACAATTATGTCATCTTGATTAAATCTTATTTGAAATCGTGCCTTAGAATTTCTTTGTTTTATTTTAATTATTTTACATAGTTTTTAACCCTTAATTTTTAATCATCTTTTTAAAACCAAAATATTTTTCTTCACCAAAGTGTTTTACAATTAATTTCACGAATAGTCCTTTTTACAATCCCCGTGGGTACGATAACTCGACATTTACTTGTCATTTTATTACTTGTTGTGATTGTGTACACTTGCACATTTCTATCGTTCTAATAAGGTTAGACTGATTCGGGATCTTTTAAAAGTGGCTTTTGATATACAAAAATCCTATGCAGATCTGAAAAGGCGTGGGATTGAGTACTCTATGGGAGGACCTCGTGTTTCTTAAGGTTTCTCCATAGAAGAAGATTCTGAGGTTCGGTCATAAGGGCAAGCTGAGCCTTAGGTTAATTGGACCGTATCGGATTCTGAAACGTGTAGGACCAGTTGCTTATCAGTTAGAGCTACCCCCAGAACTGGATCAGATTCATGATGTATTCCACATCTCGATGTTGAGGCGGTATCGGTTTGAGCCATCTCACATTGTCTCTATTAAGGAGATTGAGGTTAAACTGGATTTGACTTCTAAAGAGAAGCCTATGGAGATTCTGGATTGAGATGTTAATGTCTTGTGGAAAAAGTTCGTTCCATTAGTGAAGGTGCTATAACAGAATTATAGCACTGTGGAGGCCAAGTGGGAACCTGAGGACTTGATGCATCAGCAGTATCCTCATCTATTCTGATCAGGTAAATTTTGAGGTCGAAATGTCTTTTAGGGTGTGGAGTTATACCGCCTTAAATTTTTTATTATTTCAACTTTTGCAATTGTGACACAAACAACTGTCTGCTCTAGTGGTTAAGTGTTCTGGATGTGTGTGAGAGGTCCCAAGTTTAAGCCTTACCTTGAACAAGTTTTGATATTTATCTGAGCTAAGCCTTACACTTGAAGAGTGAGCTTATATTTAATTGTTGGTATATTTATAATAGAATGAGCCTGTTGGTTCAAGTGGCAAGGGAGTGGGTGTGTTTGAGGTCCTAAGTTCAAGTCCCTGTGTAAGTGTAGGTGATATTTTTGCTCGATTTTGTGTTAGTGTTCTGGTGAAATTAAAATGCTGAGTAGTGGGTAGTTATGATTGTGGATGGAGTGGGGATTGTGTAAAACTCATCTATTTCCCCAAAATTCTCTCTTTAGAAAAACTGACATCCTTTTTCCCTTCCTCTGTCGTTCTTTTCCCATTTTTTTTAATCAGAATTTTCTTTTAGTTTTCTTCCTTGTTTTAGCAAGAAATTGGGATACCTTATCGTGGAGTACTCGTTTGTGAATCGTGAAGGTTGTGACTTTTCTCGTGTTTATTAGTAGTTGAAATCATGTGAAGTTTGGAGCTTCTGGTGATCTTGGAAGAGTTTTGGCATCGAAATCGTACCAGGTGTGTACTCAGAATGCAGAAAAACAGGATTTGGCAAAACCAAAAATTACAATCTGTCATGCCATACAAGTGTGTAGTTGTCCATGTGGTAGGCCATGTCGATGACACAGTCGTGTGTTCGACGAGGGCCAGGCCATGCGCAAGACACGACCGTGTGATGGCCGGGATGTGGCCGTGTGATCCACGCGGGCTAGGCCAAATTGGGCGTTTGGGCCACACAGATGTGTGGGCCCACACAGATTATCTATACGTGCGTATGGATTCTAGGCCAGGCCGTGTGATCCACAAGGGCAAGGCCAATCTAGGCGCGTGGGCTGTAAGAACCCGGTTTGGACCCCAGTCGGAATAGTGGTTTTGGGACCACATATCCGAGTCTAAAAAATTATTTAATATTATTTTCTGTGTTTGTGATATTTGATTAACTTCTGTGAAATTTCTGTGATTTAATTTGTCTGTCTCTGTGCTCGATTATGAGAAAGGACTTAATCGTAAAAATTGCAAAAGTTGCATTCTTTTTGATAAAGGTGTTTAATTACTATGGCTTATTAAATGGAAGGTCCTTATGTTGCAATTTGACCATGGATAGTGGAAAGTGACATAGAAAGCCTTATAATGGTTGATAAAATAGTTTATTAATTAAGGGAAAAATGGTAAATGGCATTTTAAACATGAATTAAATAAAAAAAAAAGGCATGAAATGGCTTATTATTCATCCACCATCACCGAAAATCAAAGGAAAAGAAAGGTTTAAAAGCTTCCATGCATTCGGCTAGCTTTTAGCTTGATTAAAGGTTTGTTTTTAATTCGTTTTTGATGATTTTTATGTTTCTGTGATCGTTGCTTTGAAATCTTTCATGCCCATGTCTCAATTTCTATTTTTGATGAAGTTTATGAATAGTGCCTTTGATGATTTTTGAAGCTTTATGATGAATTTGGTTGAATTATAATGGATAGGCATTGAATAAACATGTTTTGCCATGAAATTTTGATGAATTTGAGCTATGTGGGTTAAATTGTGAAAATGAAAATTTTGGAGGACTAATTTTTAAAATAAATAAAATGTATGAATTGGTATGAGCTACATATACATTCGGTCAAGCCATAGTCTTGGTGAAATTGGCATATTGGTGTTTTGTAAAGAATGGATTAAATTGTTAAAGTATGAATCTGTGAGGGCTAAAAAGCAAAATGCCCTAAATTTGTATTCATGGATTGAAATGAATGAAATGAATGATTGAATGATTTTTATTGAATTGATTTTGATCAAGAACAAAGAAAATTGGACTTAGATTGAAGGAAGTCCAAAATCGTTGAATCCGTCTAAATCCGTACGAGGTAAGTCAAAATACAAATATACGTCATATTGATGTCTGTTATAAATTCTTGATTTATAAACTGTATTGGATGGCCATGAGAGCCTGAAGTATTATTCCGAGTCATTTTCGAATGTGCGATGGTAAAAGGATATCATGTAAGACCTCGTCTGGGACGTAGGCATTGATTAGAGAATTACATATAAGACCGTGTCTAGGACACTGGCATCGTATATGTTTCCTTTAAGACTCTTTTTGGGACAGTGGCATTGATATTGAATAACATGTAAGACCAAATTGGGGACGTCGACAATGTATAAGGCCTATATGATCTCTGCAACGTTTCTAAATGATATGAGGATAAATTCTGAGAAATAAATGAATGCATACCATATGTGTCTGACTCAGGTATGTCTATTTTGTACTGAATTTCTGAGAATAGAAGGTATGCTAATTGTATGAACTACAAGTATGTATTAAGAGAGTAAGCTGATTCGTGATTAATCTATGCAAAATAGTTAGTGTATTGCACTTATGAATGGATATTGTTGTATTTGGCTTACTAAGCACATAGTAGCCTACTCTATTTATTCTTTCAACTGTTTTACAAATATCGTAGCTACTGTAGGCTCAGGGATATTCAAGGATCGTCACAAATATGGTACCTTTTGAGTGTACAAAGTTTAAATATGGCATGTATAGGCTAGAAGGTCTATGTGTTAAGTTTAGATATGTTTATTTGTAATGCTATGAGAATTGGCTAGTAAATGGTATGCTTGTGTTTGGTTTTGGCTTATGGTTTGTGATGCCCAATTTGGTAAGTTTATAATGGTTTTATGATCTAGTTTTGTTTTAGTCATCTTGAAACATGTCAATGTGAAGAAATGGTAAAAAATTTGGATGTGGTATGAATGAAATATTTACTATGTGTTTAGTCATGAACTTTGCTTGTGATATAGATATGCTTGGTGTGACATTTGAATATGAATGATTTGATCATGTGGAGGTATGATTAGGCACTGAATTTTAGTTGAAATTGTGGTATTGTTGTGGCATGAATTGGCTTGTAAGGATTGACCCTTAGTGGGTGGAAAGCATGACTTATATCAAGTTGGCTTAGTGCCACACGGTTAGGGCACACGGGCGTGCCTTATGGCCGTGTTGATTTTCCAGTATTGGCACAAAAACTCACACGGCCAAGACCCACAGGCATGTCTTGTGGCCATGGTGAAAAGTCAGTATGCTTGCTCTATTTTGGCACAGCTTGGGCGTATGGGCGTGCCTGAGTCTCGTGTGAGACACAAGGCCTGGTCACACGGACGTTTGATCTCCTCAACTTGGAAAATTTTTATAAGTGTTCTGAAGTTTATGATTGTGTTCAGTTTAGTCTTAACCCTATTTCATTGCATGTTTGAGGTCTAGTAGACTTCCGTAAGGGACTTTATGTTTGAATCCTGTTACAATATGTAAATATTTTGTTCTGATTTGTTTTGAATATCCGGTAACGCCCCTACCTATTTCGGCGATGGTCTCGGGATAGGGGTGTTACGTGGGCCCATATGGGCAAGCCACAAGGGCATGTGGGCTTGTGTATCTGAAATTTTCCCTAGGGTTGCACAGGTCATCCCAAAAGACTTTGGGCCTACTGTAGGGTCGATAAGGGCTAAATAAACCCTATTCTGTATGATATGATAATTTGATAGACTGATGTTTTGTACTAAGCATGATAATACCATGCATGTCTGGTTACTGTTCTATATGCCTATCTGTGATCTGATTAATAGCATGTCGAGCATGTTAGATTGCATAACTGTTACTGTTTCTGTTACTGTTACTGGGGTGGGATGATGTATATTGGAGGGAGTGTTCTGAAAGGCAATTTACGCCTATTATTTGGTAGCATGGCTACATTATATCTAATATGTGCCGCATCGGTACAACATGGTGTGTAGGGTTGGCTGGGTGTTTTAAACCCCACATGGTGTTTGGGGATGGTCGGAGATGGTGTGTAGAGGATGGGGGTAAGATATCTGATTTCTGAATTCTGATTCTGATTTTCACATCTGTATCTATATCTAAGATGGGCTTAGACCCAAATCCGCATCTATATCTGTAATGGGCTTAGGCCCTAATCTATAGCTATTTGATTTTGATTTTATGGTTATGTGCATGCTTAATTCTATGGGGTTACACACTGAGTTTACATAAACTCACTCCTTTCTATTTGTTTTGTTTAGGTAATCCCCAGTCTTAGGTGGATTATTGTGGCAGAGCTTCACAATGACCACACGGTTATAAACTGTCTAGTTTAATAATTTATGGTTTTATTTTAACTTTAAAGATTATTTCTGGGTTTTTGTGTAATTTGGACTCTCCGGACTTTTGGCTGTTTTTCTTTGGGATTTGGATTTTCGTTTTAAACATGATTTACGATTGATGATTAAAAACTACATTTTTTTTCCTAGAACAAAAAAGGTTTTCTAAACAATGCAAATTTTTTTCTTAAAACATCGTTTTCAAGCTTCCGCTATAAAAACCCTTGAAAAGGCAAACTAAACAAATGACTAAACGATTTTGGAAAGAGATACAAGCAAACGAGAGTCATGAAATTGATACGATTTTAGCACACGGATTTTGCAAACCAAACTCCTTTCATGTGACACTTGTAACAACCCAATTTTAGTGAAATCAGAACAGTGGTTTTGGGACCACAAATCCAAGTCGAAAATAAAATATATATTTATTTTATCACATGGTCCATAATATGATAGAAATGTCATGTAAAAACTTTGACAAGAAAATTTTACCGATTTCGTGTTTAATTACGAGAAGGTCCAAGTTGCATAAAATGCGAAAGTAGAATTCTAGTAGCTAGAATGATTAAATAGCTATGGAATTCAAAATTAAAGGTCCTTATATGGTAATTAGACCATTTAAGAAAGTATGTAGATATTTTAAAGCGACTCATCCGTGGAAATTTAGAAAAAGGGTACGGACTAAATTGGAAATTGAAATAAATAAATTAATTAAAAGATGATAAAAGGAAAATATCATCTTATTTTCTCATCTTCTTCCTCAAAAATACATGGAAACCCTAGGAGAGAGAGAAGAAACTTTCATGGCCAAATTGGGTAAGTTTCCTTGTCCCGTTTTTAGTAATTTTGATATTTTTAAAATCAGGATAGCTTAATCTATCTATTTGGGGGACTAATTTGAAAGGTTATCAAAGTATGGAAAAAGGGTCATGGATGGATATGCTAAAAATTAGAAATTTATGGTAGAAAATAAAAGGTTGTTGATAGATAAACAACTTTTACAAGGTGATTTTTGATGAAAATATGATTTAGGGACTAAAATGCAAAGTTTTGAAATTGATGAAAAATGCTAGATTTTTATGAATACATGTGCTATAAAATTTGTAATGGGATTTTGATTAGGCTTGAAATAGGGAGTAAATTGCATAAGTTTCATTTTTTGGGCCTAGGGACAAAATAGGAATTTATGAAAAGTTAGAGGCAAAATAGTAATTTTTCGTAGGATGAAAATTGAGTCCATTTGAATGTTAAATATGATAAATTGATGTAGAATTTACTCGTATAGATCCGAAGAGATCAAATTCGGAGCTAGAACGAGGAAAGAGGAAAATATCAGATTAATAGATTTTACGTACATGAACATTGTCGAGGTAAGTTCGTGTAACTAAATTGTGTTTATTTACATGCTTGCATTGATTGTGTTTATGTAAATTGTATAACTATCATAAATACTTGAAATGAAGCCTGATTAATAAAAATGATTAAATTATATGATAAGGCCTAATAGATGATAAAGGATAAACGATGAGCATATTACTTATATGCCTGAAATGAATGTGGAATGTGTTTATTTGAATTATATGAATGTTTTGGATGTATGAAATAATCATATGCCTGATAAGGCTTGAGAAAATTTTTTAAATCCTAAATAAATAAAATGGAAAATCGATGGATATGTGATTTCCCCAAATGAATGAGGTCCTACATTTGTTGTTGACAGGATTTAGCTCAGACGAGTAATCCTATTGACCTCATTACAGATAGGATTTAGCCTTGACGGGTAATCCTGATATAAACCCTCTTGAGCATATGATACAGATTAGATTTAGTCCGCACGGGTAATCTAGATGAAGCTCTTTAGAGCATATGTTATAGAAAGAATTTAGCCTGGACTGGTAATCTTGTTGTATGATTCGTGGCTCGAGAGTGGGATTCTGGTTATGTGCCCTAATGGGTACCCCCGAACATGAATTGATGGATTCCTGAATTGTACACTTTGGGTGTACTACCTGAATATCCATCGATATTTTAAATAATTTAACAGGTAAAACCCTGACATAGAAAGAAATGGGTTTTTACATGTATTTGCTTGAAGTACATGGAAATGATGTTTTATGAAATATGGAAGTATGAAATTATGATATATGAACATGGAAATTTGTTTGTTGAACATATTCATCTAAGAGGATAGATTTGTACACCTCAAGTGTACTACCTATGTTTCTATCGATATTTCGAATAAATTCAACGGGTAACAATCCAGACATGAGAAGATATGAATAAGAAATTGAGTTATTACACATATCTGCCTGGAATACATGAGATGATAATACATGATAATTAATATATGGAAACATGAGATGATGACATTTGTACATGAAAATTATTTGATGAGAATGTTCATCCTTGATTATAGACTTGTACTCCTTAAGCGAACTACTACTCTTGTGACCTTGATATTTCGAACGATATGAGTAAGGCTCTACCATGAATTAATCTGAACTCAAGATGAACTATTATGAAATTATACTTGTAATATAAAGAGATGATTTATACATGTTAAATGAATACATGATGTGGAAAGCATATGTTCATGGAAACCTAATTGTTGTTGAGCCCGTAAATTTTTTGATGTTATTATGGAATATATGACTAACAAGGGTAATGAGAATATGTGTAGGGCTTGAGGTCAAACTTATTGAATATGCCTTACATAGTTACCTCAAAATAGAATGAATGGTAAGTTAAGTACCATGTTATACGAAGTTACTAAGCATTTAATGCTTACTTAGTTTTATTACCCTGTTTTAGAGTAAATAGGAAGCTCGTTGGATTGGAAGCTTGGCGGAGATCACTCACACTATCCATTGGCCCATGTCGGTACAATATGGTAAATCAATTATGATTATAATGGCATTTATATGATATATTGGCCATATTGGCAAGTAATTGTAAATGATGCTTATAATCTAGCTATTGGAACGTGTAACACCCAAAACCCGGCCCAGACGTTACGGCCAAGCCCGGTGTGTCACATTACCTATACCTAACCTCGTTACCTAGTTACTAATATGAAGGTGGATTTGGCAAAACGGATATTGAAATTTTTAAGAGAAATTCCCGGTTTATTACGTAATCGTCCTATTCATTTTTATATAAAAAATTAACTCGTTGCTTATGTACTTGAGTGACCAATTAAAAACGTTTGATTGATTTTAGGAAAACTCGTGCAAATAATTTCAAATTAATTTTAAGTAATGTGAAAATAGAAAATCCCATAAGAATAAATTTAGCGGCCTTATTACAAACCCAAATAAAAATATTAATGAATAAAATAAGTAGTAAATTAAATAAAACTAGTTAAACCAGTGTTTTTGATTCTCATGGCCACTCTAAATCCCTCCCAGCTCCAAGTCCACTGTCTAGGGCTCACCTGCAAGGATGGAAAGAAGAGAGGGTGAGTTTGGAAACTCAGTGTGTAACGAATCCCATCCAGAGCCCAAATTAGCTCAGGCTCACTAAGCCTAAGCCCTATCCAATCTCAACATTAACTAGGCCGAAGCCTTTCACATATCGATACTGGGCCTTAGCCTTTTTCAGATACAGTATCACTGGGTCGAAGCCTTTCATATAACAGTAAATGGTATGGCCCAAAGGCCCATTTCAATAACAAATCAAATATGCATGCATGAACCCATATCAATCTGTAGGGAAGCTACTCAACCCACCCAACTGCTACTCTCCACCCGTACCAACCAACACACCATGTGGGGAGAACTACTCAACCCACCCAACCGCTACTCTCCACTAGCAGCATAGCTGCTTTATTATATAACATGAGGCCTAGCCTCTTTCGGTAAACTGGGCAAAGCCCTTTTCGATAAACTGCGGCAAAAGCCCTTTTCGATAAACTGGGGCAAAAGCCCTTTAACACTTCCTCCATTCATATAAATCCCAAATCCCATGCAACAGATATCATGATATGGCATACAATAATCAGAAACAGTGAATCATGCAAATCAATCTAATTTAACCCTAGGGGTATAACAGTCATTTTACACCTAGGGGTAAAACAATAATTCCTCACTTTTTTAGGGTATTTCAGTAATTAATCCACTTTTTAGGGTTTTATCCCTATTTTATGCCACTAATAACTCTATTTCCGTCATTGTAGCTTATTTACCACATTTTACCAATTTTAGTCACTAGGCCCTAAAACCCCTAATGGCCTTACTGTGTCCTTTTAGCAATTTAAGCCCATTAAATATAGAACTTATAAATTAATTATTAATTTAACCCATTTTAAGCCTACAGTCTATAAGGATACGTTTATTACACATTTTCACCCCTATGGGCCCGTAAGCCCATTGGGCCAATATTCAGCCCATCGAGGCCCAACTACCGAATTGCACAAAATTACACACGTAACTAGCTTACCGCTTGCGATTTCCAAACCAATGATTTCTAACCATTTTGTAAGCATTCGCACACTCACATGCCCACGAAATGCCCGAATTTCGGCATTTCAGCTTTTGCCGATTAAGACTATAGAGGGGTGTTCGATACACACCTGTTTGACGATTTCACCAGTAAGATCTCCTCCCAAAACGATCCTACAATCGATTAAACCACATTAATATCTAAAACCTAAATCGAATACTTACCCCTAAGTAATACACACATTCGGCCACTATCCTACGTGACTCCTTAACACTTACCTTTGTCGAAGTAGGAACTAGATCTAGATCTCGTTGTTCCCCCTTGCTCAAGTCTTCAATCAACCACCTCTAGAACATAATAATACCAAAAGAAATCATTCGTTAATGACTCTTAGAGTCCCATGCCCAAATCGACAGCCTCCCTAGACTTTAGGGACCTCGGCTTTTACTAAATCGCAAAATATACATAGATCTGAGTTGATAAGCACTTACCACTATTTTCTCTTCAATTTCTACACAGATCTGAGGTAGATCTATCCTCTAAACACTAATAGAACCCTTATCTTTGAGATCTAAGAAATCGGCTAAGAACCCCCAAAAGAATGACGTTTTCAGCTTTTGTCTGACGAAGAAGATGATGATTTGATGGTATAGTTTGGAGTGGTGTTGCCGAAAAGTAGTAAGGGTTTAAAGAAGGTAGAAATTGGTCAAAAATAGATGAAAATAATAGGGAAAAGTTGGCTAAAAGAAATCGGCAGGAAAAGGAAGTTTTCGGGATTTCGGCTCTTTTGACAAACGGCTATGGTGGTTTTTAGAAGGTTGGAGTTGAACAAAAAGATGAATAGGGTGGTAGGGAGGTTTCGGCTAGAGGAGATAGCAACAAGAAAAGAAAAAAAATGGAGAAGAAAGAAGCAAAAGAGATTTCGGCACAAAGAAGAAGAAAGCTGCGTTTTCGGTCACTTTTGTGAAGTGGAGAAAAAAATGACTTAAGGTGGCTAACCCTAATTGTCAGTATAAAAGAAAAGAAAGCTAAGTTGCCCTAATTTCCACTTAAACATTCGGCCCACACTCCCCTAAGGCCCTTGCCGATTTCACTTAAATGAGTACATGCCCAGCACATGCCTAAAAATTAAAAATAACCATACGCTTACCTTAAAGCTTGAACCCTAGACCCTTTTATTCCTTCCCAGGCGCCACTTTTTTAGGAACCTAGTGGCGTCTCCTTGCCATTTCACCAAGACCCTATTTGTGTCATGTTTTAAGCAGTTTTTCTTAAAAGCCCACTTGACCAGGCCTCTTTTCACTAAAATCCAAACTTGATATTTTACCGGGTTTTAACCTAGGCTTGGGCCCTCTATAGGCCCACTAACACCCTTAAACATACTTCCAACAATCAAACACCCAAAAATTTCAAAATTCCACCAAAATCACAAAAAACTTAAAAATTTTTGAAATTCAGGGCGTTACAGAACGGCTAGTAATGGTTTATTCTAATATAATTGTAAAGTCTAAATATGGTACCTAAATGTATTTTAAGTAGTTAATCAAACTAGGTCTAACTCAAGGTTTTAACTAAAGTAATTTTATAGATATGCCATGAAGAATGATAGGGTTTTCTTGATTTGTATGCTTGAAATGGTTGGAATGTGTTTTGTATGTTTTAGTGGATGAAAATGTAAAATTTGGGTGACAAATGAGGCGAGGAAATGGCTTTGATTTGTTTATACCGGCAGACACACGGGCTTGTGTCTAGACCGTATGTGACACATGGCCGGGTACATGGACGTGTAGTTAGGCCATGTGTCCCCTACACCTTAATTTTGAGAAAACATAATGTTTAGAATTAAGCACACGGGTAGAGACACGGGCATGGGTCTCAGTTGTGTGAGGTACACGGCCTAGAACACAGGCGTGTCTCTTGGTCGTGTGAATCCTGCACTTATTTTTCAAAAATTCAAATTAACCATACGGCCTAGTACACGGGCGTGTGACTCGTCTGTGTGACATCAAATTATTCATGAGTTACAAGTTAGAGAGTTACAAGGGTTAGGGACACGAGCATGTAAACCCACACGGCCTGGCTACACGGGTGTGTGACTCTTAATAGTGAGATAAATTTTAGGATTTTGCAAAAAATTCCCTGAGTTCCCGATTTAGTCCCGATTCGATTCTAATACTTGTTTTGGGTCTCGAAGGTCCATATAAGGGACATTATGAATGATTTCAGAAAATGAATAGTAAATTAGATGGATTATCTGAAAATGTTCTGAAAGCTCTGCTAATGCTTCGAAACCCTATTTCGGCGACGAATACGGGTTAGGGGTGTTACAACACTGCCAGATTTGGCCATAATGTCTAGGCTGGGTTTGAGGTGTTACATTTAGAATCACAACTGATGAATTCATTTATTTTCAGGTCAATATTCTATAAATAACAAATCTTTCAAATTCATTAAACAATTTACCTTACCAAGATTTTTCATACGAAGAACGACATACGGATAAGAGTACATTGTCAGTCCAACCAAACACACCAGATGCTCACATGAGCCAATCCCTCCAACACACCAATGCTCATAAGAGCTAATCCAACCAACACCCCAAACAGAGTGTATAAAATGAGAGTTCACAACAAATGTTGAACCTCAATTTACTCGGGTAACATGAATATGCAGCACTACATAATCATCTCCACTCTAATCCCCCATAACACACCAAATCACGATTGTACTCTATCCCACGTTCAATCTAATTCGAGTAATCAAATTCAATATTATATCTCAAATTACCATTAATTATCAACAATAAAAATAAGCATGCAAGTTCTACCATGTTAATCTACTCAAAAATTCATATTGATGTTAAATTCTAATCGTACGAACTTACCTGGCCAAATTGCAGAAATGTCAAAGTACAAGGGCTTTTTGGTAATTTCCATTCTCCTCGATTTTCCACTCGATCTTGATCTAAATTAATTAATTTAGAGAGCAAAAAAATTTAATTTATGCCATTTAGTCATTTTTGACATTTTTACAAAATTGTCCCCAGCATTTTACTTTTATTCAATTTAGTCCCTGAGCCTAAAACATGAAAATTAACATTTTTATTGCAAATCCATGCCAACAGAATATTCATGGCATCCAATACAACCCATTTTTGCAATAATTTCACATCAATCCTTGTACTTTTATTATTTCAACAATTTAGTACCTAATCAATAAATTCATCAAAAATCACTTAACAAAGTATTTTTAAAGTACAACTAATATTTTAAATTCATCCTTTAACATAAAAAAATCACTAGATTCATCAATGGCAACATTCAAAATCTTTAACAGTTTCAAAATTGAAGGTATGGGCTAGCTGGACCTATTTGTAACGATCTTAAAAACATAAAAATTAAAAAAAAATGGGTGAAAATAGCTTTCCAAGCACCCCAAAATGAATTGGCCAAATGGTTTTCCTTCACCCACCATAGCCATTCGGTTGAAGCAATTAAAGAATGAAGAATATGATAATTTTAGCTTAAATTATTTTAGTTTATAATAATTAATTACTATTATAACCTTTAAAATTTACAAGATTTACCATGCAACTTTCCTATGAATATCCAACCACATTTAATATGGTATAATTACCATTCAAGTCCATGAATTTACCTTTTCATAGCCATTAGATCCATTTAACTAATAGCATTCAACTTTTGCACATTTTTCAATTTAGTTCTTTTCACCTAACTAACCTTTTAAACATCAAAATTTCTTAACGAAACTTTAATATAACCTTAATAACACTCTATATATATTTATAAAAATATTTACGGCTCGGTTTATAAAATGAGGTCCCGATACCTCTTTTTCTAAAATTACTTGACTTTAGGGTCTTACCAATTGAACTTAGTTAATCATTCGAATAGCATAAATTACCAAATCAAAAACCTTTTTAAAACCATATTTGACTCGTAAATATTAAATAAATAATATTTATGTACTTACTCATCGGATTTGGTGGCCTCGAAACTACTGTTTCTGACACCACTGAAAAATGGGATGTTACATAGGCACCAACGAATGCCTTAACAAAGTGGATTGAGTTAACAACATCATCGTCGAGGTCATCTGTCTCTTAGAACCCAAACTATCCCCAAGCCTGAGGTTCAACCTCCGAGGTCATATTCAATAAATGAAGGTAGTTCTTATCATCTAGAGTTGCGGATTGACAACCTTGGTTCAAGGTCTCAATGCCACACATATCAGCCAAAGATGCCCGGTCTGTAACAGCCCAATTTTAGTGAGATCGGAATAGTGGTTTCGGGACCACAAATCTGATTCGAGAATAAAATTTATTTTTATTTTATTACATGATCCGTATTATGATAGAAATGTTATGAGAAAATTTTGATAAGAAAATTTTACCAAATTCGTGTTTAGTTACGAGAAGGACCAGATCGCATAAAATGTGAAAATAGAATTCTAGTAGCTATAAGGATTAAATAGCTATGGAATTAATAGCTAGAGGTCCTTATAGGGTAATTAGACCATTTAAGAAAGCATATAGATATTTTAAGGTGACTCATCCATGGAAATTTAGAGAAACGGCAAGGACTAAATTGGAATTGAAATAATTAATTAATTAAAAAATGATAAAATAAATATCATCTTATTTATGTAATCTTCAACCCCAAAATTTTATGGAAACCCTAGGAGAGAGAGAAGAAAATTTCAAGGCCTAATTGGGTAAGTTTCCTTGTCCCCTTTTTAGTAATTTTGATATTTTTGAAACCGGGATAGCTTAATCTATCTATTTTGAGGACTAATTTGAAAAGTTATCAATGCATGGAAAATGGGTCATGGATACGTATGTTGAAAATTAGAAATTTATGGTAGAAAATGAAAGGTTGTTAATAGATAAATAACTTTTACAAGATGATTTTTGATGAAAACATGATTTAGAGACTGAAATGTAATGTTGTTAAAATTGATGAAAAATTTTGAAATTTACAGAAAATATGTGCTGTAAATTCTACTTTGAAATTTTGGTTAGGCTTGGAATAGGGAGTAAATTGCATAAGTTTCATTTTCTAGGCTTAGAGACGAATTTGGAATTTATGGAAAAGTTAGGGGCAAAATGGTAATTTTTTCTATAACGTAGATTGAGTCCTAATAAGTATGAAATGTATGAAATTGAAAATTAAAGTTATTTATATAAATTCGGACAACTCAAATTCAAGGCTAGATTGAGGAAAAGAAAAGCTTTCAAATTAGTAGAGTTTATACGCAAACAAGTGTCGAGTTAAATTCGTGTAACTTAATCGAGCATGTAAATATGTTTAATTAAATGTTATGTTTGTATGGAATATGAATTATATTGATGTAAATTATTTGAATGTTATATGATAAATTTTAATACATACTAGAAAATGGTGAAAAATGGTTAAGTCCCGATTGAATATTGAATTCCAATGAATAAATGTGCTTTCCTGAAGTGAATGAGGTTCTGCATTTGCTGCGGAAGGAATTTAGCTCAGACAAGTTATCCTATTGACCTCATTATAGAAAGGATTTAGCTCAGATGGGTAATCCTAATATAGTACCTCTCGAGTATACATTACGATTAGGGTTTAGACTAGACTGGTAATACTAATTGAGCTCTTCTGAGCATATGATATATACAAAGGATTTAGCATTGGCTGGTAATCCTATTATACGATATATGGCTTGAGAGTGTTTCCTTGATTAAGTTCCCTAATAGGTACTCTCAAAAAAGAATTGACAGGTTACTGAATCGTACACCTTGAGTGTACCACTTGAGCATTCATCGAAATTTCAATGATTCAACAGGTGCAACTTTTGACATGTTATGAGAAAATAAGATGAAATGATAATAACTTGAAAGAGTATTGCATGATGAGCTCATCTATGTTTGCTTGATTGATTTGGAGATTTTGGTGACTAACATGTTTGATTGAATGCATGTGTTTAGGAAGTTTTGCTAATGGATGGAAAATATGATATTATATGCTCAGATTTAATAAACGAGATTGGTAAGTTTAGTTTTCTGTTATAAGAACTTACTAAGCATGTAATGCTTATTCCATTTTATTTTCCCTATTTTATAGTGCTCGGAAGCTCGCGAAGGTTGGAAGATTGTTGGAGCATCGTGACACTATCACCTAGCTTATTTTGGGTATATATAGTTGAATCCTTTTGGGATAATGGAAAGCATAGGACAACTTGACCATTAGTGGCTTGATAATGATGTTTGTAATCTAGCCATTGGAATGGCTAGAAATGGTTGTTTTGATATACTTGTAATGTCATGCTATGGTAGCTAAATATATGTTAAGTAGGTTATTATGATATATTCACATGTGAAATGTTAAGTATATGAGAGCAGTTATTGTTAATACCAAAGTTAAATCAAGGTAAGTTATAAACACACATGCATGTAATGGTATGCCATGATGAATGATGGAATTTACTTAATTTGAATGCTTGAAATGGTTGGTATTGGTTGTGTGTTTCAAGTGCAAGACTTAGGTATGATTTTGGGTGAGAAATGAAGCTAGAAATGGCATTAGTTTTGTCCATATAGGTATACGAGCGTGTGTCTAGACCATGTGTGACACACGGCCTAGTAACATGGGCATGTCATTTGGCCGTGTGGCCTCTACTCCTTAATTTTGAGAAATAGAATGCTCAGAATTGAGCACACGGGCAGAGACTTGAGCATGTGTCTCAACCGTGTGAGGTGTACGGCCTAGAACAAGGGCGTGTCCCTTGGCCATGCGAATCTGTACCTTTTTTTCAAAAATTCAAATTAACCATACAGTCTAGCACATGGGCGTGTGACTTGGCCATGTGACATCAATTTGTTCATAAGTTACAAGTCAAAGAGTCACACGAGTTCGAGACACGGGCGTGTGACTTCACATAGCCTGACCACACAGGTGTGTCCCATACCTGTAACACCCCTTACCCGTATTCGAAGTCAAAATAGGGTATGAGGCATTTCTGGACTGAACATATGAACAAGATTCAATCTCGGTTTACAATCTTCCATTCAAATTGAAAACATTTGCAATTAATCGTAAAGTCCCTAATACGAACCTACGAGGCCCAAAACATACATTGGAGGTGATTCGGGACTAAACTGAGAACTTTAGAATTTTTTATAACACTTAGAAAATTTGTTGAAAAACATGGGTCACACGCCTGTGTGGTTTGGGACACACCCATGTGGGTAGGCCGTGTAGGCACACACACCCGTGTTCCGACCCTGTGTAACTCACTGACTTGTAACTCATGACCAAATTAAACTCACACAGCGAAGTCACATGCCAGTGTGCTAGGCCGTGTGGAAAATTAATTTTCACAAAAATAATTGCAGACTTCATATGGCCAGAGCACACGCCCGTGATCGAGGCCGTTTCATCTGCACAGCTAAGACACACACCTGTATCTCTGCCCGTGTTCTCAATTCTGAGCATTCTATTTCTCAAAACTAATGTGCTGGGAAACATGGCCTAAACAAATGCCTATGGGGCTTATCGTGTATCACACACGGCCTAGACACATGCCCGTGTGTCTACCCGTGTGGACAAAATAAATGCTATCTACCAAGCCATTTTGCCACCCTTTAATGTACACATCTACACAACATAACATAGCACAAATCCAAGCATATATATATACAACCAAACGTAAACAACCACAACATCAACACATCATTCATGAAAGGAAACATCATATGAATATACTTATAACCAATATTGGCCAATTTCCAATGGCCTTATACAAAATGATTATCACACCATGATAAGCCAACACATTTGGCCAATTCAACTATGACTCATACACAAAATAACCAAGTCCCTATACATGCCATACTTCTAAAATGCTAAGATCATCAATACCTAAAATGAAAGAGTTGATAGTGTGATGTGAAACTCCGATGATCTCCGGTCCCCGAGCTATCTTGGTGACACTATAAAACAAGGGGAAAAAAAAGGGGAGTAAGCTATATAGCTTAGTAAGTTCATATGCAAATAGTAAGCATCTGAATTTCACAATTATCATATAATTCATATAATGTGAATTAACATAAATACCAATAATATATCATAGCCATAACAGATTCAATCACAACCTTACCAAGAGTTCGTCACTTATCATCATTTCATAACTCATCATTATTCTTCCATTCGATAATCATATGGACTTCGTACGTACCTATATTACTTACCTTGAATGTACATTTGTTCTCGTCTAAACTAGGCCCGTTGAACCATTCAGAATCACTAAGGATACTCGGGAGTCATACATAGGTCGTACAATGCCATATCTCGGATATGGTTTTAATTGTAGTCCAATACCGATGCCAATAGCCCAACTATGATCTTACACGAAAACTCATATCGATGCCATGCCCCAGACATAGTCTTACACGTACTACTATACCGATGTCATATCCTAGATATGGTCTTACACGTCATCACATCTCAATAACCATAATGTCATGACCCTTGTATCCTGTAATGTTCCTAGGGTTCGTATTGGGATTCCACACTTATCGAATTATCGTCAAACTCATTTACATAATTAAACTCATTCATGTAGTCAATTATACAGTTCAAGTAATAACTAAATAATTAAACATAATATAACGATGCATTATTTACATATAAACTTACTTCAGTACAAAAATAGTTGAAAGAGACCTAATCGTCAAACACCTTGTTTTTCCCCCGATCTAGGTTCGAACCTCATTTTTCTTTATCTATAACAACAAATTTAACTCATTTAATCATCACGTTATTTAATTTAGCCCAAAAAAAACATGATGGCAAAATTACATTTTTGCCCCTAACTTTTTAACTTTTTACACTTTAATCCCTAGGCTCGTAAAATAAATTTCTTTCAATTTCTTCATTTCCCAAGCCTAGCCAAACCCTTCTCATGCTCAAAGTAGCCCACATTTTTCATTTATTCATATTTTCTACTTCTCATTTTATAACTTTTACAAATAGGTCCTTTTAACATTTTTACCGAAAATCACTTAGTAAAAGTTGTTTATCTTAGAACTAACATTCATTTTCTACCCTTAGATATCAAAAGACATACATGTCTAACGTGGGCAAAATTTTAAACTCTGCTAATACTTCAAATTAATCCTTGAAAAAAGTTTGATTAGGTTACGAGGATCTCATAAACATAAAAATCTTTTAAAAACGAGACTAGGATGGACTTACAATTGAGCTTGGAAAGCTTGGCCAAAACCCTAGTTATGGAGACCTTGAAGTTTTGGCATAAGGGGATGAAATTGAGAAGATGATATCTTTTATTTGTGTTATTTTGTCTTTATTTGCCAATTGACCAAAATGCCTTTACTGCCTAACTTTGAAATTTCACCTAACCATGTCCAATTTTGTCCATCCTATGAAATAATAGTCTAAAGAAAAAGAAAGGTTCAGGTTCGAGCGACACTAGGTACAAGACAAGATTGATCACAAAGGGCTATAGTTAAGTGGAGGCAGTTGGTTTTCATGATGTTTTCTCTCTAGTCGTAAAACATACGCCCATTCGGGCGCTTTTGGCCCTTATTGCATCAAACAATCTTGAGTTAGATTAGTTAGACGTAAAAACTGATTTCTTTCATAGTGACATTAAGGAAGACATCTACATGCAGCAACCGAAAGGCTTTAGAATTGAAGGTAAAGAAGATCGTGTTTGCCTTCTATGAAAATCTTTACATGGTTTGAAGTAGTCTCCTCGATAGTGGTACAAAATGTTTAACTCATTCATGTTAAGTATTGGTGTCGCACGAAGTAAGTATGATAATTGTGCTTACTTACAAGGTTTAGATGTCGATTCGTTCATATAAATTTTTTTCTTTATATGATATATTTATTACAGCTAAGGATCCGTTAGAAATTGAATGACTTTAAACCATGCTTAACCCTAAATTTGAGATGAAGGATCTAGGTGCAGCAAAGAAAATTTTGGGGATGGAAATTTCAAGGGATAGATGTTTTGAGAAAATCTTTTTGTTACAACATAGGTACATCAAGAAGATCCTTGAGTGATTTGAGATGCATGACTCAAAATTGGTAAGTACTCCTTTAGCTACACATTTTAAACTTTCAATTTTAGATTCCCCCCAAATTGAAGGTGAAAAAAAGTTGATGTCAAAAGTACCTTACTTAAGCATAGTTAGAAGTTTGATGTATGCAATGGTATGCACTCGTCTCGATATTTCACATGCTATGAGTATTGTTAGTAGATACATGGCCAAACCTAGTAAGTTAATCTGACATATAGTTAAGTGGATTTTCAGATACTTACGAGGTACTTCAAACATGTGCTTAGAGTTTGGAAAAAGCTAAGAGGGCTTAGTCGTATATGTTGATTCAGATTATTCATGAGACTTATATTGAATGAAGTCTCTCACAAAGTCTCTATTTACTTTCAGAGATTGTGCTATTAGTTGGAAAGCAACACTTCAAGATATAGTGGCCTTATCGACTACTGAAGTAGAATACATGGCAATCACTAAAGCTATGAAGGAAGCAATTTGGTTAAAAGGCCTGTATAACGATCTGGTTAATGAGAAAGGAGCATCTGTTGTATATTGTGATAGTCAAAGTGTTCTACATCTCACTAAAGATCAAATGCACCACGAAAGGACAAAGCACATAGACATGCAGGTATCACTTTGTTAGAGAAGTGATCATTCAATGAGATGTTCATATTCACAAAATTGGCACAGAACACAATTTAGTTGACATGTTGACAAAAAGTCTTCTAGTTTCAAAGTTTGAGCATTGCTTGGACTTGGTAAGTATTCGATGAAGATCCAATTAGGCCTGTGATAGGCTCGACAAATGAGTTAAGTGAAATTCAAGTCAAGGTGGAGATTTGTGGAGTATGCCTCACATTTTAGACAAAATAGTAAGTGTCATCTCGTTGAGATAAAGCTCAATGTGACGATGAGCAACCGATGTCACGACGAGAAGAAAATCTTTGTCTCGACAATGCAATCATTCTTCATCCCAACAATGCAAAAGCCATATCATTACGTGGCAATGTGTTCCTCAAGTTTCTCTATTTTCTTCTCTCAATTAAACTCTATTTTAGTTTCCCACTTAAACTCTGATTAACCTAGGGATATTCTAGTCATAAAAGCTATGAATTTTAGTCTATAAATGACCTTAGTTACCCTAGGTTTATACAACAGAAAATATACAGATTGAGAAAATTCTATGTTTTTTAGTTTGAAGAGTTTTTCTTTTGGGGTTTTGGGTTTTTCCTTTATTTGATTCTATCCATCTTTGCACTTCTTTTATATTGGGTTTTTCCTTTATTTGATTCTCTCTATCTTTGCGCTTCTTTTATATTAGTGAAATCTCATTTTGCCTATGGTATTTTATCCTATTCGAAGGAGTTTTTCTACATAAAATATTTGTGTTTTCAATTTTTTCAATTTCCTTGTTATTATTCTTGGTCATTGCATACATGGGTTTATTCCCAGCAAAAATCAATCTAGTGCCAAAACAAACTTGGTATAATATTGGAATGACTAAGTTTTAGGGTATTTCCAAAATAAATATTTCTTTCTTTAAAAACTATTGTTTCCCTCTTTCATATAATATATATCATATTATATATAAATAAATTTAAACTATAAATTTTGCCTCTTTCATATAATAAAATATCATACTATATGTAAATAATTTTAAACTATAAGTCCTCATAAATTTCTTCAAATGAAGAAATTCAAAAAAAACTCATAAAAAAGAATAAGGTATATATAAATAATCTTAAGCTATAAACCCTCTTTCACGAGTTCCTTCAAATGAGAAAACTCTAAAGAATTAAAATAATAATGAAAAAATTAGCACTTATTTGTAATGTAAATGTGACCAATTGAAATGTTGTCTAGTGAATGTGAGATTTACACCACTTCTATTTCTCTAAAGAAATAAAATAAATTTTTTAAATTTATTATTACTATATAAATACAATTAATAGATAATGAAAGTTTTGAAAATTCTAACCTAGTAAATAGTGAATAAGTAAATAAAAAAATTATAAAAATTACATTAAAAAAAAAAGGAGATATCACTACCATTTTGTATCATTACATGCTTATATATATATATATATATATATATATATATATTATCAATATAAAGAATATTATCGTAAGTTAAAAAAAGTTCATGGCTTTTAAATATATTCTAAATTAACATAAAAATGAATACCTAGATTTAATTTGTTGGGTAAATTACATTATTAGTCACTCAATTAAGAGTAAATTTTCATTTTCGTCACTTAATTAAAAGAAGTTACAATTTTGCCACTAATATTTTTAAAATTATTTTTCCTAATTACTGGATTGTTAAGTGATTAATGGTGACACTTTTTTAGTTGGTGTGATAATAATTTTAGTTCTCGAACTTTTATATTTTTTTATCAATTTGACCATGATTCTGTATAAAAATTATATAAAAATGAAATTCTTTTTAAAAATTTAGAAATTTATAGAAAATCTAAGAAAACATGGAAAATTCAAAAAAATATTATTAAATAAAAATGGGATAAAATTTCGAAAAATTGATAAAGTGGGAAAATATTTTTTTTAAACCTTTAAATTTTCTCTCTAAATATTATCTATATAAAAATATCTAATATCCATGGTTTAAAAAATAAAAAATTATTGGAAAGTTCTAAATATATAAAAAATCTAAAAAAATTATATATTTTAGAGAAATAAAAAAATTTAAAAATTTATAAAAATTAAAATATAACTATCCAAAGCTCATCAAATAGATACAGTTCCAAAACTGGATGGATAACTTTTGACCCTAAATAGTTTCATCATTAAAGTTCACTCTGTTTCGCTGTTATGAGTCTAAAGTAATGGATTGCAGTATTATTTTCTTTTTTTTGGATTTAATAATACTTTTTTCAAGATGTTGAAATTAACTGTGGAGTGGGTGAAAGGACTAATACGAGAAAGAATTGGGTCAATGCCATTAAATTGTCGATGCAAATGTAGTGCACGTCTTGTAATAAGCTTGGATAGGGAAATGTAAATGTCACTTCACTTTCTTTAATCTATAACCAAAATTATAATTTTTAAATACTTTATAATTATTCCATAAAATTTCTCTAATTTTTTTAAATTTTTTTATCATTTTTAAATTATATAAATGTTTAGTCGATTGAGTATTTGCTTGATTGACATAGACATTGTTATCAATGTAGGAGGATATGGATTCAAGTGCGTTGAAGTTTATTATCCTCCTATTTCTGAGTTGGGAGCCTAGTTCTAGGCATTGTGTTAAAAAAAAAAGAAGATATAATCAAAATCTATAATAAGATTGTTAAAAAATTCTTATATATCTTTTTTATAATTTCAAATAATATTTATAATTAATGATGAAGTCTTCTGCTTTGTAATAGTGCAACCTGTTATGATACTCACAATTACCGACACATTAATTGACTTGGTCTTGACCCATACTCTATACGGTTTGCACTTTGAGTTCGTGTAACTTTCTATGAGACTACACGATGTAGGTTCACACCATCATATAGGTGAACCCACATCGTATAATTCTATGAGACCGCATGATATAGGTTTGCACCATCATACAGGAAAACTCACATCATATTAACCCTACAGTAGGGTACATGTCGACATGCATGGTAACCTACCTATGATGTCACATCTACTAACAGTAACCATATCCTATAAATACATAGTTTAATCCATCTGAAGGGGACACACTCTAAAACACTCAACAATTTGGTGTAGTAAGCGTGGATAGACTTTCGATCTCCTGATTTTCAGATTGCTAAATAACCAAAATGACTCACCCCAATGAGAATTTCCCTACTAATTTCCCATCAAGATAGGCAGGAGGTTTTGGCACTACAATCAGCCCAGTGAGATAGACCATTTTGCTAGCTGGTTTATCGACTAACTAGAGAATTTGGGTAACTCAGACCATGCATGTGCTTCCAACTCTTCCGGTCTCAATGCTCCCTCTAATCAGGAAGCATTGCCACAACAATTACTCGATTTGAAAGAGCAGTTGAGGTTGCTGAAGGAGCAGATGGCTTAGAAAAGTGCAAGGTTCGAACAACGACAAGTGTTTCAGCAGGAACTGTTAAGACAAAACGAAGATATGAGGTGGAAGATGCAGTGTGACAATTCTGATCTTCAAGATCATGTCATGCCTACCCAGGAAGAGGATGTAGGAGCACATGCCTAGCCACGACAAAACGAAATGGATGTTATTGCGTATATATGTGCAAGCATTGCATCCTGATGCCTAGGACATGGATTGCTTGTTTTGTTCTAACAATCCATTGGATCCTAAGATAACAGTTTTGAGCCTACCAACTGGGTTTAAGGTTCCAAAAGAAATGTTCGAAGGAAGAAGAGATCCTCGAGCACATCTCATGCAGTATAATGATTATATGAATGTGCTAGGGGCTTCCGATGCAGCAAATTGTAAAGCCTTTTTGACGACCCTTAAAAGAAGTGCGAAAGATTAGCATTTGTCTTTACCACGGGGCTCCATCCAAAGTTTCTCACAGCTGGGCCAGATGATATTGAGGATATTTCAAGCTCATAGAAAAATAATGAGAACTCTTATAGGTTTGATGTCAGTAAAACAAGGTGATGGAAAATCTTTACAAGATTATATGTTAAATGTTTCTATATAGCTACGTTAAACACAAAGAATTTGGAGGATCAATGGGTTCTTGATGCCTTTATCATGGGTGTTCAAAATGAACACGTGCAATATTCATTTACTGATAATAGGCCATAGAGTTTGGTATATTTGTATGAGAGGACCAATAAATTTGCTGATCCAAGAGAGATTAAGAAAGCGACTTACAATACTTCCCAAAAGGATGATGGACATTTTAGAGGTCGACAAGGGGTTTACAATCATTAGGGTCCTCTTTTTAAAATTCTACGCGTATAAGATGAGGAATAACAAAGGAATTATTCACAGAATGAATCGTGGAGGGCATTTTAAAGACCGCAGACTGAGCACATAAGAAGGTACATTCCTAATGGCAAGTTTGAAATTTATACTCCATTAAATGTCACGCGTGCTTACATTCTTAGTCAGTTGAAAGTTTGGGCATTTTTCCAAGCCTTCCATCGTTGCGATGTACTCAGTCAAGGTTGAACTCTAAAAACAATGTAATTTTTACAACGACGGAGGACATAAGACTGAGGATTGTTCTTTTTTGAAAGATGCTATTGAGGAAATAGTTAGGGATGACAAGCTAAAAGATTTCGTGGCGCAGGGTGCTACACCGTAATGTCAAAGTTCGTAAGGAGCTGACAAGGGTAAGAAAAAGTTTAGAGGTACAGTACACATGATAACTAGTACAGATGAAGAGTGGACGACCTCTAACACAAAGAGAAAGGCTCATCTTAGAAGTGTAGTGCCAGTCAGTTCACTGAAAAGGCTGCGTTAATAAGAAAAGTGAAAAGTGGAATTTAGTGATGAGGATGAGGATTCAATGTGTGATGAAGAAGAAAATGATCCAATGGTCATGTCAGCAACTATAGCGGCATTTGAGGTAAACAAAATTTCGATTGATAGTGGCAGTGATGTGGAGGTGTTGACTTGGGGTGCATACTAGAAAATAAGGTTGAAAGAGTAAGCTTTGAGGAAAGGCAAGCCTTTATTTTGGTTTTGTGAACCATCTAGTCAAAGTGAAGGAATATATTACTTTACTTGTTACCTTGAGGGATGGCGAGCACACCACAACAGGATATGTTCAGTTCTTTAGGGTAGACCATCTAATGGCTTATAATGCGATTTTTTGGTGTCCCATCATGAGAATGGCTAAGATGATGATCGCAACTTTTTGAATGAATATTAAGTTTCCTACAAAAACAGGAATAGGTTTTATGGTGTCTGACTAGTGAACAACTAGATAGTGTCTGTAACAGCCCGAAATTGAGGTTAGTCGAAATAGTGGTTTCGGAACCACAAATCCGAGGTCAAAGAAATTATTTCTAATATCATTTTATGTGTTATAACATGATTATATGAGTGCATGAAAATTTTGGTGAACTAATTTAATTGATTATGGGCTTAATTGCGAAAATGCACTAAATCGCAAAAAGGGAAAAAAGTTTTATTTTACTCGCAAATTGTGTTAAATAGCTATGAATCATAATATGGAGGTCTTTAATGGACAATAAGCCTAAATTAGTGTAGTGGCCAGTCAAGGTGGCAAGAGAAATTGAAAGTCAAAGGTTTGGTGACATTAGGTGGCTTAATTGATAAAATAAAAGAAAGTTGTCATCTTTTTCATTTTTCTCTTTCTTCTCCATTGATTTTCACTCAAGAAAAGGGTCATGGAAGCTTGAAAATTTCAGCAACCTTAAATCCTTACAAATCAAGAAATACGAAATCCAGACCTAAACTGGGGGAAAGCCAAGCTAGTGGACTAAATAGATTAGTCGCCTACATTTTGTAAACTGATGTAAGTTGTACGTAAATAATACAACTTTATCGTTATTATGTATTGAATGATTAATTTTGCATAATATGTATGAATATGCTTATGAGCTATGTATGGTGAAAATTAATGTGGTAAACTCCCGGTTGAACTGTAGGAATAGAGCAGATATTCATGCCATGAAACTAGGGTCATACGAGAGCTAGTGTAAGACCATGTCTGGGACATGGCATCGGCTTGCTATGGGTCAGTGTAAGACCATGTTTGGCACATGGCATCGAAATGTATAGAGGAGAGCCAGTGTAAGACCATGTTTGGGACATGGCATTGACTTGATGTGTGAGCCAATGTAAGACCATGTCTGGGATATGGCATCGGCATTGTACCCTACGTTTGAGGCTTATCAAATATCCTTTCATATTAAAAAAAAGGTTCAACAAGAAACATACGGTTTATGTTAAAATAAGAGATGTCATGACCATGTTGTGAGTGGTACAGGTACATACATGAAATTCATGATATATTAGCTCGATTTATGTTGAACGAATTATATGAATAAAAATGAGTAAGTTATGCTTATGATTATTATGGACTATGTGTGAATTATCATATGTTATGATTACGTTGGTGCATGGTAACTTGTTATTAATTATTTACTCGCAACTTACTCAGCTTTGTGCTTACTCCTTTTCCTTTCCATTTCCTTATAGTGCTGCCTAATTAGCTCGTGGATCAAAGAACGTTAGAGGCATCGATCACACTATCAACTGAAGCACTTAGTATAATTAGTTCTAATATTTTGCGTAATGGCATGTATAGGGGCTTAGTCTTTTGTTAAGTGTCATATTATTTTGGAGCCAATGTGTGTTGGCTTGTCATAGAAATTAACTCATTTTGTATAAAGCTATCATTAATGGCTAATATTAATTATTGATCTATACAAGTGATGATGTTTTCCACGAATATACCAATTGGTATGGATGATTCAGTGGCATTAATGTATGATTGGATTGGTCATGTGTTGTTGTGTGGATGCCTAATTAGGATTATTGGTTGAGTATTTATGCCATGTTATGTATTGGTATACTTTCGATCTTGTTTCAGGGTGGCAAAGGGCCTGGTAGATAGTCTTATATTGTCTATATAGGTAGACACACGGGCGTGTGTCATGGTCGTGTGACCTTAAATGGTTGCTGACGTCAAAAACAAAATGTCAAGGTTTTCACACACGGGCTAAGACATAGGCGTGTCATGGCCGTATGAGGGACACGGGCGTGTGCCAGGCTGTGTGAAAACCCTTGCAGGTTCGATGTTAAAAATTAAATCTACACAGGCATGTCCCTAAATGCTTATGCCGTGTGAGCCATACGGGCTTTCAACACGGCCATGTTATGGAATTATACGGGCATGTCGCCCCTCCACACGGACGGGTGCCCTGTTTTGAAGAAAAATCTTCTAAGTGTCTCAAAGTTTTCCGATGTAGTCTCGAACCACCTTTAATGTGTGTTTTGGGCCTCGTTCAGGGACTGTAAGATAAAGTTTGAAAAGTTTTAAATTAGAACGAAGCTTGTTGATCTGGGAATGTTCAGTTGCATAAGTGTTAGTTAGGTAATGCCTCATACCCTGTCTCGATGCTAGATATAGGTAAGGGGTGTTACAGTGTCATATGTTTTCAGTCAAGCAAATGCGTGAACAAGTACCACAAGGTCAGGGTTCGCAATAGACAAAAGTCATTGGTCAAGTTTTAGGCTTGGATAGTTTGGACGTCAGAGGTGAGGAAAGAGTCCACAAGCCAAAAGCAACGAAAATCACGTGAACTTTGCAGTTGTTCTATGATAACACAGACAAGTTTGTAAAGATTTTGTCAACATTAGCAGAAGAGAAAAAAGAGAACTTGGTTCAGTACTTAAGAAAGAACTCAGACATTTTAACATGGTCAGCTGTAGACATTCCTTGTGTGGATCCTCAAGGGATTGTCCATAGGTTAAATGCATCTACCAAGATCAAGCCAGTCAAATAGAAAAAGAGAATATTTGCACCATAGGTCGTAGAGGTCATTAAGCAGGAGATAGAAAAGTTGCTTTCAACAGGGTTCGTTAGGGAAATGGCATACTAGATTGGGTTTCAAATGTTGTGATGGTGAAGAAGGCTAATGGAATGTGCAGAACGTGCATTAATTTCACCAGCCTTAACAAAGCTTGCCCGAAAGATAGTTTTCCTTTACCCTCGATTGATATGTTGGTGGATGCATCCTCGGGCTATAAATCAATGAGTTTTATGAATGCATTCATGGGTTGTAATCAAATTTCCATAGCTCTAGAAGACCAAAATAAAACAACATTTATCATGAAAGAAGATTTATTTTGCTATTAGGTTATGCCCTTCAAGCTAAAGAATGTAAGTGCAACCTACCAGAGATTGGTTAATAAGACTTTTAGAGAAAATATTGGTCGTACTGTTGAGGTTTATGTTCATGACATATTGGTAAAGAACTCTAATTTATGGGGCATATTTAGGATTTGTCAGCCGTTTGTTGTTTTGTGAGCCCATAACATGAGGTTGAATTTGGAGAAGTGTGATTTTGGTGTGAAAGCAGGAAAATTCTTAGGCTTCATGGTTTCAGAAAGGGGCATAAAGGCAAACCCTGAGAATATCGGCTCATCCTATATATGTCTACCCTAAGGAAAATGTAACACCCCTAACCTGTATCTGTCACTAGATTAGGGTTATGGAGTATTACTGATCAACTAAAAACTTTTAAACATCATAACACTCAATAATTTAAATATATAATAAATCATTCATTCTTATACAATTCGTCCCTAAATCGAGCCCTTAAGGCCCAAAAAATAACTTAGACACAGTTAGGGAGTAATTTCAAACAAAACAGAAAGTTTAGGAAAAAATAGCAAAATTTGAACACAAGGGTCACACGATAGTATGGAATCAGCCCAGGCCGTGTAACATTCGAACAAGCGACACACGACTATGTGCCAACTCATGTCTTCACCCGTGTAACTCTTTGAGTAAGGTCACACTGCCATGTGCCAGATTGTGTCGCACGACCGTGTGTTAGGTCGTGTAACTCTCTAAGTTGCCCAACAAGCCCGTGTGCTAAGCCGTGTGCTAGGCCATGTATCTCACTAACTTGAATACTAAAGAACTCTCAGATGACACATAGCCATGTCTCCAGGCCATGTGCCTCACACGGCTGAGTTACACGCCTATGTCTCAGGCCGTGTGAACCCAAATGTCACCTAAAATCAAGTCCTTTCACAGCCAAATTATGCATAACAACCCAATTCATTTTTCACATTTTCGAGGTACCAAAGCATCATTCAAACATGCATAAATATGTCATTTCAAACAACCTAATTCCCTAACCAATATGCCTTTCAGAGGCATATCAATTTGCATACAAACATTAAGACTTAAACTAAGACAGTTTGACCATATCTCATTTACACAACCCAGTACATTTAACCATCACATGCCAATTCAAAATGACTAATTATAAGCCATCATAACATACCAAAAAGGGCATACACACAAGCATTTACAAGTGACCAAATGATAGAATTTGAGAAAACATTGAAATTCATCAAACCAAACTTAACATCCAAAACCTTAATCATACTAATACATATATTTCACACCATAAAATACCATTACAAAAGACCTATACATGCCATTATTAACCTTGGTCAAAACATACAAAATCTACCGGTATAGTTGCTAGATAGTGTGATAGATCTTTGACGAGCTGCCAACCAAATCGAGCTTCCAATGATCTATAAAACAAAAGAAAGAAACTATGTAAGCAACGAGTGCTTAGTAAGCTCATATAAACCTTAAGCATCACTTACCATTTCTATAAGACAAGTCATAAGTTAAACATAATTCAGCACCAACGCCATAAGCTTAACAAGGCCTAATCAACATCACCAACTCACAAGTTAGTATATCCATTAATAGCGTAAGTGAAACCAACCATAAAAATATGTAAATTTCCATGTATACAACATCATGTAGTTCATAAATCCTTTCAATATGTCATGATTCAATCCATTTACATACTTACCATCTCGTTCCCTTTTCTTACCTGTTGAACCATTTAGAATTTCATTAGATACTTTGAAAGCTCACACGAAGTGTGCCTTTACATATAACTGTAACATTTCCTTTACATCAAAGCACACACGAGCTGTGGGCCGGAATGTAAGCTACACAATGCTACTCACACGAGCTATGGAGAATCCGCAACAAATGCAAGACCTCAGCCATTGGTAGGACATTCAAGATCAGCACCCGAAACATGGAAACCCTAAGACATGTCATTTGTATCCTAAGAATTCCTAAGGTTCAACCGGGACTCTATGTTTGTCAATTCATCATAGCACTGATACATTTATATATACATCGATCCATTTACGCTAAACATAACATAATAAATATTCAACTTAAATAACATTAACACAATTACCGTTCATACGAACTTACCTCGATAGCTTAGAGCATAAATGTATAGTCGAACTAGTTCAAAGCTTTAGCTTTTCTTCGATCTAAGTTTGAACATGGTTTATCTTGATCTAATTAGTTAATTTCAATCAATTAAATACTTCTAGTATTAAATTTAGTCCATAGTTTATATTTATACAAAATTACAAATTTGCCCCTAACATTTTAACTTTTCACAAATTAGTCCTTAAGCTCATAAATTAGAATCTAACCATTTCAAATTAAAATCAACTTAACCACATTTATAAAGGACCTTGAAATAACTTATATTTATCAATATTTCATAATAAAACCCATAGTTTCACATATTTACCAAATTAATTCCTAGTTGCCATTTTCATCAAAAATCACTTAACAAAACTTATTTATTTTTCAACCAAGATTCATAATCTCTCAACTAACATCAAAAACCATTCATGGCATAATCTTCAACCTTTAACAGTTTTGCAAATTAACCTCGGGCTAGCTAGACTAAGCTAAAACGAGCTCAAAAACATAAAAATCATTAAAAACGGGCTTAAATACACTTACATGAAAACAAAAGAGCTTGACTGAATGCCCTAGCTTATTTTGTAATAGTCTGTTTCTAGTGAAATTGGAACAGTGGTTTCCAGACCACAAATTTGACGTGAAAATATTTATTTTATTTATTTAGTGCCTACAACATGTAGTAGTACCATATAAAAATTTCATTAAGAAATTTTACCATTTGCATGCTTAATTCAATAAAAAGGACTAAATTGTAAAAGGTGCAAAAGTCTAGTAGCTAAAGGTATCAAATGGCTATAGAACTTTAATGTGAGAGTCCTTATGTGGTAATTTGACCATAAATGAAGTCAGTGGATGTATATGGCTTGGTACTAATGATATTTTTAATGTTTTAAAAGGTTATAAATGTAAATTAGTAAGTGTCATCTTCTTCATTTCATCTTATTTCAACTGAAAAACACCATTAGATGAGAGTTTAGGTTCGGTCATGCTATTCCCTTGCATGTAAGTGAATTTTAGTTCCATTTTTAATTAGTTTTATGTTTTTGAAGTCGTTGTAGCTTAATCTAGCGAGCCTAGGGACTAATTTGTAAAACTGTTAAAAGATTTAAGTTTTTCCATGAATGAAACCATGTTTTTTTGTAAAGTTTGATAGTAGAAAAGGAACTATTGATGTTAGATAAATAGCTTTTGTTAAGTGATTTTTGATGAATTTTTCAATTAGGGATTTAATTGTAAGATGTGAACTATTCATGGTGTAATTTGTGAAATAATGAAATGTGTGGGTTGCTATGAGCTTGTATGAAATTCTGCTAGGCTTAGTAGGGGTAAGATTGCATGAACTTCATTTTACGAGCTTAAGGACTAAATTGTAAAGAAATTAAAATATTAGGGGCAAAAGGGTAATTTTGAAAAATATGTAAATTTGGATTAAATTGAATAGAATGGTTATTAAATTGATTGACTTTAATGGTTATTAAATTGATTGAATTTATTCATTTAGATCAAAATATACCTCGTACGGCTTTAGATCGAGGCAAAGAGAAAGCTTCGGATTAATTGATTTCATTTTTACATTTTATCGTCGAGGTAAGTTCATACATTTAAATAGCATTTTAAATGATGTTTTAAATGCTATTATTTTATAATATCAAATTGTGTCTCGATGGAAAAATCCCATGGCGTATCGACGGTCATCGACCATTGGAAAGGGATAGCTTTGGTTGTCAAATTATGAAAAGTGATGGTAACAACCATCAAACTATGAAAAGGGATAGTTTTGACTATCGAATTATGAAAAGGGATAACTTCTGCTATCAAATTATGAAAAGGGATGGTGACAACCATCAACAATGAAAAGGGATGGTGACAGCCATCAAAATATGAAAAGGGATAGCTTCGGCTATCGAAATATGAAAAAGGATGGTGACAACCATCGTGATCTTACTTTGTGTGAGCTTCGGTAAGAGTTTTCGATGTAATTTACCTTATTACCACGAAAGGTAGGAAGTATGTGTTTTCATGACAATGAAAAGTATGAATTCATATGATTTAAGGTTATGAATCCTTTATTCTTATGTTGGAATTATACAGATGTATTTTAAGATTATGCAATGCATTGACAAGCATAGATGATATATTATGAACTTATTAAGCATAACATGCTTACTTTGTGATCATTTTTTATGTTTTTTAGTTAATCGAAAGCTTGTGAAGGTTGGAAGTTCGTAGGAGACCTATCACACTATCCATTGGTATTATTGGTAGATTTTGATGATTTTAAATCATGGTTATAATGGCATGTATAGGTGTTTTATGCTTGATGAAATAGCTATTATGTTGGCTTGTAAATGTGGTATTTTGGATAATGAATTTGTTTTCATGTTAGCTTGTATAAATGTGGTCTTATGATGGTTGAGAATTTGGCATTTTGATGCTTTTTGTGCATGATGTTGAAATGATCAAGTTAATGTGTGTTTTAGTTACCATTTTGGTATATTTGAATGTGGTTTTGTTATGGTCATTTTAGTAGATTTTGGCATGGAAATTGGTTGTAATTATTGAGTTGTTAAATGGCTAAGTTATGCTTGTGTTTGGATACACTTAATGTCATGTAAATTGAGGTGCCTTAGGGCATGTTGGTTGTATTAATTGGTATCATATTGTTGTAGCTTGATTATACAAATTGGTTGTGTGTCCCCTATAGCTTACAAAGTGTTGCAAGTCAGGTTGTTACACGGCCTAGTACATCACCTAGCACACGGGCGTGTGGCTTTGCCGTGTGACACAAGTTAGAGAGTTACACGAGCACGAAACGGGCTGGAACACGACCATGTGTTCCTACTTTGAATGCCCACACGGTATGAGATACAGGTATGTGTCTCCGCCATGTGAGTCACATGGACTGTGAGTCACACGGCCGTCTAACCCTTGCGGTATGAAATTTTTCAACTTTTCCCAAAAATTCTATATGTCCCTAATTTAGTCCCGATTCATTTCTAATATGTTTTTAGGGCTTTGAGGGCTCGTATAAAGGACAATGTGTAAGAGTTAGAATAATATTTCTATGAATTATGAATTATTTTTGAACTTTTTGAATTTTGAATGTTTTGTGATGTAAATTTTTGGTAATGCTCCGTAGCCCTATTTTGGCAACGAATATGGGTTAGGGTTGTTACATATTTTAATGGTGGTTTTTCAATGGAGATGTGTACCAATGGAGAAGATGAACCTTATTTTTGTTAGTTATTTTAGTTTTATTTACCAAATTACTATTTTAACCTTTAAAATCTATCATAATTTTATCAAAATAATATCCATAACTATCCACTAATTCATTAAATGGTCTAATTACCATTTAAATCCATTATATTTCCTTTCCATAGTCTTTTATCCCTTTTTATTGATAGAACTCATCTTTTACATTTTTTATAATTTAGTCCTTTTCATTTAATTAACCATCTTAACATCAAAATTTCCTAATAAAATTTTAATATGACCTTAATATATCCCCGTAGATACTAAATAAATAATAAAATAATAACTCTCTCATAAGAATTGTGGTCCTAAAACTACTGTTTCTAATAAAATTGAAAACAGGTTGTTACAGACCATCAATTATATTCAACGCCTAACAGGGAGAGTGGTTATACTCAAGAGGTTCATCTCCAAGATGGTAGAGGAGTGCTTACCCTTCTTTAAAGCCTTAAGAACATTTAGTTGTACAAAAGACTACCAATTTCCTTTTGAGAAGCTCAAGTCATGTATCACATCCCCACCACTTCTGATGTCACCACATGTGGGGGAAACCCTTTATCTTTATCTTGCAATCTTAGAGAAAAAATGGCAAAAATTTTTTATTAGAACAGAGGGGGCTCACCAATTTCCAGTTTATTATGTTAAAAATGTGTTACAAAATGGTAAAAAAATGTATTCAAAGACAAAAAAGCTCATTTTTATTTCAATTGTGGAAGCTCGCAAGTTGCATCCTTACTTCTAGGCTCAACTTGTGACTATCATGACGAATCAACCTACCAAGGATATTCTATTTAGAGTGGATACTTCAGGTAGAATCACCAAATGTGGAATTGAACTTTAAGAATTTGGAATAGAATATTCCCCAAGAACAACGGTCAAGGCTCAGATCCTAACCAATTTCATGGTGGAATTCTCTTTCGACAAATCATTAGACCCTGCATGTAATTTTTAGTTTCAAACACTATCATTTTCATAAATGATACGATAAAATGTCACACAAATTATTAGAATTTTACTTGATAAATACTTATTTTGTTTTTATGATATTTTATTACAAGTATCCATTTGGCTCTATAATTTTTTTCTGTTGACTACACAAGATGTAGTAGTTAGCTCATAAGAGGGGCAAACATGTTCAGTTGTGAAAGCGAAAGTATTTGACAATTTATGTTGATGGCTCAACAGCGAAGACAAGGTTAAGAGCGGGTGTTGTTCTGGTGGATCCTGATAAAAATGAGTGGCAATATTGGCTATCCTTCAGCTTCCAAGCATCTAACAATGCTCAGAGTATGAGGCATTAATGTCAAAATCGTAATTGGCTCTACAGCTGGGGCAAGGGAACAAATCATACATATTAATTCTTAGCTCATAGAAAAGAAAATGAATGGGGAATATCAAGTAAAAGAGCCAAGCTTAAAGAAATATCATTCCATCGTAGCTCACCTACTGACTCTGTTTAAAAAGGAACAAGTTAGATAGGTATCCAGGGCGAAGAACACCAAAGCTGATATTTTATCAAAGCTAGCATCCTCTATTACTATTGAATAGAAAGGAAAATTTTAGTTAAAATATAGAGGCGTCCCAAGCTATGAGACCCAACAAGTTCTCAATTTGATCCAAGAAGAAACATGAATGACCCTTATCATACAAGCTTTATAAGGGAAAATCCACCACCTCAATAAGAAAGAGCACACTAAAGTACAACATAAAGTTGCAAGGTACAAGATTCTTATTTACATTTCAAATATATTTTTATTTGTAAGTTATTCAACTCTCATGCAATTAAAACCATTTATTCTATCACTGTTAGATATATCTTGTTAGAGGGTGTTCTTTATAGAAAAGGTTACTCCTAACCACTTTCGCAATGTCTTTCTCCCTCAGAAGCTGAATATGTTATGACATTAATTCTCTGGATAAATTGGTGGATTATTCTAAACTTTTTTCAATACCGCTATCAGTGCTTACATCACAAACAAGTGTACTATTAGCACCAGTAGTTAGCATAAAGAGGTTCACACCACTTTTTAGATCCCTTGGAGGTTTTGAAGACCACAGATGAGACTTTAATTTACAAAAGCCATAAAAATAATTCCTAGATTCCTATTTTCTCCAGAATAGTTTAAACCTTAAGTCATTAGTAGCTTCATGTAGCCATACGAACTATGCGGGTAGCACTCTAACTATGTCCGAGCCTTCATCAGTATCAACTTGCCTCCATCCATTACAGGTTAGATTTAAGAGGCAATAGTGAAGCACATTTCTAATAGTTAGCACTTCCTTCAAATTAAGTACACGACCCTTGAAAAGTTTGTAATACTGTCCACAACCTACTTCTGACATAATCTCTTGCTTCTTCACACACATACCCTTACCAAGTATCGACCATTCAGTTAGAAAGTCAAAGCCACCATTAACCTTGTACTTAACCTGTATGTACTTGCAGTGATTTAGGTGAAGATTCAAAGAACAGTTTGAAATAATTGATTCTATAGCCTTAAAAGGAGAGAAGTAAAATAAACCTACTGAACCCCCTTAATTGCACACTCTCAGTTGGTATAAGTTTCGAAAAATGGCGATCAATGGCACTTCCTCCCACTGACTGCATTCATGGAATATGCCATTGTGACCCACCACGAAAAACCAAATAACTATCTCAGAACAATCCTGTATTTATCGAGGAGGAGGCAGAAGAAGGGGTGGAGTGGTAAATGGAAACCTACCTTTATCACGTGCAGTGGAAGTAAAAAAATTCTTGTTGGTGGTACCACTCAATCGATTCAATCCTTTAGTGATTGAGAAGTCATAAGAAAAGTTGGGTATTCAAATCTCACAAGTAGCCAAAACGCAATTCGTTTCTTCTTCATTCTTAGTGCAAGCATAAGCCTTTGCCTCCACCGGAGTACTCATTTCATGAAGTCGTGGAGGGATGTCTTGAATAGCACGACCACTTCCTCTAGTCCGAACCATTATGTTATAATAACCCAGAGAAAATGGCAAGAACGATGAAAATTTTAAGGAAATTACCTCTAAAATTGTTCTTCTCAACAATGGCTTCTCCTCTAAAATCTCGAATTCAAATAGTGTAATTTTTAAGGCTCAAGTAACTTCCTTTTAAAAGGATTTTTACAATTTAAGAATTCATGTGTCCCAAAATAAGGGTACAATCAACTTTGTATAGCTATACCACTTCGTAACACATGGTGAAGTGTACATTACAAGTTAAACTATAATGCATATCTAACAAGCTTATCCTTTCGTGACCTCTCATCTCATAAAATCAAGTTCCAAGAAAAGTCACTTTATAACTTTTCTTCGAACCAAGTAGGGGACAAATTGTTATGATACTCTTTATTACCGACCCATTACCTGATTGGGTTATGACCCATACTCTACATAGTTCACACTTTGAGCTCATGTAACCTTCTATGAGACAACACGATGTAGGTTCGCACCATCATAAAGGCAAACCCACATTGTATAAACACATGTGAACCCTAGAGGAGGGTACATGTCAACGTGCACGGTAACCTACCTATGATGTCACATCTATGAACAGTAATCATATCACATAAATACATAAATTAACTCCTCTGAAAGGTACACACTCTAAAATACTCAACACAACCTTAATACAAATTTCTTTTAATTTGTTAGGTATAAAAAGAGGGTTAACTTTGAGCTTAGTTTGTAAATAATAATTTGAAACCATCACAGTGTAAATCTTTTCTTTTTTGTTAGAGTTGATATGGATCGAAAATGAATTCTCATATGTGCTCTTTAGAAGTTTAAAAACAATCTCGTAGGTTTTATCCTAAAAAAATCAATTAAAAAATTATATTTACATTATAAAATAAAACCAGTCTTATCATCTTGCCATAGAAAACTAGAAATTGTAAAAATATTCTAATATGACTTAATTTACAATTTGGCTCTTAAAGTATATTTAATTTTCCACTTTAGTATTTAATTTTTTTGTCTTAATTTAGTACCTAAAATACGCTCAAATTTTTAATGTGATACCTAAAGTATGCTTCCGTTATATTTTTCGGTTTATTTCTTTAAAGACGTTAAAAAAACTCGTATAATCAATCATAAAGTACCATGTGGCATCTTTATGTAAAAAATATTTTCTTACACATTAAAAAATATAAAATGACAATAAATATATAAAAAAATTTAGAAAAAATATATAAAATCTAGAGAAAAACATATAAATTAGAAAAATAAAATTTTAAAAAAATGATAATTGAAAGAAATTAGTTGAAATTAATAATTTTTTTTAAAAAAATGTAACAAAATTGTAAAAAAATATTAAAAATACTAAAAAAAGTTTAAAATTAATGTTTTACCATATAATTTTAAAATAATAATTATAAAATTCGAAAAAGGTACTTAAATTTCAAGTTTTTTCATAAAAGGTTGGTCAACGCCGATCAATGATCGATCAAAGTCAAAAGTGCTTTTTGTATTTAAATATTTAATTTAAATTTAATATTTATATTTTAAACAAACCTAATTACCAGATGGCGCTTTTTCATTGGCCAAAATTGTCTACCAATTTTTTTAACGTCCATTACAAAATCGACCAAAAATAGAAGACATTGATACTTTAGGTGACAAATTGAGACAAAAAAAATTTAAATATCAAATTAAAAAAAAATAGATATATTTCAGATTGTAAATAGTGAATTAAGCCTTCTAATTTATATGGAACACAACTACCATTATTTTTAAAAAAAATTATTTTTAAAAATTTAAAATTTTTAGTAAAATTAATAGAAAAAAATATAAAATATAAAATTTGAGGAGAGAAATTATTATTCCAATTAAAAAGTCCACCAAAAACTGCTTAACAATTAGGTGGAAAAAAAAAAGAAACTCAAAAACATTAATAATTAAATTGTAACTTTCTAATTAAGGAACTAAACGAAAACTCACCATATAGATTATCCTAGTTTGTTTAATGCAATTAGTTAAAGTGTGTATAATAATTAATTAAAGAAAATCAATTCAGCAATCTTAATGGTGGGGGAGCCATTGCAAGTAGGGAAAGTCGAACCTTACTTTTGCAATAATTAATAATTTCTATGCCATTTTACTTTGTCAAAACACAGAAGAAAAAAACTCCTATTTGGCCTCCAAATCCAATGATTCAACTCTCAATCATTTCATTTTTCCACATTACGATTTTTTTGTAAAAAAAAAAAAAAAAAATTGACAACAATGACCACCGGCATCTTCAAAATTTTTAATGGTCAAACATTAGTTAAGAAATTACCACAATAATTAAATAATTTTGGTTCTTTTGTTTAATAATTTAACCATAACTTCTCCATATCTTTTTTTGCCTCAATTTTTTTCTCCATTTTAAAAAATATATTATTAAATTAAAAATTAGGAGGTATGGATTGATTCGGTTTGGTTTTTAAGAAACAAAACTAAAGAAATTACTCAAATTAGTTACCCAAAAATGCAATTAGAATACTATTGGGTTTATAGAAATATTAGATATTAATAATAACGTTAGAGAATAAAGGGAAAAATATATAATTGATACTTGAACTTGTTCACTTCTCCCATATTGATACTTAAGATTTTTTTTGTTATAGATTGGTACTTGAATTTTTTCTGTCAATAAATTGATAGCCGAGTTTGACGCCGTTAGTTTTTTTTATGACGTGGCAGCCTAACAAATTGCATAGTGCCACATGGCATTTTATTTGGCAAGTAATCGGACCCCTTTAATTAAATTTCCTTTAAAATTGTTCTCCTTAAAAAATCCCTTACAACTTTTCCATTTAATTTTTTTCCTTTCACCAACTTTCTAAAATTTTCATTTTTTTTCATCATTTTCTACCTCTTTCATTTTCCACCTTTTCCATCTATTCATCCTTTTCGTTAACATTGCTTAAGGATTCTGTTAGTGTTTATCTATTTATAACACTGTCGAAGAACCGTCTCACACAAAATGTCTTCTTCAACCAATAGAAAACCAAGTGCTCAAAAAAGGGCATTGTACTGCCATTACGGGTTAAGGGCTTCTGTTTGCAACACGAATACTCGATGGAACTAAGAGAGAAAATTTTTTGGGTGTGCAAACTTCAAAGAGGTAAAACTATGATTTTTAATTATTAGGTTGAAGGAAATTAGGGTTTGTGTTTTGGTTGTGTGCTGCCATTGTTGGGTGTGTGAAAAACAATGGGTTTTGTAATTTTAGTTGAAGGTTTTGTGCAATTTAGGCCTTGGCACTATGTTTTGGTAATGGTGAGAAATGCCCTGGCATTTTGGTTGTGTACTACCATTGTTGGGTAGGAGAAAATTCATTTAGAAATATTTTTCTTCAAAGTTTGAAATGTGTAAATTGTACCTTAATTACAAATAATATTCTTTTTTTTTTTTGTATGTGAGAAATGAAGATCGAGGGTTGTGATTTTTCCAGTGGGTTGAAGGTAATGGTGACAACACAGATTCAAGTGGAGAAGAACAAGGATACTGTAACGCCCTGAATTTTGTGCCTAGAAGTATGGGGCCTTGAGTTTTAGATCGGTTAAAAGGCGGCTTAAATAATTCAAATGTTTGATTTTAGAGTGTTTGGAGGGTACTATGAAGTCCCGGGTTCAAGTTAGGCCATAGGAAAAATTTTGATTTTTAGCCTTAGTAGAACCCTGATCTCAAGTGGTATGACTCTTAAATAAATCAGGGTAAAATAAGGCGTAAAAAGAAGTGTGGTGTAATGGTAAAGTGGCGCCACTTAGGGGACAAGGAAGTGACGCCATAAAGGAAGCAAGGGGGTCCAAGGTTCAAGTCTTGGCTCTTGCAATTTATTTTGGTTTTTCTTTTAAATAAATCTGGAAGTGAGTAGGCGGGCTTTAAAGTTAAATGTGTTGGACTTATGACACAAAGGAGCTTGTGTCCTAGTGGTGGTGGCGTGACATGGTTATTGAGAGGACTATGGTCCGAATCTCTTTGCACGCAAAGATTGATTATTTTGCTAATGCTTTAGTTTTGAGGGATTGATGGAGAATCCCACATCGGGAAGCTAACATGAGAATAGGCGAGGAGCTGGCTTTAAATAGAGCAAACCATGAGGAGAGTAGGCATACCTTTCTTGGCTTATCCCTTTCGCTTTGTAGTATGTTTGTTGGGTTAGGCGTTGGATCATTCATTGATCTGTATGCCGTTCGGTCACGGTGGTGGTGGCTGAAGTTGATCAACACACTCCTTGGGAGTCAAAGGTACGATTACTGTAGGCTTCTGGGCATAGTAGTGTTCGGAGCATGGATAAACTTCAGATTCCTATCAGGTGGGTTGTATAGCTTGGAATAGATTTTGGCCTGAGGGGCCGTATAAATATGATTGGGCCTGATGGGCCATATAAATATGATTGGGCCTGATGGGCCATATGAATGTATGTGGACTCGTTAGAGTTTTGTAATGGACTTTTGGGCTAGTATCTAATAATTGCTTAAGCAGTCATAAATTTTAATTAATTAATTAAGTGTGATTGTGGATAAGTCATGGGGTTGAAGTGTGGCAATGGGTATATGCATGTTTAGGATTGGATCTAGGAAGAGCTTAGTACTTAAGTGGTCTTAATGACTCACCTCCTCTCCTCGGGATTCCTACCTGGTGCATAGTATCTGTTCACTTTAGCCAACAGGGACTTGTTGACAGACCAAGGTAGGTAATTAGACCCATAGTGTTAAGAATTTCTAAAATACCCCTGATTTGCAAAATTACCGAAATACCCCCGACTTGTGAAATCACCAAAATACCCTAGACTTGTGAAATCATCGAAATACCCCCGATTTGTAAAATCACTGAAATACCCTTGATTTGGAAAATTACCAAAACACCCCTGATTTGTGCAATTACCGAAATACCCTCAATTTGTGAAATTATAGAAATACCCTTTGATTTCAAAATCACCCAAATACACCTGGATTGCAAAAACTACTGAAATACCCCTGTAGGGTAGAATTACAGAAATACCCTTGTACGGTAGAATTACAGAAATACCCCTGTAAGGTAGAATTACAAAAATACCCCTGTAGGGTAGAATTACCGAAATACCCTTATATGTAGAATTACGAATATGCCCTTAATGGTAGGTAGCTGCTTTGAAACTGTTTTAAACTATGAATATGACTATCTTCCGTAAGCATGCTTTTTGATATACATATTGATGTATGGGCCCACTTTGGGCTATGTAACGGGCTTTTAGGCCTAGTAAATTTGTAACCTTCATAGTAATAACTTAAAATGCTCCGGATAATTATGAATTTGTTAATGGGCTAGAATGTGTACATAGGCCCACGATGAAATGATGACCGATATGCCTAAGTGAAAAATGACGAATATGCCGCTAAGGGCAAAATGACTGAAATGTCCCTATGTGTTACTCATATGATGTTGTATGATATATGTATGAATTTGTATCTGTTGCACTTATTTGATATTATGTTGACGACTGTGGATCCAACGAAAGCTTTTAAGCCATGAGCAGCTTTGTTGCAACGTTAGGGAGTACCGCAACCGGCACTACCATTGGAGTGTATCGGATGGGTGGGTCGATATAGTTATCCCCACATGGTGTGTTTCGGTTGGATGCAGATGGTGTGTAGAGGATGGATGGGTAGGATTTTTGCATATCTGATTACTCTAATTTTATGCTATTATTGTGATAAGGGCTCAGGCCTAACTGAGGCCACTATGGGCTAAGGCCCAAAGGCCACTGATATTGAATAGGGCTTAGGCCCACCTGATTCTATTAAGAGGCTCCAGCCCAAATTGATTCTATTTTTCTTTCTATTTACTGACTGTTACTCTAATAAGGGGATTACACACTAAGTTTTTGTAAACTCACCTCGTTTATTAACCTTTGAGGTAATTCCCAGCCTTAGACGGATCGGAGCTGCGAGGGACTCGAAGAAGGATGCACACTGCTTATGATTTCTATTATGGACTATTTACTCTCAAGTACTTTAATTTGGGTTTGGTTTGTAATAAAGCCTTTTATAATTTATGGATTTTAAAGTTAGGTTTTTGTTTATTATGTTTATTATCTGCTCTAAGTAGAACTCGATTTTCCCAAAAACGTTAACTGTTTTCAAATCAACACGTTTCTGTAAACTACGAATTTTTATAAAGCTTCCGCAAACTTACTTGGTTTTCACTTATGACAGTAATTAAGGTTTTAAAAGTAAAATACTTTACAATGAACCATATTTTGGAAGTAACGAACGCAAACCAAGATTTAAGTTTTTAAATAATAAGAAGGGTTTTCAATGAAAATAAGGTTTTCGAAAAACACTTCAATGTGACACGCCGGACTCGGGCCTAACTTCTAGGCCAGGTTTGGGGTGTTACATTTAGTGGTATCGATGAAATAATGCTTCAAAATAAGACGTTTTTGATAGAGAATGGAAGATTAAGACTTGAGAACAATGAGCTCAATATTGATGAAATGCAAAGAAACCGATTGCAAGTAATTTCTTTAGAAGAGAATATCACATTGTATCATGGATGGTGTTTTTGGCCTATCTTGCTTATGGATGGTGATTTGTTGACTATGCATTTGTTGCATTAGTTGTTAAGAACGAAAGAATAAATGAGAAAAATTTTTATGTTTGTTGTAAAAGAATCATCAGTTATAATCAAGGTTCATGGAGAAATTTTTTATGAATACAATCATCATATAAAGGATACTTGGAAGGACATAATTGATTGAAATGAACGAACTAAGAGTAATATTAACAAAATATTGTACCATCAAATTATCCATAGTATTTTAACTAACTTAACCCAACTGGGAGGTATAAACAACAAAATAGAATCCATAACTCAACCAACCTAACCAAATAGCATCATACATCAAGAAAACATGTTTGCTTAGGATTCTAGACTCAACATCAACATCAAATTTCTTGACTCAATATCTCTATGGCTTTTGACCTTCCAAAAAAAAGGTCTTTGGCCATTGCTTAGGATTCGTCCTAAGTAGACTTACCATGGCACTACGTTTAATATGGTCAATCTTATTGATGTTATCTTCAAATTCAATAGTTATTTATTATTTGCATGCTACCCAAAATGCTTGTTGTAGGTCTCCTCATAGATTTTCTTTCCTCCAATTGGCATATAAATGCCTTGCACCGACTCTGTGCTCCACCCTTTGCAACAACTCAATTATCTCCTCCATCAATCCCTAAATACAAAAGAAATAAATGGTATTAGATGGATTGTTTAATAAATTAAGAATACTAGGATAGAATTAGTTCAGTAAGGTCCCAAACATACCTTTTGTTTATCAGTCATGAAAGTGAATCCAATACCATCACCAATTTGTAAATCTGAAATAAGATTTTTAAAAAACCAACACAATGTTTCTCTGCTTTCATTCTTTTCCACAACCTATGAAATAGGGTAGATTTGGTCAATTCCATCTCTATCAACTGTAGATAAAAGTTGTTCCTTGAATTTTCCCTTCAAAAAGCATCCATCCAAAGAAATAAAAGCTCTACAACACTCCTTAAAACTTTCCTTAATGCATTAAACCCTACCTAAAATCTCCTAAACTTGGGAACCTAAGTAGGGGTTGGTCTTTCTACCATCAGCTCTATATTGGCATCCAGATTTGCCTTTCTAAGTGCATATGCATAATCTCATAGTTTTTTAAACTCATAATTTACCTTTCCATTGATCTCCTCCAATGCCCATCTCCTAGCCCTGCTACATGTACCCCAACATTGATCAACTTTCAACTCTTCCTTGGCTATTTTATGCATCTTAGTTAACTTCAAGTTTGGAATCAACTTGATTTTACTTGAGATTTAATTTCCTACAAAAAATTAATTTTTCAAAAACTTGTAGTATAGATTTTCGCAAAATTCTCTTTTAATGCATGCAATTTATTCATATTTCTACGATCCGAATTTAGAAAACCTAGGCTTTGATACCACCAAACATAACCTCCCCAATTTGGATTAGACGTTAGACCCGAGTTCGGAAGATTACATTAGCCACTAAAATGACCCGATAAGCTAAAGGAGTTTTTGAAAATGTTTCTTTTTAAAAAAAAAAGTTGTTTAATTTGTTTAGAAAAAGTAATTAAGATCTTGATTTATTACACCTTTTAGTTTTATTTATTACCAAGCAGCGAAAAAGATGGTAACTAGTTGTCTTTAGTAACTCGGGGTTCATCGGATAATATTTTCTTAAAAACCTAAACAAAATTTATAAGTGAATGTCATGCAAAATAAAAATTCAAAATCTAAATCCTAAGTCTCATGCCATGGTTCATAAATAAATAATACAATCTTTTTAGGGAAATAAGAAAAATAATAATGAAACTTAAAGTAATAAGAAAAGCAAAACTAAGTTGAATCCTTCTAGATGTCACACCTGTGTCCTAACCATGTGGGTTATCTTAAAGGATGGGAATTAAAAGGGGAGTGCGCTATGTTGCTCAGTGTGAGTTCATTTACCATAAAACAAAAAAAAAAGAACCATTGTTAGGATACATCACAAACATTGCACATAATTTTCATAGATAGTAGTACAATTTAAAGTATGGTTTTTTTTTCAATACAACCATTACTTAAGCATTAGAACTCATAATCATAGACTTCAAAATAATCAATTTTTTAGAATTTCCCATTATAATCATATAGGAAATACATATTTATATAAGTATCCATTCGTATACACATGATGTATGCGTTCGTGATACTAAGTAATAAAATTTATAAAGAACTTGATCATACCAAAACTAACTAATATCATGACGTTTAAGGCAAGCGCACCTATCGAACAGTAGTATAACTTAGTGGCAAGACCGAGTTATCGTACCCAAGGGAACCAAAAGTACTATTACTTACTTCCTTTCTATTATCTAGCCTAAGAATAAAAGAGGGGTTTGTTTAAACTAATTCTAAAACTAACCAAGAAAAGCACGAAGAGTAAATTTGGGAAAACTTTTAGGGAAGAGCTGATTGATATGGGCAATACTTAAGGGAGAATCCACCTAGACTTCACTTGTTATTATTTTCTTGAAATATATGATTTATTTACTTGACTTGATCCGTCGAGATCCCTAATCTATGCTAAACCCTCCGTCAAGGTGTAGAGTAACTAGGCCTAAGTTGTTAATTAAAGTTCCCTTATTAATTAACTCCCTAGGTTGCATTAATTCGATCTATGGTTCCCCATATTAGGTTTGACCCTAATCCGGCAGATTTATGTCGCCCTATGTCTAGGGTTGCATGCAACTCCGCTTAATTATGGTAGATCTACTCCTATCACAGGGACTTTTGCTCCTCTACTCTAAGCACATCCAATTCTTGAAATAATACCTAGGACTATTAAATCAAGAATGAAGAACACATAATTAAGAACAATTCAAGTGTTTATTATATAAATCAAGAATAAATAACAAGATCTGTCTTAGGTTTCATCCTCCTCAAGTATTTGAGGGGTTTAGTTCATAATAAAGAAAGAAAACATCTCAGAAGATATAAAATAACAAAACATAAAAGAACCCGAAAACCCCTGAAGGAATTTAAGGAGATCCTCTATATTGCTGTAGAATCCGACTTCTGGGATGAATCAATCAGCTTCCCTGCGAGTAATCCCTACTTGCACTCTCTCTGTTGGCAGCAAAGAATACTTCCCTTTGTGGGGAAAATAAGCACACCCTTAGAGTTGCCTTCTAGGGTCTTTATATAGAGCTTTGGGGAGCCTTTCTTAGCCTCCAAGTATCCCAATTCGAGTGAAATTCCTCTTCCTCACGACTAGAACACGCCCGTGTGCCACGTCCGTGTGACTTCGACAAAGGCCATGTGATTTGGCACGATGGTGTGGCCTGCCCGTGCTTGTCGAGGGCTAGACCGTGTGATCTTCATGTGGCACGGCCGTGTGGTAATTCCTTGGGCCGTGTGTTATGTCATTTTTGGCCCATTTTCCTCATTTTTGGTCCATTTCCTATTCTTTTCTCTTCCCTATGCTCTCCTGAGTATAAGATATGAAAAATAAGGATTAAGAGCACCAATTCTCACTAAATTGTTCATCCAAAATATAGGCTAAACATGAGGTAAAAATATGTATAAATTAGCGTTTATCAATACATAAATCACATAATGTAACTTTTAAACATGCAAGCACATGATATCAAATATGCCATATAATTTCAGTTTTAAACATGATTTATACTACGCACCACATTGGGAGTTCCCATGAACTCCAATCACCTTCACACCAGATTATGGGATAGCCAACATTTGTTTGCAGTTTTTACTACCAATGGTTGTGGGCACACAACAAATTGACGCAGTCGAAATCTACTTTAGCTATGTGTACACAACAAAATATTTCAAATGAAACCTGCCAAAAGGTTATGGAAGCAAAACATACTTGCAGATAAAAGTTATCAGAGGGTTGTGATTGCACGATAAACTGACGCAGATGGAATCTACTCTGACTGTAAATACACACCAAACATTTAAATGCAGATATACTATCGTTACTTCCTTCGATCTTATCTTTCCAACCCATACAATGCAATCTATTCGCTTTAACACATTCATATATTGAAACATTTAATGTTTTAACACATGGCAATCAAGTAGCAAATTTATACTTTTCATATATATTCGATTTAACAATAATTTAGGGCAGATCGTTCATACGATCACAATAAATATATATACAATAAAATATGCTATTTGAAATTCATTCAAACATTCATAATCACAAATAAATACCATATTAATTCGATCATTCCTAGATTTTAGCATGCCCCAGACCATCGGAGACCTAATTATATAATTTAATTCACTAAAAATTGTTTAAAGCCTATTTAGGGACTAATATGATCAAAACTGTAATTTCTTGGTTCTAGGGGACACACAACCATGTGACTGGACCGTGTGGGAAGCCCTGGGTCGTTTGGAAGGAATACACGGCTACGTGAGAAGCAAAAACCCAAGGTTTCAAGGGAGAACATGGTTATGTGTGAGGCCGTGTAGGCCACATGCTCGTGTGATAGGTCATGTGGTATGGACTGGTTTCGAGTTTATCTCAATTTTTTCGTAAAAGAACACACACTTGACTTTCAGGGGCTCGTATGATGATCCTCATGTCCAATTCTAATTCAGGTCACTTACAACGGGTCTTTCAATGGACAAAAGCACAAGAATTACTATCGATGTTCAAGATTTATTAATTTTAACAAGATTTTCAAGAAAACTCCTAAAAGATTCGAAATCAATTGAAAGATTGAAAAGAACGTTATTTTACCAAATTTCTAAGGTTCTATGTAATTAAAATTAAGAATTCTTACCAATCTTAGCACATTACAAATGGAATTTGATGGTGTTACACTAAAATGATACGAAGAACAGATTGAATAGGGTTGGATTTGGGTTCAGTATTCAATAATAAATTTCCAGCAAAAGAATTTAAAAATTTTATGAAATAGCAAAGTGGGAAATAAAAGAAAAAAAGGTATTTAAAGAAGAGAGAAAATAAATTCTACGTAGGGTTCAAAAAGATAACCAAAATTCAATTATAATTAGGAAAGGGACCAAATGGCTAGGTTAAACAAATTTTAGAGGGCTTATTTGGTAAATCACTCATTCTACCAAAAATTGGAAAAAAAAAAAAAAACAAGAGATAGTAGTGTGGATAGAACTTAAGATAATCAGGAATTATGCCAAGGTCTTGCCACTAAACCAACAGGCTCATTCTTAGTCATTTTCTATCACATTTAATATTCATACTAACTTGGTTTTGACCCTTAGTTGCTGGAAAATAAAGGGGAAAATTAAAAGAGTGGAGCCTTAACCTTAGCTCTTTAAGTAATCTACTAAGCTCTTAACCACTTAGACTAAGGTTCATTTCATATTAGTTTTATTAATTTTATCCCTATGACTTTTTGGGTGTTACATAATCCTTATCACTGTCCAACACCCACCATAAGAACCACCAATCCTTATCACCATTCATGCCTTGCTCCCCCATTACTAAAGCAGTCGTGTAAGATGGTTCTTATGGTTGAATTTATTATATAGACTGGTACTACTTTAGTCCTTCAAGAGGGTTCTCTTTATATCAAACTTTTCATCAACAAATTCAAGTTAACTATTAAATTCCTCAATAAATCATGTTTCCAAAACCAAATTAAATGATTTATTTTACTTTTTTTTGCTTAATTTCTATATTCTTTTCTTCATTTTCACCACCAAAATTGTTTCATATGCTAAACAACTTATACAGTTGTTTTGGAGCTACTCACTGATCATAGGTATTTTTTTCTCTATCAATCCTCACCCTGCTACCTCTGCATGATAAGAACCACGTTACACAATAACTTCAGTGATAGGAGAGAAAGGGATGGGCAGTGATGAGGATTGGTGGTTCTTTAGTGGGTGTTGAGCGGTGATAAGGATTGGTGTAACACCCCTTACCCGTATTCAACGTCGGAACAGGGTACAAGTCATTACCAGACTTATCACACAAATAAACATACATTTTCTAAACTTAAATTTGCATCCAACTAAAACCAATCACATTCAATCATAACATCCCTAAAACGAGCCTACAAGGCACAAAACATACATTGGAAGCGATTCGGGACTAAACCAAGAACTTTAGAAAATTTTACGAAACTTAGAAAATTTTTCACTATACAAGGGTCACACGCCCGTGTGGTTATAGGACACACTCGTGTGGGCAGGCCGTGTGGTCACACACGCCCGTGTCCCTAATCGGTGTAACTCTCTATTTATGATGTCATCAACATTTGAAGGTCACACGGCCAAGTCACACGCCCATGTGCTTAGGCCGTGTGGTCAATTTAATTTTCATAATTTTTCATAAAATAGGTGCAGACTTCACACGCTCTGGGCACACGCCTATGTTTAAGGTCGTGCTGCCCACATGGCTGAGACACACGCCCGCGTCTCTGCCCATGTGCTCAATTCTGAGCATTTTGTTTCTCAAAATTAAGGTACAGGGGACACACGGCCTAAACACACGCCCGTGGGCAAACCGTGTGTCACACATGGCCTAGACACACGTCCGTGTGTCTACTCGTATGTACAATATATAGGCTATTTACCAAGCCATTTGCCACCCTGTTACAAAACACACTCATACCAATTCAAAGCACATAACATAATATACTTAAGCAACCATAATGTCCACCAACCAAGACATCAACACATCATTCTCATGCCATATTTATCATACTTAAACATTGCTTACTTATCAACCAAAATCATGCAAATTATCCCATCTATGAAATGCATCATCATATGATTAGACTTGCAATCAACATTTAGCCAATTTCCAACGGCCTTATACAAAATAATCACTTAATCGATATAAGCTCACACCATTGGCCCAATCAACTATGACACATATACAAAATAACCAAGTCTCTATTCATGTCATACTTTTAAAATGTTATGATCAACAATACCTAACATAAGCCTTGATAGTGTGATGCGAACTCCGACGATTCCTGATCCCCGAGTTAGCTTGGTGACACTATAGAACAAGAGAAAGAAAAGAGGGTAAGCTATATAGCTTAGTAAGTTTATATGCAAATAATAGACATCATATTTATAACTTTATTATACAAAATCCAAATAGAAATTGGTGTAAACATTACTAAACTCTCATAGTCATTTCGTACCCATTCATAACCTTACCATAAGAGCATTACTAAACATCATATATTAACTCATCGTTATTCTTCCATCCAAATGTCATATGGACTTTGTACGTACCTGTATTACTTACTTTGCATTACATGTACTTTCATTCTCATTTAAAATAGGCCCGTTGAACCACTCGGAATCACTAAGGATACTCGAGAGTCATACATAGGTCGTACAATGCCATATCCAAGATATGGTCTTACAAGTAATTCAATATCGATGCCAATAGCCCAGCTATGGTCTTACACGAAAACTCATATCAATGTCATGTCTCGGACATGGTCTTATACGAAATCTCGTATCGACGCCATGTCCCAGACATGGTCTTACACATACTACCATACCAATGTCATATCCCAGATATGGTCTTACACGTAATCACATTTCGATAATCTTCATGTTATGACCCCTGTATCCTGTAATATTCTTAGGGTTCGTACTAAACTTCTACACTTATCGAATTATCGTCGAACTTGTTAATACAATTAAACTCATCCACATGGTCAATTATACAATTCAAGAAATAATTAAACTTTTAAACACAATATAACGATGCATTATTTACACATAAACTTACATCGGTATAAAAATAGCTAATAGTGCGATTTAGTCCACAATTTTGCCCTTTCCCCGATCTAGGCCAAAACCTCATTTTTCTTGATCTAAAATAACAAATTTAGCTCATTTAATTATCACATTACTCAATTCAGTCCAAAAATCATATTATAGAAAAATTACATTTTTGCCCTTAACTTTTCACTTACTTACACTTTAGTCTTTAGGCTTGTAAAATGAAACGTGTTCATTTTTTTCAAAACCCAAGCCTAACTGAACCTTATAAAAGCTTATAGCAGCCCACATTTTTCATTTATTCACATATTTCAACACATATTTTACAACTTTTGCATTTAGGTCCTTTTTAACATTTTCACTGAAAATCACCTAGTAAAAATCGTTTATCACACAACTAATATTCATATTCTACCATTAGATATCAAAATACATGCATGCCTAACATGGGTAAAATCTTAAACTTTGCTAATCTTCAAATTAGTCCTTAAAAGAGATAGATTAGGTTACGAGGATTTAAAAATGTAAAAATCATTAAAAACGGGGCTAGGATGGACTTACAATTTGAGCTTGGAAAGCTTGGCCAAAACCCTAGCTATGGTGACTCTTCAAATTCGGCACAAGGGGGATGAAATTGAGAAGTTGGAGACTTTTATTTGTTTTATTTTTTCTTTACTCACCAAATGACCAAAATGCCCTTACTACCTAACCTTCAAATTTTACCCTTTCATGTCTATTTTTGTCCATCATGAAATTTAATGGTCTAATTACTAAATAAGGACCTCTAGTTTACAAATTCATTTCAACTAAGCACCCAAAGCTTCTTGAACATATATTTTTCAATTTTTGCAATTTAGTCCTACTAGTCAAATTGGACCCTCTATCTATAAAATTTCTTAACGAAATTTTCACACATGCATTCAATCATACTATAGACCTCAAAATTATATCACAATAAATTTTCTACTTCCGATTCGTGGTCCCAAAACCACTGTTCTGATTTGGCCCTAAATCGGGCTATTACATGGTTTTTATAATGCAAATAAAAAAGAAGTGTTTTGGATTAATTATGGAAATGTTCCTAGCTTTAGTCAAAAGTAAAAAAGAAAAATGTCACTTCAGCAATTCATTAGTGGATTAACGAAATTTTTAATGGAAGTCATAAATTTGAGCAATTATCTTAATTAGAGTGACTAAATTGACAAAAAAAATAGAGCAAGTAAAATATGAATGACGTTATTTTAGAGTAAATTGTGGTGTAGTTTACCCTTATATACAGATTAGGTATGAGTTATAGAGTTACACTTTTTATTATGATGACTATAGATATATTTTAATTATATGATTTAATATGTTAATGGCATATTCTATAAAATCATGAGAATTTTCTATAAGGTACAATGATATTTTATCCATTTTTTGTCATAATTAGGTTATCCACTACTGATAGCAGTGACTAATCCCTGTCGTGAGTGCTTTTGAAAAAGTAAAAAACTGACCATGAAATATACCCTATTCCTATGTGATGCGATCCCACCCGGTGTTGTGAGTCGAGTCATCTTAATTGCCCAATCGTCGACGAGAAAATATCGTTATTAAATTGTAGTAATCTTATATTCGGCTAAATAGGAAGATAAGGAAAGGAAATAGGTTCAATGAGTTAAGTATAAGAAAGATAGGTTAGGTTAACAAGAAAATAAGATAGGTAATGTGATAGGTAGATGGAATGGATATTCGGACTTAAGCGTCAAAAACGATCCAACATAATGAAAAGTGTCATCCCGGGACTTATATTGCTTAAGGTGGATAGGTGTATGAACAAAAGGCGACCTTGACCCATTACCTAACAATTAGGAACCAAAGGTATGAAGGATAGGGTGAACGCCACACCAAATAGGTGATAAGTTCAAGAAGAGAATCAGGTTGACACCACTGACGAGCAGATAAGTCAAAGTGAGACTTGAACGAAATTTGGAGAGGAAGAAACCTCACAAAGAACTCTATGTTCATTCAAATTGGCAAAAGTCTATACAAAATGAATTTAGCTAAGTATTTATAGCTATTATATAGGCTAGCCAAATGGACAAAGTTACATAGCTTAATGACTAAGTATTTGGCTTTAAATGAGATAAAATGTTCTAGAATAAAATAATTGAAATGCTATGTCTATATTCAGCTATTTGGGACGCCATTGGATAGTTTCTAGAAGAAGAAAATAAGCTGAATATATTTGGTAGCTTTTGAAACCAATTGGCCATATCTAGGTTTAGCCATGAGCTTAAATGAGCTCATTCAATTTGGAATGCTTGGCTGAATAGGTATGAGCATTAATTGGTAGCTTGAATGGTCTTTGGGAGTGTGAACATCAAGCTTGAAAAGTCATTTGAATGTGAATGCACATAGCCGAATGGTCACAAAGTGTGAATGGGGAAATCGGCTAGTGTGAACTCCTTGAATGCTTCATTGGGGAGATGTTCGGCCAGCTTGGAAAATTAAATTGGTAGGTTCTTCTTGGCCGAATAGGTACTTGGGGAAGCCAATGATCAGCACACCATTCATTGTAGCTAGCATGCATGAACCCTTGTATGCGTTGCACCCAGCCATACATGCACCTTGTATTAAATACACCTTCATGCATTCAGCTATACCTAAAAGACAATAAACTTAATTAAAACAAGTTTAAATTTAGCTGGACAAAATAAACTCAAGCTTAAACTCATTAATATTGTAGCTAAGACAAATTAAATGTGAACTTAATCATGGCTAATAAATTCAGCTAGCTCACAATGACTTAAAAACAAGTACTAAGCTGTGATGAGCTAAAATACTAAGTAATGAGCTGAAACGAAGTAAACTAATTAACATAAACACTTGGTTTATTCTAGGAATAAAGTAAATGAGCTAGAAAGAAGTTGAAATGAGCTCAAACGAGCTGAAACAAGCTCAAATGAGCTGATTTGAGCTAAACGGAGCTCAGGAAGCTAGAGGTGGGCTGAGTTCGACTTGCACAAGGGTACAAGGAGTCTTCATGGAGCTGGACCTAGCTTCAAAAATATGTTCAAGCTTTATTTAATTCCAAATTCTAGTGACAATGGCTGAAATGACCTCTTAAAAGAGCTTAGCTCGAGCTTGGGTGATAGGACCTTTGGGCAGCTCCATTGGTTCCTTACTCGAGCTAGATGAACTTCGGGGCATGCTTGCATCATTCCCCCCTGTTCAAAGCAACTCGGCCTCAAGTTGAGCCACTTGTTCAAAACAACACATACATCATCATAAGACCCTTGGTTGCCGAATAGAATAGATTGGCTCACAACGACACGAAGATCAAACACATCTTGAAAGGACAACACATTAGTCACATGTCCTCCCTCTTTTTGGATAGACCATTGCAAAGTATCAATAATGAAATAAAGAAGAGGATTAGGGACACACCGAATTAAGAACTTACAGTATTGTTCCAGTTTCTTAATCCAAACTTGAGCAAGTAAAACGTTACCGAATACAAGATAATACATGGGTCTTACCTTTTCAAAAAGGACCTCCAAGTTCGGCAATATTGAAAGCTTAGAAGTCAATTGGAATTTGTAATCAAAATGCAAGAGATTCTTAATCTCCATCCATTCACTCAAATGAAATGAAGGAAATTTTGGTATGCATATATTCAAGCTTTCGTACATCACAAGTCTCATTCGCACCAATTTACATAAATTTAAAGAATTTTCAGAACAGATCAATGGAGGCACATTTTTACCCCAATCAAGCAGATTGAGAGGTTTATATGAACAATCACTAGCACACATAACCAAATTTTGCAATGGACAATTGAATATTACTTTACCAATATGTTCGTCAACACACCAATTTTCATTAGAGATATTCTCATCGCCAGCATTTAAAACGAACACATTATTATTAATCAAAAAAGAAAAATTATCCACATCAAAGTACGAATCCTTTTCAAAAACCAAATCATCAACAATGTTTCCATCAACAATCGAAAGGGGTAGTTGTGACTTAAAGCTTCAGAAACCTCACCTTGTTTACATTTATGCTTAGATGAGCTAGGGTCATTCAGAACGTTACCTTTGCTAACCAATGTGAACCGTCCCTCCTCCAGAAGGTATTACAGTCAGAGTTCATCACAGGAATCTTGAGAAACCTAAAATGAAGGAAAAACACGAAGACAACTCGTGCTTTAGTTAGTCAATTCACTCCTCTCTTTTTTTTTCATTTCATTTTTAATTTCTTTCTCTTTTTCTCTATTCAGGTTTTTCTCACAAGCTTCGTTCTTTCCTCTCAATTTTTCATCTTTATTTTCATTCTCATTTTTACTCTTTTCTCTTTCTCTCGTTTGTTTTATAGAAAGTTTCAACCTTTGCTGGTCCTCCAACACTTGCTTTGGTGATAAAGGTGCCAAAGTTATATTTTTACCATGGTACTGGAAAGTATATTGATTTGTGAATCCAACATGTTTGACCTTCCGATCAAACTGCCATGGTCTTCCCAAAAGTAAATGTCCTGCATGCATGGGTACCAGGTCACATAGGACTTCATCGTGGTATTTCCCGATTGAAAATGCAACTCAAGTTTGCTTAGTGACCTTTAACTCGACACCTTCATTGAGCCATTGCAGCTTGTATGGACTTGATACTTTGTGGTCGGTAGACCAAGTTTTTCCACCATGAGATTACTGGCCATATTAGTGCAACTCCCTCCATCAACAACCAAGCTACAAACTTTACCTTGCACATGGCGTCGAGTATGGAACAAGTTTTCTGGTTGCGGCTCACTTTTGGTACTTTGTACACTCGAACTCCGTTTAACAATAAGCACTTCACCTTCGATCATAAATTCCAAATCTTCTTCGTCGTCAGTAGGTGTTTCAGGCTCATTGTCAACTTTTTCAATTTCATCCTCTGATTCTATGTCGCCATTAGCTCGAACCACCATAGCACTTCGATTTGGATATTGACTTGCAATATGGCCCCTCCTGAGGCATTTGAAGCACTTGATGTCCCTCGAACGATTGGAAAAGCCATTGACAGCCTTGCCTTTGCTAGATTCAGCCACGGGCTTAGTCGACTTTGTTGGGACCGTTGGCTCTTTGGCTTGGTTCGTTGAAGTATTTTTACTAGCACCTTGGCTCCATTTAGAAACGTTACAATTGGAGAAGCCTCAGTACCTTTTCTCTTAATTTGTTTCTCGACTTTAATGGCCATATGCATCATGTCAACTATTTCAACGTAGTGTTGAAGCTCCACGATGTTAGTGATGTCTCGGTTAAGACCAGCTAGAAAATGTGCCATAGTCACCTCACGGTCTTCTTGCACGTCCACACGTATCATAGTAATCTCCATCTCCTTATAATAATCCTCCACGCTCCTCGTTCCTTGGGGAAGATTTTGGAGCTTTTGGTAGAGCTCGCGGTGGTAATAAGATGGAATAAATCTCTGGTGCATCCCCGATTTCATTTCAGCCCATGTGCTAATGGGTCGCTCTCCGTTTCGCCTTCAGCTCGTGGTAAGTTGGTCCCACCATGTCATCACATAATTTAAAAACCCGACTGCTGTCAATTTAACCTTTTTGGTTTCAGAGTAGTCGTGGCACTCGAACACCAGTTCTATCTTCTTCTCCCACTCGAGATACGCCTCTGGATTCGATCGGCCTTGGAATTGTGAAATTGATAGTTTAATACTTTTGAGGTCGTTATCATACCTCCCACATTCTCTTTGGCCACGGTTTTGTTGCCCCCTTCACCGATCACTTAAGTTGGACCCTTGGTCACTCTTAACATTGCTAGGATTAGACAACTCTTCTTCTTGGACTCATTGACTGCCTCAGTTTCTCGGTGGATTTAGGGGCATCCTATTTCATTAGGCTCTTCCTTCCACTTGGTCAAGCCTTTCTTGGATAGACTCAAGCTTCCGATCGAATAAACGCTCCACTTCACGCAAGAGGGCTTGAAGATTGAGATCTGGTACATTACGAACTGGTTGTCTTTCAGGTCTTTCTGTCATGCTTCGATACAGACTCTTTGACATGAGAAAAGTTTAAAAATCCTCACCACAAACCTTACTAGTCACTCACAAAGAAAAATAATATGGCACTCCACTCGTGTTTGCACTCTTTTACAGCTTTTTCTTCTCTCTAATGAGCTTACTCACTCGTTTCTTTTTTCTGCTCTTTTTTTCTCTCGTGATTTTGTAGGGGTCTCTTTAAGACTATATTTCCCTATAGGGGTCGGCTTCAAATAGGTTTACAAGGGATTGATGTAGAAGGTGTAAGGTAGGCTGAAAAGAAATCAAAATCGATTATGGGTGTGGCATGTAGGGTAAATGATGATAATAGGAAGGAACTTACTTGATCAGGATTACAAAAATATGTACATAAACTTTTAAATACTCTTTTTTTTTTTTACTTCGAATTTTTTTCAATCACAAAAAGATGAATACAAGTAGATTACTTTTGATACAAAATATTATGTATTTTTTTCACGAATTTTTTTGACTTTTTTTAAGAACCTATTCTGGGATTGTCTCAGACATCGGTACTTCTTATTTTAGCAGCTCTGATACCAAATGATGTGATCCCGCCTCGGTGTTGTAAATCAAGTCATCTTAGTTGCCCGATTGTCGATGAGAAAGTATCGTTCTTAAATTGTAGTAATCTTATATTCAGCTAAATAGAAAGATAAGGAAAGGAAATAGGTTCAATGAGTTAAGTATAAGAAGGATAGGTTAGGTTAACAAGAAAATAAGATAGGTAATGTGATAGGTAGATGGAATAGATATTCGGACTTAAGCGTCAAAAACGATCCAACATAATGAAAAGTGTCGTCCCGGGACTTATGTTGCTTAAGGTGGATAGGTGTATGAACAAAAGGGGACCTTGACCCATTACCTAACAAGGTAGGAACCAAAGGTATGAAGGATAGGGTGAACGCCACACCAAATAGGTGATAAGTTCAAGAAGAGAATCAGATTGACACCACTGACGAGCAGATAAGTCAAAGTGAGACTTGAACGAAATTTGGAGAGGAAGAAACCTCACAAAGAACTCTATGTTCATTCAAATTGGCAAAAGTCTATACAAAATGAATTTAGCTAAGTATTTATAGCTATTACATAGGCTAGCCGAATGGACAAAGTTACATAGCTTAATGGCTAAGTATTTGGCTTTAAATGAGATAAAATGTTCTAGAATAAAATAATTGAAATGCTATGTCTATATTCAGCTATTTGGGACGCCATTAGACAGTTTCTAGAAGAAGAAAATAAGCTGAATATATTTGGTAGCTTTTGAAACCAATTGGCCATATCTAGGTTCAGCCATGAGCTTAAATGAGCTCATTCAATTTGGAATGCTTGGCTGAATAGGTATGAGCATTAATTGGTAGCTTGAATGGTCTTTGGGAGTGTGAACATCAAGCTTGAAAAGTCATTTGAATGTGAATGCACATAGCCGAATGGTCACAAAGTGTGAATGGGGAAATCGGCTAGTGTGAACTCCTTGAATGCTTCATTGGGGAGATGTTCGGCCAGCTTGGAAAATTAAATTGGTAGGTTCTTCTTGGCCGAATAGGTACTTGGGGAAGCCAATGATCAGCACACCATTCATTGTAGCTAGCATGCATGAACCCTTGTATGCGTTGCACCCAAGCATACATGCACCTTGTATTAAATGCACCTTCATGCATTCGACTGTACCTAAAAGACAATGAACTTAATTAAAACAAGTTTAAATTTAGCTGGACAAAATAAACTCAAGTTCAAACTCATTAATATTATAGCTAAGACAAATTAAATGTGGACTTAATCATGGCTAATAAATTCAGCTAGCTCACAATGACTTAAAAACAAGTACTAAGCTGTGATGAGCTAAAATACTAAGTAATGAGCTAAAACGAAGTAAACTAATTAACATAAACACTTGGTTTATTCTAGCAATAAAGTAAATGAGCTAGAAAGAAGTTGAAATGAGCTCAAATGAGCTGATTTGAGCTGAACGGAGCTTGGGAACCTAGAAGTGAGCTGAGTTCGAATTGCACAAGGGTGCAAGGAGTCTTAATGGAGCTGGACCTAGCTTCATCAATGTGTTCGAGCATTGTTTCATCCCAAATTCTGGTGAATAAGGCCTCTTTAAAGAGCTTAGCTCGAGCTCGGGTAATAAGATCTTTGGACAGCTCCATTGGTTCCTTGCTCGAGCTAGATGAGCTTCAGGGTGTGCTTGCATCACTATGAATAGGAATATCTTATTTCTTTTCCTCTCATTTTAACTATTCTAATAATTACCTTTATAACTTTTTAGGCTTACCCAATATATTCTTAGAAAAATAGGTCAAATTTGCCTTTGAAGTATGAACAAGAATATCTAATAGTTTCTTAAAGAATGAGAAATAAAAAATTGTCTTTATTTTAAATAATTAGACTACATTAATATATAGGTTTTTAAAAATAATTTCAAGGGTTTCCTTTTTTTCATGTAACGTTTAATAACATTATTTTAGTCATATGTTACATACTCTTTCATTTTTATTTAAAATAGAATTAAAAACAAAAAATTGAAGTAAACTAAATTTATATTATGAATCACATGGATTGTTATAGTTTTAATTTGTATATAAATCTATTCTTTCAATTTTTTATCAACTACTTTTGTTATTAGGCACATTTCACTTGGTTTTAATTTTTGCATGTAAGTAAATTGATTTTTGTGTTCTGTATAAAATTTTCATTGTCATTTTTCAGGATTAGACTTCGATAAACATGAAAATTAAGTGGATAGGTGATGTCATATTCTTTATTAATGTTTTGTTTTGAAGTTGAGATTTTATATGTTATTGACTTTTCCATACCAGTTCTTTAAAATAAAATTCATTTCTTTTCTCTTTGATTTCTGAGTAAAATTTAAATATGTTTTGTATTCATTGCATTAGGTTAAGAGTTGACGTTTCATCTTTATTAAATACACAAAAATTGATAACAACATTCCCTTATATTCTTTATTAATCTTTATTTTGAATAAAATAAATTCAACTCAATTTTCTTGTAGCCCCTCCTCAATCCTTAAAGAGAAGGATAATATATTTTAGCGCACTCAAACTCGCATTCTCCTATATTGGCAATAATGTTAATGTTAATCAACCTAAGACTCAATCGACATTTATAAAACTAGCTATAAAGTTATATACGGCTAAATAATATATTTGATTTTAAAATATTATGTAGAAGGGTTTTTAATACAATATAATTTAAATTTATTTCAAACGAGTGTCTAACAAATTATTTAACCACTACTGCATACAAATCAAATCTATTAGGTAGAAGTTAAAGCATTGATTTTGTATCGTTTATATAAATTTAATTGTAATTAAAATAAATAAATGAATTTTGGCACATGTAATATACACAAAATATTAGAACAAAAATAAATATTATAAACTCACCTCGCAATGGGAGATAATATTTCTAATTTATAATAAAACCAAAGTGTTTTATTTAAATATATATATTCAATTAAATCTAAATATTCCCATAGGTTAAATTTAAGAGTAATTAATGTTTATTAAAACAAAATCAATTAATGAAATTTTCTTTGGCAATGGATTCTTCAATGTGAATTGGTCTAATTTTTCATTAAGTTTTTTTTTTAATTCCTTACGTAAATAAATATTTTCAGACCTCAATGTATTTTTATCAATGAATTTATTAATTAATAATATAAATTTCACAATCTTACGAAAGATTGAAAATTTTCCATGCCAGCAATATGATTAATTTACTTTTACTCTCTCTTTTACTTATAAGGAAATTTCTTTCTTTTTCATTGAATTTTTGTTGTATATATAAAAAAAAGAAAAAAATGAACTAAATAAATAACGATGACTTATAATTAATATTTTCTTTTGAGGAGTAATAAAAACAAACAAAAGGAAAGGATGTTGGCGAAGTACGGTTAAGAAATTCAATATATCAATAAATGTTAGGGGCATTGATAAAATATATTCAACAATACATCTAAAAAGAGAAATATAAAGGTCAGTTGAGTTTTAACTCGATTGAAATTAGTATTATTGTCAATGTAGAAAAATATGAATTCGGGTGTACTAAATTCATCATCCTCCTATTTAAAAGTTTAAGAGAGATTATGAGTAATTTTAGACATTATAAAAAAAAAACCAAATATGATAAAACCTTATAAAGAAATTAATGTTAAAAAAGAAAAAGAAAATATAAGTTGAAATTCTAAACATAAAAAATATATTTAATATTGAAAAATTATCGCATACATCCCTTGTAGAATTTTTCAGATGGCACAATCAAATTCAGAGTGCGACGAATATATTATAAATAAAAATAAAAAATTTAATAAATAAATATAATATTTGTCCTAACACAACTAATTTGTAAAATTTAAAATCTCCGCAATAAATATATTTTTGTTATTATTATTTTGGATAAATGAATATGGCCCACTAATCATTTCTGCCCCAGTGCCTCTTTCGTTGACTTAGACTTCTCTTTCTTTCTCTCTTTCCTATGCTTTTGAAATCGCAACTAAGTCAACAAATGTGAACTTTCATAGTCAGCAAATCATCCTAGGTGGACTAAAGTATTAGTACAGATGCGGAAAGATTATTTGACTCCAAAAATAATTAATATATAAATATATTATTTTTAATTATAATTATAAAATATCTTATACCCCATGGATACATTATCATGATACAAAACATGAATTGTGAAGCCTAATATTCAGCATATATATTTTAAAAAATATACGTTACGGCGATTTTACCCAAAAAAAAAAAAACAAAGCCCATTTTTTATTATTTATAAAAATTGGTCAATTTTTTTATTATTTATAGTAAAGGGCCGAATTTTGCAAAAATGCATTCACATCAGTACGATTTCAGGAGATATGCCAGTAAAACGCGTCTCTAAGGGAGCGTTGTTGCAATGTCAGCACAAATCGCGCCCTCGTGAATGCACTTTGCTGATGTGGCAAAAAGGCTCCCCAAAGACGCATTTTAGCCTGTGTTTAAATTTTCAAAAAAGGTCATTTTTTTAAATATTATAAAAATAGACCCCTTTTTTTTTTTTAATTACAAGAATAAACCTTAAAAAAGGCTCAATATGACAACACTATTTTTTTTAAGGTGTCACCAATTAATATAAAAATAAAACCTACAAAGCAAATCTTTATATAGACCCAAAGTCTCATTTCTTTTGTTTTCTTAAGCAATGTGAGATATGAGATATGTGTGTATATATAGACTCATGAATAGGTTTGTAGCTTGTTCCTAAACAATGTGGGCTAACAACATGAGACTAAACGCTACACTATATTTTATAATTTTTTTACAAAATAACTTCTATTTTTTTATATTTTGTTAACATTTTCTCATATTATAAAATTATCTTTTGAGGTATTTAATCTTGTTGCATTTTAGAATTGTTAACATATACAAAAGAACTATTAAAAAAAGAGAACAAATTGCACATATGAAACTTGGACATGCAATAATCTTCTATTCAACTTTAAATGTTTGAAGTTAATATCAATGCAATTCTAATTTTTAAAATAATTTTCTATTATTTAAATTTAGAAGTTATACTTTTAATTTTTTTAATTTTATTTTATATTTTATACTATGAATGTTTGATTAATAAATAAATTGTGAGTATTTGGCACTCAAATAGTATTTTTTGTAATTTTAAAAAATTCATATATCTTTTTTAAATATTTATTTATTTTTAATATTTTACTATACTTATTAATTTTTTTTCATTCTAATTTTAATTTAATTTTTATCACCTAATGAATGCTGATAAATTTATTTCAGATGTATTTTGACTAGATAGATAATCTATTTAAACATAGTATATAATTATGTTAAATAAGTTTTTTTAAAAAAATATATAATATACATAAAATATAATAATTATTTTTCATATTTTTATATCTACATTAAATTACATTAGTAGTCACTTAACTATGATTTTTTAGCTATCGAATTATAAAAACTTACAAAATGATCACTCAACTATTAGTAATTTTTTAAATATTTATTTTTTTAATATTTTACCATACTCATTTTATATTTTATAATTTTTTAACTTATAGAGTTTAAAATTTTTATTTATAATGTAACAAATGTTAACTTTTTGTAAAAAAAATTTAAACTCTAAGTAAAAAAAATATAAAATATAGTGTAGCTTTGTTGTTAGTTAAAAGAGGAAGGAATCTCACATTATTTAGGAACAAGCTACAAACCTATTCATGAGTCTATATATACACATATCTCATATCTCACATTGCTTAAGAAAATAAGGGAAATGAGACTTTGAGTCTATATAAAGATTTGCTTTATAAGTTTTGTTTCCATATTAATTGGTAACACCTTAAAAAAAATGGTGTTATCACTTTGAACCTTTTTTAAGATTTATTCTTGTAAATTTTCAAAAAAATTGGTTTATTTTTATAATATTTAAAAAAAATTACCTTTTTTTAAAAATTTAAACATTGTGCTAAAATATGTCTTTGGGGGAGCGTTTTTGCCACATCAGCAAAGCGCGTCCACGAGGGTGCGATTTGTGCTGACATGGCAAAAACGTTGCCCCAAGGACGTGTTTTACTAGCATATTCCCTCAAATCGAGTCGACGTGGACGCATTTTAGCGGAATTCGGCCCTTTCAGGTAAATAATAAAAAATTGACCCATTTTTGTAAATAATAAAAAAATGAGCTTTTTTTGGTAAAATGACCATATGTTATATTGTTAATAGAATTTTTAAATTTTACAAGTAGTGACGATTGACAAGAATTTTATAAGTATAGTAAAATATAAAAAAAATTAAAAAGACACATGATATTTTAAAATTGCTTGTAAAATAAAAAAAATACACTACTAGTACCAAATACTAACTCCTATTTTTTTAAGAAATTACAATTATAAATAAAATCATAATTATGGTTATATATTTTAATAATTGTAATCATAATCAATCCTTATAAAGCAACATCGAACTTTTCATCAAAATATATCTAGATTTATAGTATAATATTTTTGGACATAGCCCACATGATGGGATTTAAGTCAAAATAAAAGGATTATTTTTTAATATGTTGAATAAACAAATAAACAAAGCAAAATTGTTTTTTAATAAAAGAAGTATTGAAGCATGACTTCAAACCATTAGAAAACAAATATGGTTGAAAAATCTTTTAAGCGTATGTATTCAATATAATTAAATTGAAAAAAATAAAATGTTGAATAAACAAATATACAAAGCAAATTTATATTTTTTAAAGAAGTACTGAAGCATGCCTTCAAACCAATTTGAATATTCTCCTATTCATCCCATTAATAAAATCTAAAAACAAAAAATTAGTATTATAGAAAAATGAAATCATAAAAACACTGATTCACAATGTCATCAAAACAAAAGTAACATATTTTATGATATTATTAAAAGTAAAAAAAAAATTTGTGAAAGTGTGGGTAAGAACAAAAGCCAAGAGGACAAACAATCTAATGTAAAATTGGTGTACAAGGGGCACATCTATTTATTAATAAGGTTAGTAAAAATAATTTAAACATGCCCTTTTTTTTTATTGAAAAAAATTAAGATATTTCAAAAAAATTAATCACACATTCTTTAAAAAAAATTTGAAATCCTTGTTTATAAATCATTTTACTTTATTGGACTAATATGAACCAAGTTGAGAAGGTGGACTTACGCGCACGAGAATTAAGTCTAAAAGATTAGTGTAGCGTAAATCAATGAATTTCCCGTATGCATGATATGTTGCAGCATTCAAGCCCTATTTTTAGATTCTTTTTTTACTGAAATTTTTGAGAGGTCAAAAAAAGTAAATTACTTAAATGATAATACCTATATTTAACCAAGTTAGAAATAGTTTAATCGATTGAAACTATATTTAGTCAATTCCAGATTCATTAAACCATTTTAAAAGTATTATTGGCAAAGTCAAATCCACTTTTTATGCAATTTACCTTTGCTATTTTTAGCCACTTGAAGTCTTATGAATACCATAGTTCACATTCATAATACACGCACCTTAAAAACTTTATGATTCTCGCTTGTCCTCTCCATTCTTTTGAGAGTAGTGAGTATTGTCTTTTATATTATTGATTCTTACTCCCATTTTATGATAGAAGAGCTTGCTAAATCCTAAAGGATAATTCTTAAGGATAATGCCTAACATGCCTCAATAAGAGATCAAATTAATTATTATTCAATGTGTTCAAATTATAAATTTAACTAATGATTTTTAGATTATATGTCAAAAAATTAATTTCTATAATTTTTTTAGTTTTAATATTGAAAAATAATTTTTTAACATTTTATTTTTAAATATATTTTATTAATTTAAAATAAAATAGTGATTTTATTAATTAAAAAGTATTGTCATTATTTTTTTTAATTTTTTAATAATTCGTTTTCATAAGTGAAATAACTATTATCTTTTCATATACATAATTTTAAGAGTGGTTGAACCTCAAATATAACAATTATAGTCCTATTACATACACACCCTATCTCGTCTTATTTGTCTCTTATTTCAATCCGTATAGAAGAATTTAAAAAAAATAAATATTTTAATCATGAATTCGACTTCCATAATTAAGAACTATGAGTCACTAATGTTTCTAACTAAAGTTAGAGATAAATTGTTGGCAGATAACTAATAGCTGGTAGTTAGTTAACTAAATAGTTAGTTGGTTAGAAGTTACTTGCTAGGTAACAATTAATGTATATAAACAATAGTAGAGTAATTATGAAAACAAGCTTGATAATTTTTTTAGCTTTGGTTCATTCTTTCCTTTATTCAATTGATTGTTTCTTGTTTATAATTGATTGTTACTTTTTCTTAGTCAATTATTTTTTTTTTATTTTCAGTCAATTGTTTCGTTGTCAACTGCTATCTCAACAATCGATTGTTTTTGCTTCAAATCGATTGTTTCATTATCTATTACTATCTCAACATGGTATCAGAGCCACCGACGGTCTTCATATTTTGGTCATTGTTCTTGGAAGTCGTTCTTGATTGCAGTTAAAAGTTACTTGTTGTTTGCAGCTTCTTCTTAGTTTTTTTGTTTCTTTGAATCTTATAGTTACAATCTATTGATCTTGTTTACGATCATGAATCTCTTTGATCAAGTTATCGATTTTAATCATTCTCTTTACCTACATCCCTCGGACACCCTAGGTTTGTTACTGGTATCTCATCAACTTCTTGGAATTGAAAACTATAATGTTTGGAGTCAATCTATAAAAATTTGCATTATTGGCCAAGAACAAATTAGGGTTTGTTGATGGCACTTGTTTTAAAGATTCTGTCTTTGAAGATTTGTATTCACAATAGGAACAATGTAATGTTATTGTATTGTCCTGGACATTGAATACTATTAGTAGGGAGCTCTCGGTTGGCATCGTTTTTGCTTCCAATGTAGAGGCAGTCTAGAAAGATCTTGGAGAAAGATTTAATAAAGTTGATTGTTCTAAGATTTTTTTTCTTGCATCAATAAAAAGCTTCTCATCTCTAAGGTACCACCATCATATCTACGTATTTTACAAAGCTGCAGTTATTATAGGAAGAATATGATGTTCTTGTCTTTTTCTCTTCTTGTGGGTGTGATCAATCCAGAAGTAATATTTAGCATGTTATACAACAACGACTTTTTCAATATTCGTTAGGATTAATGAGACTTATAATTTTGTTCGCCGTTAGATTCTTTTGATGAGCCTTTTGCCTTCTGTTAATCATGTATACTCTATGCTTGTTTAGGAGGAATCCAGAGACAACTCACTACAGGGACTATAGGTGCTGATCCAACATCATTTTCTACTAGTGAGTCTTACAAGAAAAGGTTCAATGGAACATGTGATTACTACAAAATTATATGGAATAAAAGATAAAACTACTATAGGTTAATTGGTTACCCTCTTGACTTCAAGTTCACCAAAAAGAAGAATTCGACCGGGTCTATAGTGAATAATGCTATGGTTAATGATTCATCTAATGTGACTATTTTTGTGGTTGAAGATAATGGCACTACAACTAGTCACCAAGCACTATTGTTTACTCATGCATAGTATCAAAAAGTTCTAAGTCTATTGAACAAAGAACCTACTGTTGAAGTTGTGGCAAGTATGGCAGATATCGTTTCACCTAATGAGTAGATCTTAGATACAAGTGCTACCAACCACATGCTATCTAATCTTCATAGTTTAGAATCTCTTATATCATGTGCATCATCCTCATCTTGTGTTTAATTACCCAGTGGATCCTCTACACCAATTACACATATCGGAACATGCACCATTCACCTTGATTTTCACCTCAAAATGTTCTTTACATCCCAAAGTTTTGCTATAATCTTCATTCCATTTCTAAACTTACCAAAGATTTGAACTGTGTTGCTTTTTTGTATCATGTTTTTTTAATTTTTTGCAAGACCTCTCAAGTGGAAAGATGAAGGGGATTAGTAGAGAATGACCTAGTCTTTACATCCTACAATCTTCTAATACTCTAAACACGGTCACAACATCCACCTTAACCACCTCAGTAAACTCCACATCTAATTCCAAAATCTTTACTGCCTCTACAATTGTTGACTCCACTTTCCTTTGACATACAAGACTTGGCCATGCTTCCCTTTCAAGGTTGAACAAGGTGCCTAATCTCCCTTGCCCAGTTTTAAATAGTGATCAAGTTCAACAATACCTCATTTTTCCATTAGCTAAACAAACTAGGTTTCCATTTCCACTAAGTACAACTCAGGCAGATACTAGTTTTTCTCTCATTTATATTGATCTGTGAGGACCCTATAGAGTCTCTACTCATATAGGTCATAGGTATTTTTTTAACCATTGTAGATGATTTTCTCAAATGTCATGGGTGTATCTCTTAAAACTGAAAAGCGATGTTTTTGTAAAATTTAAACATTTTTTTATTATGATAAAAAAATTAGTTTTCAGCCAATGCAAAGATCATCCTAGTGACAATGGTTATGAGTTTTTTAAACAAGAGTGCACTAATTATTTCAATAAGTTGGGGATTGTGCATCAAAGTTCATGCACTCACACTCCAAAATAAAATGGACTAGCTAAGCGTAAACACAGACATTTACATAAGGTTTTTAGGTCATTGAAGTTTCAATCAAATATGCCTAGCAAATTGTAGGGGGAATGAGTTCTAACAATCTATTTTCTAATCAATATGTTACCCACTCTTATTCTAAACTGGAAAAGTCCTTTTGAAGTTTTTTACAATAAAAAACCTAACCTTTCTTGCCTAAGAGTTTTGGTTGTCTTTGGTATGCAACCACACCTCATTATCAAGAAAAGTTTTCTCTTAATGTTATTCTATCTGTGTTTATGAGATATTCTGGTGTTAAAAAAGTGTACATGTTATTCAACCTTGCCACTAAGACTTTTTTTATTAACTATGATTTTTTGTTTCATGAAACTATTTTTCTATTTAATTTTCTTAATAATGCTTCTTTTATTTTCCCCACACAAAATGATTCAGTTTTCCTCAATATTGAACCTTTGCCCATTGTTCCCCACTTGCCTATTTCCTCATCTTTTTCAAATACACCTATACCTCACATGACCTTCCTATTTCACCTAGCCTTCTTTTACATGAACCATCAATTCCTTCTCAATCTAATTTTCATCCCTGGCCTTCCTTATCTATCTTACCACCATTAAGACGCATTTTTCGGTCCTCCAAGCAACCTACTTGGATGAAAGTTACATTTGTTCCAATCAATCCTCTACTCCACTTGATATATGTTATTATTCTATTTCCCAAGTTTACTCTTCTTCTCACTTACCTACTTATACTCAAATGTTTGCTATTAGTATATCTTCTATACATGAACCCCAATCATACAGTGAAGCCATTTCGAATCCAAGGTGGATTGAAGTTATGAAACAAAAGATTCTCGAGCCTTGGAGGAGAATGACACGTGGGATGTAGTCTCTTTACCACCCGGAAAAGTTCCCATTAGTTGCAAATGGGTGTAAAAAGTCAAATATCACTCTGATGGTTTTGTTGAATGGCTTAAGGCTTGAATGATGGGTAAACGATTTAAGTAGTGAGCATGAATAGATTTTCAGGAGACCTTTTCTCCTATTGTTAAGTAGGTGACGTGCGTGCCATAATTAGTATGCTTCAATACATAATTGGCCCCTCTTTCAAATGGATGTTTATAACGGATTCTTGTAGGGCAATCTATATGAGGAGGTTTATATGGACATCCCTAAGGGGTTTTGCAAATAGGGGGAGTATGGATCTTAACACTCAAAGAAGCTCTGGTGGTTGGTGGTTATACTAAGAGCAAGTATGATTACTCATTATTTACCAAATGACAAGGAAATAGCATTGTGATTTTATTGGTGTATGTTGATGACTTGTTGATCACTAGAAATGACATTGGAATGATCAGTGAATTAAAGAATGTGCTTCATTAGAATTTTAAAATGAAAGATTTGAGTGATTTGAAGGATTTTCTTGGGATAGAAATGACACGATCTAGCAAGGGTATTGTACTGAGCCAAAGGAAGAACGCATTAGAGTTAATAGCAGAGGTTGGATTAGGAGAGGCGAAGCTAGTGAACACAACACTGGAACAAAACCAAAAGCTCACATCAATTGAGTATGATGAGTGCACCAAGTTAAATAATGACAATGATAAGTTAATCCTAGATGTTGTAGTTTACTAAAGGCTTTTAGGGTGATTGTTGTACTTGACAAATACAAGACCAGGCATATCATTTACAGTTTAGCATTTGAGCCAGTTCATGAATAAGGTATCATTTGGAAGAAGCTCTTTGTTGGAAAAAATCTGGTTTGAAAACAGTTTTCTTGCACAACGGAAAATAAAAATTTGAACTAACCCAATTTGTGATATTTATATTAATAAACTTTAACCAAATTCGTATTTGTGTTTTTGGATAAGCAGAGCCTTGATGTTTTCTGGCTCTCAACCAAATGATCTTCTCCACTATTCTCGAACTGCTTCAAGTGTGGGCTCGAACCAATTGAATCAAAACACAAAACTAGAAATAATTTTTGTTTTGGATTGAAAATGAGAATTCTCTCTTCATTAATAGAAATTGGTAAAATTGTTATTCTAAAAAATATATTTATAAGTTAAGAATAAATTCTCTCTATTTTTCAATAGAATAACAATCTCTCAAAAGTTGTGTTAATACCTCTACCAGTGCCATCTATTTATAGGTAGAGAATGTAGAACCCTTGTAAAATTATAGAGGTTTATTTTAAATAGAAAAACAATATCCTATATAGAGTAGGAGAAAGATGAATGACTCACCCTTGTATTTATACTAGGGCTATCGCCCCATTCATGTTATATGAGGGGTTTTATGCCTCTCTCACATCTGATCTAATTACGAGTACTTCTTGGGCTTTGACCCAATACTTTGTAATGTGATTCAACTCGATTCAATTTTTCTATTTCCTAAAATAAACTTTAGCATTTACATATTAAATAATTTTCTCATCCCAATTTTACTCTAGTAAAATTTTGACGACTTTACCCCGATAAATTTTGAGAAAATTCGTTCAATATATCACAACTCAACATGTTCACTATAACTGAATGGTTTTTTTTTTTTTTTTTGAGGGGGGTTTTCAAAATAGTCCAAAAACATAAACTCATTCTTCTATCATTTTTCAAGTAATCCTATATAGGATTGCAAGTTTCCATTTTCATTTTCATTTCCATTCTTGGAAACTTACATTCATTTCCAAATGGCTCTATTTCTCTATTTCGAAGAAAACCGTAATCATTCTTAAATGTTTCCCATTTTTTTTTCATTCTGTTTATTTTATTTAAACACGTAATTCATTTCCGGTTTAAAAGAGTTAGCGGAAGGACTGATTAGACATATGTAGTTGAGGCTCAAATGATTTATAATTAAGTTTTCATTTTTCTACTATTAATTATAAACTCATTTAGTCACAAAGTCATTCCACTATAGTATCATCAGTGAGCTCTCCCTAACAACATATCATTATGAAAGCAACTATTCAATGCTTGACAATAACCTTGTTATTAGTGTGTTACCCTCATAGGATATCCTTGATCTCTCTGGGATAATTTATGTTCTCCCAATATGATCCTATTTTAACTCATGGTAATCATTGTATCTTTTTTCATGAAAAGTCAATCACTATCAATTAGTGATCAAGTTATCCATCACAATAACGGATGGCCCATGGTCACGTTTGCCTTTCATCAAACCATGTAGTGCCAATGAAAAGATATCATTTACCCATGTTTTGGGCTATGAATTCCACTGCTGCAAACGGCACTACAGATTACAAAAGTTGTACATCCAATACACTAGCTTATAGTTCCTTATCTATTTGAAATTAGGCTTTTACTTACATCAAAGTGTACGAGTCGAACATATATAGTCTGTCATCCACTCAAGATTTATGTATGCCACATTATGAACATCACAAGTGAATAAATCTATAAAATAAATTTAGGGTCTATTCTACTTGAGTCCTATTTGATGTACTGTCAGTCTAGTTAATCACATTTATGTCTCTATCTTTTGGGAGGCATCCACTCTGATGCCCAAGATAAGCATCTCCCCAATTGGACTTTATAGACAACATATTAGTCTTTCAATCAGTTTGCTCATTTCTGATTAAACTAAGGTCATGTTTAGGTTCATCTACTACTACAAGTTGTCTTTTTGTACTACGATCCGACCACGTAATACCACTTAGTACTAGTTAAACATTAGACAACTAATGAGTAACATTTGCTTCCATTTTGCTTTGAGTGCAAAAACCATGTGAGGACAATTATACAAAACAATTATACAAAGTATATTAATATAATCAATTAATTTGTTTAAGTAATCAATATGTTCAAAAAATTACAAGTGTATACTGACGAAAATACTACATTTAGGGTGCCAAATCCAATACTCTTCGACTAGTTAGATACATTAAGAAGGACCCTGGTTAAGGAATTTTATTGTCAACACATGGTAAATCACAACTAGTTGCGTACTGTGACTCAGATTGGGCCATATATCTTGTAACACATATATTTGGTGGGTCTCGAGATGGCGAGTAAATAAGAGTAATTTGAGTGGCAGGATCTTATTCACCCAATTGATGCTTTTAGCAGATAGATTAGGCGCTTCATGATAGAGTATCATGAAATAATTGTTCTATGAATGTGTTAAGTCATGAAAAAAATGAGATTGGTAAGAAAAGTGAGGATTCTTGGGTAACTTCGGGTATCGCCATAGGTATTGTACGCTAATTTATTGAGTTATGTTCTAATCATGTTCTGACGTGATATGTAATAGGCCTATTTTGCCTGGCCCATGCCCAAATTAGACAACAAAAATATATAAAATAAATAATATCTAAACAGTCCATTTTACAATCCAAGTCCAAGTCCAATAAACCCAAACCCATTTTACAAAATATCAGACCCAAATGTAGCCTAAAATTACAAGGCCCAACAGGCCTAACAACTTTAAAATTTTTCAGAAAGCCAAAAACCCTAGGGTTTCTGGCGCCGTTTCTCCTCGGCCACGTCACCCACGCCTCGTCCCGAGGCCCCTCACCCCGATGTCTATTTTGTTGCTACCTTGCACGAAAATAGTAAAACGCCCCTTCCTCTACCTCCGTCAACTCCTGCAGAGACAACCAAAGAAAGCAACAAACAAGTAGATAGAGCAATAGCAACGAAAATAAAAGAAAACAGTAGCAAAAATCTTTTATATTCGGCTATAAAGCCACAAACAAAACCCGATTGTAAAGGGGACGAATATCAATCAAAAACTAAGAATTCTCAAAGGTGTTTTTTTTCCTTGTTTTATTTTACGAATTTATTTTTCTTTATTATTATTATTTTTCTTTTGCAAATAAAATACAAAATAAAAAGGACAGGTTTTAAGAAAACAAACCTTCACGTCCCGTCACTATGAACGGCCGAAGAAGCCATTTCCAATGAAAAGTGGCCAAGAGCCCAAAGGTTTTTAACCTTTTGGGTATTTTTTCTAAGGATTTTGGAAATTTTGGGCCCGAATTTAGGTTTAGGAGGGTTAAAATGGAAAAACGAGAGTTTTTGGCTTTTTCGGCCACTGCAGCTGATGGTGCCATCACCAGTTACCGGCGGTCGGCATGACGGCCGATGGCTGGACCCCTGTCCGGAGCCCAAAGGGGAAGGGAGAGGTTGAGAGAATTTTTATATTTTTTTTGAAGAAGAAAGTTGAAAATGAAAGTTCTGAGAAAAAAATTGATTTTTATAGCAGTGTGAAACGACGTCGTTTCACTTTGGCCATTTAAGTGCCAAAACGGTACTATTTTGGCCAACCCGCATTTGACTCGACCCAAGGCCTTAGGATCCACATGTTTTTGGACTAGGGTATAATTGCAACCCCAGTCCTTCCACTTTTCAAGAAGTTTGCAATTGGGTCCTAATGTCCCTATTTTACTTTTTTAGATTTGGCCATTTAATTTTCTTTCATTTTTAATTTAGTTCTTCAACTTGCTGAATGAAATGCTACGCACAAAGACGAGGAAAATTTCTTGTTTGGTCCCTTTCTTTCTCGCGTGTTACATTATAGTTTTTATTAACCTATTTATTTGACCTATTGTGATTTATACCCTTAATTTTGTTTAAATTTTGATTTAGTCCTCCATTTTTAACCATTTATATTTATTTATTTATTTATTTATTCATTGATTATTTTTTTACTCTTTCTTATATTTAAAAATTATTGTTTACATCTTGTCTTATTTGTACATATTTGCCTATTTACCATTATTGTCATTATTATTATTTTCCTATTTTTATTTTTATCCTGGTTGTTTTATTATTTCTTTGGTTGCTTTCGGCACTTTCACATTATTTAATTTAGCATCTTTTATTTTTTTTTCTTATTTTGAATTATGTTATTCATTTTTTTATCTAATTTGGTATTATTAATATTATTCTTATTATTGTTATAGTCATATTATTTATGGCATACTATTAATATCACTACTACCATGTCTTTTCTTATAATATTATTTGGACTTCTATAGCAACTTCATTTTTGATAAGTTTTCCATTATACTTCCATTTTATTTTATTTTTGCTACAACCATGCCACAAATCATGTTTAAATTTATTCGTTTTCTATACGATGCCCGAATAAATTAAATATATATATACCGTTTTAAGTGTTACATTAATTTTTACCCAAATTCGTAAAAAAGGAAAGATTTGAAAACAAAGACAATATTTCGTATTTAGAAATTTGAGAAATCGTGCCCTAACTTACTGGGTTTTGATTTTTCTCGTTGAACCTAAATGGTCGAATATCTTTTAAAATTAAAATATACAAGTTTTAAAATAACAAATAAATGCAAGCTCATTCTCACAGGTTCAATGTGTTGTGTCCTAATTTACGGGATGTGACATTTTATTACTTCGAGACGAGAGGGTTTTTAACATCCGCTTTAATTTATTCAAGCATTTTTTAGTAAAATTAACGTTAATAAAAAGAGGGATCATATTTTAAACTCTTTCAAGGTTTTTAACATTCGACATTAAGATATTAATTAATCAACTAGGTACCAACTTTGGGCGTTACGGGGGTGCTAATCCTTCCTCGTGCATAACCGATTTCTGAACTTATTTCTCGAATTTTGTAGACCAAAAATCTTTGTTTTAGTAAATCAAACCGTTTATTAAAACAATCAATTTACAAGGTGATCCGATCACACCTAATAAAAAGGATTGGTGGCGACTCCCATATTTGTTTTCATTTTCAAAATAAAAGTCAACCCTCTTTTAAAAAAAAATGGTTTCAATAGCTTGGCGACTCTGCTGGGGATTTAAAAAAGAGTCAAACCACAAGTTGATTACCTTTGGTCTTTTTGTTGAAAATTGAAAACTTGGTTTAAATGTACGATCCTCTCATTGCATTTCATCCTTCTTTGTTACGATCTTCATCATCGTGGTTAATAATTGCTATGTTGGTTTGAGTTTTGGTATCTTTCTGCACATTGCATCGCATGATCGGTCGATCTTACCCTTTTAAGTGGGAGTGAGAAACTATTCCTTCGTGAGGTTTTCACCTCCGCATAGGATAGTGGATTGCTTTTGGGATACATCCGTACCTATGTCTTCGTGAGATTTTCATCTCCATGCAGCCATAGGGAAATGTATTCCCCTGAACTGAACTTGGTCCATATGAGTCTATAATGGGTGAGAATTAAGGAATCTATCGGTTTGGGTACCTTTACTTTAGAACCAAATTGCATATAGCGAGCCTTAAGAGCCCACCCTAGGTAGAACCACTCCAAACCCTAATGGTCACCCGAATAGGTGCTCTATTTGTCTTTTATGTTTTTTGTACTGACGTGTTTCTTTTGTTTTGGTTATGATTGTATTGCATTTTTACCATAGAAAAGAGGTGTTGATTCACGTTTAGTTGCTAAATAGAGAGCTTTTAATGGAAAATGGATTTCTTGATAAAGAGGAAGACAATGCGACCATTCGAATGCTGTCGAGAAGATACAACGAGAGAAAGATGATAGTCTAACGGAAGAGTGCGTGTCAAAATTGTGGGATTTCACGCACATCAGTGTGACTTAGAATAATCTCCACGAGTTAAAAGAGCTGCTTTACTTTCGGGAAGGTAGATTTGGTGCCTACCGTGGAGGAATACACAACTTTGCTTCATTTCCCAAGGATTCAAGCCGACAAAGCTTATTTGAAAGCCATCAATGTCCTGACTTTCTTAAAGAAGCTAACAAGCATCATGGAGATGAGTGAGCAATAGGTCGCGGCCCAGATCAAGCAAAAAGGAGATAATAGAGGCATCTCTTGAAAAATTCGCGGGATTTGATCTTAAAAAATTCGGATAGGAAGAAAAGAATCAATGTATTCATGTTGAATATTAGGGAAAGGCCGAATATATATTCGTTTTATGTAAAGAGATTTTTTTTCTAATAAAACTGTTTTAATATAATTGAATCAGAATCAACGCCTCTTTTTGCATTCATTTCATGCATTTGCATTACATTTCATCATATGCATTAAATTTCACAAAAAAGACCCTAATTAATTAGAATTATGGTAGTTACCCTGGAATATCATTACGGTACTCGAGGAAAAACTAAAGCAATGGACCAAAGGTTGGAGAGATTAGAGCAAATGCAAAAAGAGATGCAAGATTAACTGCAAATATAGATGTACGAGCAATTGACAAAAATTCAAGATATGGAGGATCAGATGCTAGAATTCCAAAGAATATGATGATCCAGTTAACCCAGTTACTAGCTGGAGGGTTAGAAAAAGAAAGAGTCCTATGGTCAATTCTAAGGACGATAACGAAGACCCTACTTATCATCCGGGCTTTACCCCAACAAACACCCAAGCACAACCAAACACGTATCCACAAAGGGTGTCCATTTACATCAAACCCCAATACCAGACTGATACCTCGGCACCGGTGAACTCATCGATAGGTTTAGGTTCTAACTCGGGGGATAATCTAACCAATCCTATTGTCATTGATATGGATAATATAGCGAAAATGAAAAAGGCGAGAGTGGAGCTACCAAAGTAATTTGAAGATCGTTACAAACAGAAAAGGCGAAAGAGGAGCCCCAAATCAATACTTTAAAACCCCGAGGAAGAGGGAAATGAGGTAAATAATGTGGGTATGTATAACAAGGGCTATTCAAAACAGATTATCGTAAGCCAACCAAGGACGGTAACTACTAGCCATCAGGTCCTCCCAAGGCAAGATTCTAATCCAAGATCGAACTTAGAAAAACTCCGGTTTATGCCCATCCTAATCACATATAGAGAGTTGTACCACAGTTTGTTTGATGCACGTGTAGTATCCCTTTTCTATCTAAAATCTATGTAGCCTCTGTTCCCCAAATGGTACGACACGAATGCCCAATGCGAGTACCACGCGGGAATCACATGACACTCGATCAAGAACTGCACCACTTTCAAAAATTTAATCAAAAGACTCATCAAAATGGGTATTGTGAAATTCAATAATCCATCTGGTGCAGAAAATTCGTTACCCAACCATTCAGATAAATGGGTAAATGCGATAATCGAGAATGCAGGGAAGAGAATCAAGATGAATATAGCAGAAGTGAAACCCCCATTGAGAGGGTTTGGAAGAAAATGGTAGAAGGAGGGTTGATCACACAGGATTTAGGGAAAAACCTGGAGAAGCAAGGAACTACTGTGAGCTCCATAATGAAGAGGGTCACGAGATTCAAAAGTGCAGTGAATTCAGAGTCTTGGTGCAAGGCCTGATGGATAATAAAGAACTAGAATTCTTTGAATATACTGAAGGCCCAGAAGAAATGTTTGGAAATTGGAGCATTAATGCAATATCCGAAGAAGGAATTGGAAGGGAAAATTTATCAGGCATTTGCCCTTATAAGCCTGGAAGTGTTCCGAATAATTGGACTGCGGAAGAGATTCCCTTAGTTTTTAGAACTGATTCAGAGTAATGTTTAAAACATACTTGTTGCTTTAAGCTAGAAGCAATAAGAATCCTTTTGTGAAATAGGCTCATGCCCAACATCTTTATTTTCAATGAAAAATGCAATTTGTGTCTCACTTTGAGCAAATATTCTTTTATTCCTTCATTTCATTCAAATTCATACCACATAAATAACTGTTCTTAGATTCATTTATTCTTTGGAATATTCTTTCATACCTACAATAGGTCTCCAGATATCAACAACATTAGGGGTGAGCAAAATCTAATTCGATTTGAAAAACTCGATAAAAAATTCAAATTTTGAATTAAATAGTTCGAGTTATTTGAGTTAATCAAATTATTCGAATAAACTCGAATAAAAAATTAAGTTTTTCGATTTAACTTGAATATGAATTACACAATTTGAGTTATCTGAAAATCCAAATAAGAAAAGAAAAAAACTACGTCTTTTTGATAAATGTTTACTTTTTTAAAAGTTAAAATTCAAAATAATTAAGTTAAAAGGCAAAACTAAGTCGTTTTGATAAATGTTTACCCATTAAGTTAAAAGGCAAAATCGTTATATTGTTTATGTAGTTAAATAATCTTATACTTCATCTGTTAGTTAAATAATCGGTCCATCTAAATGCAACATTAAGTATAAATAATAGAATTCGTTAACTCGACTCGATTTGACTTAAAATTTTTTGACTCGATTTGATTCGATTAAAAAAATTCAAATTGAATTCGGTTGCTAAAATAGGATTGGTCAACTCGACTAACTCAAAAATTTTTGACTCGATTCGACTTGACTCGATCAAATACTCACCCCTAAACAACATGAGCGACCCTGCTACTGACCCAGAATCTCCTTTTGAGTGAGACATGTGTCTAGAGGGATCTCAGGACTTTAAAGATGACAGAGACTGTGACTTATCTCCTGATTTGTTAAGGATGGTAGAATAAGAAGAGAAACAGATTCTACCTCACAAAGAGACAATAGAGATTGTGATCTTGGAAGAAGGAAAAGAAGTGAAAGTTGGAGCCTGTATCACCACAGAGACAAAGCGAGACATCATTGAGTTATTCCCAAAATTCAAAGATGTTTTCGCATGATCGTATCAAGATATGTCTGAGCTACTAAGATTTATGGACGTTGTTGAGGCTAAGAAAATATTGGAAGAGGTCCACAAGGGTGTCTAAAGAACACATGCTAATGCTTTTACAATGGCCAGGCAAATCATGAGGTTCGGGTACTACTGGTCTACCATTGAAGGGATTGCATCAGTTATACCGAGAAATGCCATAAGTGCCAAATTTATAGAGATAGGATTCATGTGCCTCCTACATCTCTTCACGTTATAACTTCTCCATAGACTTTCTCTATGTGGAGCATAGATGTCAGTGAGATGATCTCATCAAAAGCTTCTAGCAAGCATCGATTCATATTTGGGGTTATCGATACTTCACTGAGTGGATGTAAGCTGCTTCATATGCCAATGTCATAAAGTCGATAGTCATCAAATTCTTAAAAAAGATCATATGTCGATAGGGAATACCAAAAAGGATCAAATCTAACAATGCACTAAATTTGAACAACAGCACGATATCAAAAGTTAGCAGTCAGTTCAAGATCAAACATCACATCGCTCCAAAATGAACGATGTAATAGAGGCAGCAAAAAAAAAACAAAAAACAAAAAACAAAACAAAAAAAGAGATCGTGAGGAAAATGATTGAGACTCGTAAAGATTAGCATGAGAAATTACTATCTATGTTTATCGAACGTCTATCAGGACCTCCACCAAGACAACACCTTTCTCATTGGAATGGAAGCAGTTTTGCCTATTGAAGTCGAGATTCTTTCTCTCCGAATTTTGGCTGAGCTGAAGCTGGATGAAGTAGAGTGGATTCAATCCCGATATGATCAGTTAAATTGGATTGGAGAGAAAAGGTTAAAAGTTATCTGCCATGGTCAAATGCTCCAAAAACGAATGATACGAGCTTACAACAAAAAGGTTTGCCCTAGAGAATTCCATGACAGTGACTTAATATTGAAAAAGATCCTTCTCATATAAAAAATTTCAGAGGGAAAGGGATGCAAAACTTGGAAGGACCTTATGTGGTAAAGAAGGCATTTTCTAGAGGGGTTTTGATATTAATTGAAATGAATGGAAAAACTCTACCTAATCTAGTTAATTCGGATTTAACTAAGAAATACTTCACTTCAAAAAAAATAAAAAAATAAAAAAATAAAAAGAAAAGAAAAATGAGAGGCCAAGGTGAAAACCCGCAAAGGGCGCATTGAAACTAAAGTGGTTTTGAATTGAGAACCCATAAAGGGCAATTTAGATTTTGATAAAAAATAGGGCATGCGATAGTCTCGCTTTCTCTAAATTAACAAGAATGAGAGATGTTACGTTTTGGAGCATCAACAGAGTACTCTAGATCCTCTAAACACATATTGAGCTTAAAAAGGGTTCTCATGAAGTTTGTGTAGAGAAGCTCATACTATGATATTTGGGGCACTTATTTTCCTTTTACTCATTTTGTGTTTCAGCAATGTTTGCTTTCTTTGATTAATCCATTCTTTTCAGATTTTGTTCTTGATAAATTTTAATTTTCTCCATCATTATAATCTTTTTCAAGCATTTTGCATTGAAATAACGATTAATGGACTAATAATACTTTCACAAAAGGAGTTCTGCATATTACTCTTGAAGCTTCTAAATAGTACAAGAACCTGAAACAAAACTATTATTTAGAACTCACCAAACCTAAGGGTTGGAAATATTTGAGAAAAAAGAGTCTAAATTGTGACTATTTCTTCGAATTTTCTGTCAAAGATATCACCTGAACAAGAAGACAGGATATTGTGTCAGTAATACAACCTTGATGAACAACGAAAAATGATATTTTGCATTCATACAAATATCAGTCATACACATCTAATTAGGAGCATTTGATTCACCCTGATAATGACATCCTAATCATTTGGTATAAGCATAGGCCCATGAAATTGATTCTACGGTCGTGTCCCTAGAGGACGGTGTAGTAAGATCTATGAATCCACAAATCTCATCTCCCTGAAGTAGCAGTGGAGCAGATTGAAGTTGTAGATCTTATCTACTTAAAGTTGCAGTGGAGTAGATCTAAGATGGTGGATCTTATCTTTCTGAAGTTACATTGGAGCAGATTGAAGCCACTAGCCTTACCTCCCTGAAGTTGCAGCAGAGTAGACTAAAGATAGCGAATCTTATTTCCCTAATGTTGTAGTGGAACAGATTAAAACTACCAATTATAGAGGATCTTATCTTCATTAAGTTGCAGTCGAGTAGATTGAAGCCACCAACCTTATCTCCCTGAAGTTGCAGCAGAGTAGACTGAAGACAGCGAATCTTATTTCCCTGAAGTTGCAGTGGAACAGATTAAAGCTACAAATTATTATAGATCTTATCTTTCTGAAGTTGCAATGGAACAACCTTATCTCCTTGAAGTTGCAGCGGAGCAGACTGAAGACAGCGAATCTTATTTCCCTGACGTTCTAGTGGAATAGATTAAAGCTACAAATTATGGCAGATCTTATCTTTCTGAAGTTGCAGTGGAGCAGATTGAAGCCACCAGTCTTATCTCCCTGAAGTTGTAGCGGAGTAGACTGAAGACAGTGAATCTTATTTCCCTGAAGTTGCAATGGAACAGATTGAAACTATAAATTATGGCGGATCTTATCTTCCTGAAGTTACAATGGAGCAGATTGAAACCACCAGCCTTATCTCCCTGAAGTTATAGCGAAGTAAACTGAAGACAGCGAATTTTATTTCCTTGAAGTTGCAATGGAGCAGATTGAAGCCACCAGCCTTATATCCCTGAAGTTGCAATAGAGCAGACTAAAGACAACGAATCTTATTTCCCTAAAGTTGTAGTGGAACAGATTAAAGCTACAAATTATGGCGGATCTTATCTTCCTGAAGTTGCAGTAGAGTAGATTGAAGCCACCAGCCTTATCTCCTTGAAGTTGCAGTGGAGCGGACTGAAGACAGTGAATCTTATTCCCCTGAAGTTGCAGTGGATTAGATTGAAGTTACAAATTATGGTGGATCTTGTCTTTCTGAAGTTGCAGTGGAGCAGATTGAAGCCACCAGCCTTATCTCCTTGAAGTTGCAGTAGAGTAGACTGAAGACAGTGAATCTTATTTTTCTGAAGTTGCAGTGGCATAGATTGAAGCTACAAATTATGGCGGATCTTATCTTCCTGAAGTTACAGTGGAACAGATTGAAGCCATCAGCCTTATCCCCCTGAAGTTGCAGCGGAGCAAACTGAAGACAGCAAATCTTATTTTCCTGAAGTTGTAGTGGAACAGATTGAAGCTACAAATTATGGTGGATCTTATCTTCCTAAAGTTACAATGGAGCAGATTGAAGCCATTAGCTTTATCTCCCTGAAGTTGCAGTGAAGCAGACTGAAGATAGCGAATCTTATCCCCCTAAAGTTGCAGTGAGATTGAAGCTACAAGTCACAAATCCTATACCTTTGAAGTCGCATTAGGACAAATCAAATCTGCCGTGGCGAACCTTATCTCCCTGAAGTTGCAGTGGAGCAGATTAAAGCCATAGATCTTATCGCCCTGAAGTTGCGGTAGAGTAGATCGAAGATAGCAAATCTTATATCTCTGAAGTTACAGTAGAGCATATTAAAGTTACAAACATCATCTCCCTGAATTTACGATGGGTAGTGGAGCATAATGAAGCTACAAGTCTTGCTTCCCTGAAATTGCAGTGGAATGGATCGAAGCAACAGTTCCTATACCCTTGAGGATGTCTTGGATTGGAATAAAGCTACTTAAAGAAAAGAAGTTGTAACACCCCTATCCCGTAACCATTTCCGGAATAGGTAAGGGGCATTACCGGACTTGTAACTCATGTCAGAACAGTAAAATTTTGAACTTTTTTCTTGAAATAAAGATTATTCATTTAGATAAATACTAAACACAGCCAGGGATAAAATTTAAACTTCTGTAAGTAGACATTCAAAAGATGCCATTTTCGCATGGCTTTTATACATTAACCAAAATATTCTTCCACTACTAGTCTATTCTATACATGCCATAAGATAATCCAAAACATAGCAGTACCAAACAGTGGATAGTGATAATGTGACGAGTTGCTGACGATCCCCGAGCAAAAGGCCAAATTCAACAATCTATAAAACAGAGAAACATAACAACAGAGTAAGCTTTTGCAAGCTTAGTAAGTCTTAAGCAATTTAAAACCATTGAATTCAAATATAACCAATTTGTTTATTTGATTCACATATAACATTTCATTTCCTTCACAGTTTAATACCTTCTTGGCCGAACATGCATATTCACTTATAAGCTCATATAGTTTTATTATCTCTTTTAAATTTCACAATCATATAGCCATGGGCATTTATATACCTCAATGTCAACTTCAATTCAATCAATGTATCATTTCATATCTATAGTCACCCTCATTGGTCAAATCAAAAGGTATATCTCCCAATATCCTATCATATTTCTCCATACCCGAATACCCACATATTCATATGGCATTTTCATATTTGATTTTCACTTTACAAACATGATTTAATTGCGATAGGTCTAAAATGTACAAGTATTTAACACATACCTGACCAACCCAAATACAAGTCGATCTCACGAATTCTCATATAACCTTTTTGTAGGTATACTGCCTCTTTGGCCGAATATACACAACTATACAATGTACATATAATAGATTGATTTTACCTGAATCTAAACTCATTTAAACATAGGTAAATCGGATATCTTCACATAACACCACACATTATCCGAACGTACCATTATTAACCACATATATACAATCATGCGACTTACTCACATAAACATCACATTAAACACTTTTAGTTTAATTCAAAATAAGCTCACATGTAAGTTCATGATACATACCTGGCCCACTTAATGTACTGAACGTCTTTAATTGTTGATTTACTACTAAATCACATAATCTTAAACCTTGCACAAATCACATTTATTAATATCAAGAGATATCACCATTCGGTCAAATAGATCAACCCCTATGTATGCACATATAATTTATCTTTTTCATCCAAACTTAAGAGCTTTCGCCTCTAAAAAGCTTCATTTCTACTTCTAATTTAATCAGACGAACTAAAATATAACATTATAATTACATTCGATTTCCATGTTTAGAATCTCATTTTCATGTTATAATCTTTCATGAACAATTTCATAGAGTCAAAACTCATTTAACATAACATGTATCCATTTCATAATTGATTCCCGAAGCACATTCATAATTCAACCGAAGTCGAATTCACATAGCAAGTAAGTATCACGTACCATACTTAACCTTTGTACACTTACAATTTCCACAATTATCATTTAACATAATTCAACAGCAATTAGCCATACCAGTTAGGTTTAAAACCCGAATCTAGTCACCAACGCAAAGCCTGCGGGACTTCTAGCCCAGATATAGTACCAGCACTAAGCCTGCGGGATTTAACTCGGACAAAATCTCATAGAATATCTCATTCGTAATTCATTTGCTTCATTCGAATACAAACATATAGTATACACCTTAACTTCATGTCATAAACATCATTCAACTTTAAAACATATTTATATATGTCATAAACTTCATTCAACTTTAAAACATATTTATATATATATATATATATCCCTTTCAATAAACTTCCAACTAAATAAGAAAGTACACACATAACTTACGTTCTTCTCAAAACAACCATTCGGCTAAACAACATATATGTCACTTCACCTTCAATTTATAAAACAATCAACACATATTACAATTACATCGCTTACGTTTATAAGATAGCCATTCGGATAACTTGCACACATTTAATATTAGCCATTTTGGCTTCACCACATATACATATCTTGTACATCAATTTCAGCAATAGCTTGTAAGCAACTCAAACAGTTTTATCAATGTTTACAACAAAATCACAGATTCACTGCAAGCTGTCTTCCTGAGCAACAGTCATTAATTTATTTGTAACTGGAGCTACGAAATTCCAAACCGAGTGCCGTTAATTTTTCCTAAAAATAGACTCATATACCTTCTATCCACAAAATTTTCAGAATTTTTGGTTTGGCCAATCAATACCAGATTTTTCTTAAAATTTCCCCTATTTTACTATTTGACTATTCTGTCCACTCTTCACTACGAATCAAATTTCTCATTGTACAGAATTCAAAATATGTTTTCGTTTATTTTTTTTGAAACTAGACTCATTAAGGAGTCTAAGCATATAAATCTTATCTTATAATAATTTTTTTACAATTTATAATGATTTTCTAAAAACAGAACAGGGGATTTCGGAGTCATTCTGACTTTGTCTCACACAACTTTAAATATCTCATTATCGGCAACTCCTTTACTTACACAGTTTCTTTTATAAGAAACTAGACGCAACAAGCTTTAATTACATAATCTATTCAGCCTTTAACTCAACTCCCACAATTTATGGTGATTTTTCCAAAACACATTACTGCTGCTATCCCAAGCAGATTTATACAAATTTACTCTTTAAAGTTCTCATTCACATATTTAAACATAACATCATATATGCCATCGTTTAGAAAAGTCATTGACCTTAACGTATATACATAATTCATATTCATTCCATTTAAATACTTAAAACTTACCTCGGAAATGGTCGACGACTAGATATCCACGGCTATTCATTTACTTTCTCTTTTCCCCTATCCGACTTTGATCCTCTTTGCTCTTAAGCTTAAGTAAAACAATAGATTTGCTTAAGTACTTAATTAATATTATTCACTTAACAATCACATTTGGCAATCACATATCATTTTCAATATGTATCATATTTAATAAAATATGCCAGGACTCGATTTCATACTTATTTAATCTATATCTAATTCACATTCACAAGCAAAGAGTCACTTAATTTATCATGCTTTCTTATACATGAATTTAATCATATTGCCGAATGTCCTTATGTGTACATGGTACATACATAAGGCATATATACATATATATATACCTATATATGACCATTACAATTTAAACATTTAATCATAATCGGCAAGCTTTATTTCAACTATTTAAGGTGCAAACCAATTATGTTATTCATTAACATTTCGTCATATTAAATCTTTGATTAACCAATTTAACACATACCAAAAATCCATACATACATCTAACCTTTATCTCAATACCAAACCGAGTTATAAGATTATACATTACACTAAGCATATCATTAAACATACCTATTCAATTTAGCTAATTTCATAGCCGATTAATCACCTTACCCCACATTACTCAGTGCCGAATATTAGCCCAACATCACAAGCATAATCACCATGAAACTTACCTTAATACACATTTTATCCCATTGCTGAATACATATATATATATCATCACATTCAAATTTTCATTACTCTTAATTACATTCAATCATTTAACTCATCAATTACAAGGTTATTCGGAAATTCAATGGCAATCATAATCCTTAAACCTAAGCCAAATGTTCTCTCTTAAGAACTACTCACAACTCACATGGTGCATGACATACAAAGCCTCATTAGTGAATTTACTAATACATTACACCTTTAGCCTAAAGTCATTTTAGCATATAATGCACAAACATTATACCACCACCATCAAATACATGACATAACCGAATCAACAAAATCATGAGCAACATGTCAAATATAATTCACACTTATCACTACACCTTGGTCAATTTATCAAAATCATTAATAACCTTCATTTGATGAAATCACCATAACCAACTTAACACTATAAACAAGCCATTTAAACCCCCAATTTATCAACTTTGACAAGTTTAAAACTCACCTAATGACTAATTACAAATTAAAGCTTCAAGCAATCAAATTTAACTCATCAAGAACTTGGCCGAATACACATTCTTTGACCAAAATCGAAATTCAACGTGGGGTTTATAAGGGATTGCATCTAGCTCATAAAATTAAGCTCACAAATTTCTATTCATATGGAATTTAACCTCATGGAGTCTATTAAGTACTCTTAATCCCTTTTCTAACAACAAATTTCAAACATAGGATTTTCTATACAAAACCGTACATGCTTCCATCAAAAATCTAAGAGAATAACTCATGGTCTAAGATAGAACTAAGATACAAACTCAATTTCACAAGTTTTCAACAAAAATGACATAAACTGATACCTTAGAATCAATCTATGCTAATGGCCGAATGTGTCTTGAGCTTTTTCCCTTCTTTCTCTTTTCTACTCACGGCAATGGAGAAGAAGAAAAGACCCAACTTTGTTTTTCTCACCCTTTTAATTATTTAATTCATCTTATAATTTATGACATATAATAACTTTATTTATTATAAAACTATTTGATATTATTTAACTAAAATACAACATACAAAATGCCAAAATGTGTCATTCATGCTCATCATTGCCGTCCACTACCAAGAAAAAGGAATGTTTGACATGCAAGTCCTTCATGCTTCAAACCATGCAATTTTTTTTTGGCCACTACCAATTAACCTATGACATTTTCAAGATTTTTCACATAAGTCCCTTTTTGTTAATTTCACATCCAATTGACAAAATTCAATAAATCAAAATTTCACACATGAAATTTCACATATAATAGTCATGAAATTTAACACTCAATTATTTTTGTGACTCAGTTTTGTGGTCCCGAAACCACCTTCCGACTAGGGTCAAATTAGGGATGTCACAGAAGTGCCAAGAGAAGTCGAAATTTAGGAGGTCCAGACAAAATTGTCCCTTTTGTAGTTTTTGCTCTATTCTGGTTGCACGAAAATGAGCAAAGAGGGGCAGTTGTAACAAGCCTATTTTGCCCGGCCCAGGCCCAAATTAGACAATCAAAATATATAAAATAAACAATATCCAAACAGTCCATTTTACAATCCAAGTCCAAGCCCAATAAACCCAAACCCATTTTACAAAATATCACACCCAAATGTAGCCTAAAATTACAAGGCCCAACAGGCCCAACAACTTTAAAATTTTTCAAAAAGTTAGAAACCCAAGGGTTTCTAGCGTTGTTTCTCCTCAGCCATGTTGCCCACGCCTCGTCCCGAGGCCTCTTTCCCCGATGTCTGTTTCGCTGTTGCCTTGCACGAAAATAGCAAAGCGCCCCTTCCTCTACCCCCGTCAACGCCTGTAGAGACAACCAAATAAAGCAACAAACAAGTAGAGAGAGCAACAATAACGAAAATAAAAGAAAATAGTTGCCAAAACCTTTTGTATTCGGCTATAAGGCTACAAATAGAACCCGATTGTAAAGGGGACAAATATCAATCAAAAATTAAGAATTCTCAAAGGTGTTTTTTTTCTCTGTTTTATTTTACAAATTTATTTTTCTTTATTATTATTATTTTTCTTTTGAAAATAAAACACAAAATAAAAATGAAAGGTTTTAAAAAACAAACTTTCACGTCTCGTCGTCGTGAACGATTGATGAAGCCATTTCCAATGAAAAGTGGCCAAGAACCAAAAGGTTTTTAACCTTTTAGGTATTTTTTATGGGGATTTTGGAAATTTTGGGCCTAGATCTAGGTTTAGGAGGGTGAAAATGGAAAAACAAGGGTTTTTGGCTTTTTCTGGCCACCGCGAATGGCGGAGTCGTCGCTGGTGACCGGCGGCCAGCGCGATGGCTGATAGCTGGACCCCTGACCGGAGCCCGGAGGGGAAGGGAGAGGTTGAGAGAATTTTTATGTTTTTTTTTTGGAGAAGAAAGTTGAAAATGAGGATTTTGAAAAAAAAAATTATTTTTTATAGTAGTGTGAAACAACGTTGTTTCACTTTGGCCATTTAAGTGCCAAAACGGTACTATTTTGGCCAACCCGCATTTAACCCAACCCAAGGCTTCAGGATCCGCGTCTTTTTTGACTGGGGTATAATTGCAACCTCAGTCCTTCCGGGTTTCAAGAAGTTTGCAATTGGGTCCTAATGTCCTTATTTTACTTTTTTAAATTTGGCCATTTAATTTTCTTTCATTTTTAATTTAGTTCTTCAACTTGCTGAATGAAATGCTGTGCACAAAGACGGGGAAAATTTCTCGTTTGGTCCATTTCTTTCTCGCATGTTACATTATAGTCTTTATTAACCTATTTATTTGTCCTATTGTGATTTATACCCTCAATTTTGTTTAAATTTTGATTTAGTCCTCCATTTTTAACCGTTTATATTTATTTATTTATTTATTCATTGATTATTTTTTACTCTTTCTTATATTTAAAAATTATTGTTTACATTTTGTCTTATTTGTACATATTTGCCTATTTACCATTATTGTCATTATTATTATTTTCCTATTTTTATTTTTATCCTGGTTGTTTTATTATTTCTTTGGTTACTTTCGGCACTTTCACATTATTTTGTTTAGCATTTTTCATTTTTTTTCTTATTTTGAAGTATGTTATTCATTTTATTATCTAATTTGGTATTATTACTATTATTCCTATTATTATAGTCATATTATTCATGGCATATTATTATTAATATCACTACTACCATGTCTTTTCTTATAATATTAGTTGGACTTTTATAGCAACTTTATTTTTAATAAGCTTTCCATTATACTTCCATTTTATTTTATTTTTGTTACAACCATACCACGAATCGTGTTTAAATTTTTTCGTTTTCTATACGATGCCCGAATAAATTAAATATATATATTGTTTTAGGTGTTACATTAATTTTTACCCAAATTCATAAAAAAGGAAAGTTTTGAAAATAAATGCAATATTTCGTATTTAAAAATTCGAGAAACCGTGCCCTAACTTACTAGGTTTCGATTTTTTTCGTTGAACCTAAATGGTCGAATATCCTTTATAATTAAAATATATAAGTTTTAAAATAAAAAATAAAGGCAAGCTCATTCTCAAAGGTTCAATGTGTCGTGTCCTAACTTACAGGATGTGACATTTTATTACTTCGAGACGAGAGGGTTTTTAACATCCGCTTTAATTTATTCAAGCATTTTTTAGTAAAATTAACGTTAATAAAAAGAGGGATCATATTTTAAACTCTTTCAAGGTTTTCAACATTCGACATTAAGATATTAATTAATCAACTAGGTACCAACTTTGGGCGTTACGGGGGTGCTAATCCTTCCTCGTGCATAACCGATTTCTGAACTTATTTCTCGAATTTTGTAGACCAAAAATCTTTGTTTTAGTAAATCAAACCGTTTATTAAAACAATCAATTTACAAGGTGATCCGATCACACCTAATAAAAAGGATTGGTGGCGACTCCCATGTTCGTTTTTATTTTCAAAATAAAAGTCGACCCCCTTTTCAAAAAAAAATGGTTTCAACAGGATAGTTAGGAAGGAACGAAATGGTGAACCAACTATATATAATTATTGGATTTCCTTTTGTAAACCATTTGTAAAGGCAGTCTTGAAAGTTTGTGACATGTGTCAAATATCACTATAAGAACATGGGTTTTATATGTTATTGTTGGCTTAGAAAAAGATAGATTTTCTTTTTTCTTTCTTCTATTTCAAAATGTTATGATGGTTTTATCTAGGAGATAAGAAAAAGATCTCTCTCTTGTTAAGCTGAAACTAAGGATCTAAGCTCATGAAGAAGGTTCTTTTGCATCTTGGGTAAGTATAATGGTCTTGTATGTTGCCTTCTAAAAGAGTAGGCATAAACAGTAAAATGAGAAATTAAGGTTTTTGCATGAGGGATTATCTGGGTTTTGGATGATTGTAAAAGTTGAATGAATGAGTTTTAATGATGTTTCTGTGTTCTATAAGCAGTGGTTGCTGTGAATTTTGGTTAGATGCTGAATTTGGATTTCTAGCTGTTATTTATGAGTATTAGGTGAGTCCTTAATCTGACTCTTGCATATGGTATGTATGTTCTAGGAGCTTCTATCCTAAGTGACCAAATAATGAAAATGATACTAGCAAAGTATGATGCAATTACTTTGATACGAAATGAAAGGTTCATGATTATGCATGTATAAATTGTATGAAGTTTGATGGTCTAAGTACAAGACATGAGTCTGAATGATTTTTGGTGTGCACATGAGTCTAAAAGCATGAATATGTCTATCATGAGAAAGTTATTGTTTGATGAATCGATGCATGATGAGTTTGTGTCTGTCTCTGAAGTCATCAAAAGGGTCCATCAAGACTAAAAACACGAATCTCTGAAAGGAGATGTCTATGGCCATGGCACTGAAGACCATATCATGTAAGATTGTAACTGGTGGGTTATGGCTTCATATGGAAAGAAGACCATATCGTGTAAAGCCGTAACTGCTAGGTTATGGCTTCATATAAAAGAAGACCATATCGTGTAAAGTCGTAACTGCTAGATTATGGCATCATATGGAAGAATTTAAGGAACTTTATTACCTAGTGTGATTCTTTGTGTGTCCTAGGACGATGAGGGGAAAACCTTACTAAGTGTGAGTCTAGGAAAATCCTTATCACTTAAATCACTAGGAGAAAGGTAAGCCTTTGTGACGAACCGATTAAAGAAAGTCTTTATGGCTATCTCGAAAAAAAGAACGCCTTCGTAGTGCAATCTAAGGAATGTTAAGTATCGTAAACTCTGAAAGTAGATATATAAATATGGCGAACTCTGAAGAAATAGTATGGCAGACTCTAAAGGAATGGATTTGAGTAGTATGATAAGGCAAATCCTGCATAGTATGAGATATGAACATTAAAGCTGAAACATGCTAGATATGTGTGGAGAATCAAGAGTCTTCTTCCTGTATGATCATCTATAGAAAGAAAGGTTAAAGAATCATGAATGGTCAAGATGAAGAACGTGAACAACATAACAATGAGGCAAAAGGCAAGTTATGATCGCTGTGCGAGCTATGACAACTATGGCATGATGAACAGAATCTTAGAGACGTATCCACCAGAGTCAAGTTGAAAAATAAGAACAAGGAGATAGATATTCTCGAATAAGACTCAGGTAAATTAGGGTTTACTTACTAAATTTTATCGAATTTACCTCAGTGTCTCAGGTAGGCAGATTATAGGGCTATGCCAAAAAGGATGACATCAAGACTACACTAAGGGAGTGGCGAGAATGAGCTATTATGCATACAAAGCAAGGGAAGCAACATATTCAAGTCTAATAGAAATATTATGAATATGTTACGAAAATTATTTATAAGCCTTGTGGCATGTACAGAGTGTTTTAGTATTATAAATGTTGCCAGTAGTATTGTTAGAGGTAGAATAAATGGAGTAATATAAATAAGCAAGATATATGTACTTGTAAGTCCTTGTCGAGTGAAAAGTCTTTTCTGATGGTTGTAAGTACCCTTTGTACGCCTAGATGTAAATTAGTTGGGAGATGTTACTAAATAAGATGTATTGCTGAAAGTTGTATGTTTTGGTTAAGTATAAGTTTCTGTTAGAGTGGTAACACTAGAGATTCGAATCCGACGAAGCGAATTAGGTTGAAGGTGTTACATGTCCTATGTCTAGGAATTCAATCACTGGTTTTTGTGTCAAGCTTGAAGACTCCTTAATTTCTAGGAAATTGAATAGGAAAAGCATGGTCTCATGCTCATAAGCAAAAGTAGAATACAAGAGTATGGCAGCAAGAGTAGGAGAAATTGTATGGTTAGATGGCTTACTAAAGGAAATATGCCTTGAGAAAATGGATACGACTTTATTGTTTTCTGATAGCTAAATAAATCTTCAGATTGTAGCAAATTTGGTCTTCCATGAACACACCAAGCACACAGAGATTGATTGTCTTTTTGTGCGAGATAAAATTCAAGATGGGTTAGTTCAAATGCAACACGTGAGGACAACTAGGCAACTTGCAGATTTGATGACCAAAGCACTTGGAGTCCAACAACATGAATTCTTAGTATCCAAATTAGGGGTTAAAGACTTGTATCACCCTTCAACTTGAAGAGGGTGTTGGCGGGATAACTTATAGTTGGTAGTTAGTTAGCTAATATAGTTAGTTGGTTAGAAGCCAGTTGCTAGGTAGCAGCTAATGTATGTAAACAATAGTAAAGTAATTATGGAAACAAGCTTGATAGTTTTTTTCAGCTTTGATTCATTTTTTCATCTGTTCAATTGATTTTTTTGTTTTTAATTGATTATTGCTTGTTTTCAATCGATTGTTTTTTGTTTCAATCAAATTTTTCGTTGTCAATTGTTATCTCAACAATTGATTGTTTTTACTTTCAATCAATTGTTGAGTTACCTGCTGTTATTTCAACATAAACCGTGATGACATGGATAGCATAAGTTTTGGGGTATGATTACTGTTAGAGCCTGATCAAGAATTTATGTTACCATTAGATCCAAACCTCTTGTAATCCGTTGACAACTAAAATTATAATTAAACAATAAGATATAGTAAAAATAATAGAAATATACAATTATAAAATAAGATTTTCACATTGGAATAAGAAAATTTGAATGATGATGAATTTAAAATAAATTTAATATATAGTAAATTCAATAAATGTATGATAAAAACGAAAATCATGAAATTGCCTCATTATGGATTCATGCTTCTAACATATCAATGTTAAAATTTTCCATTCTTTCTTTTTTGGTGATTTTATTTAGATTCTATCTTATTAAAAATGCTGGGTATTATTTATATAATTAAATTTTAATTTTAATTGGTATATAATTGTAATATTAATTAATTAATTAAATTTAGAATATAATAAATATTATCAATAATGAATTAATATTACTTATTATTAACATATTGAATTCAACTTTAATTCTATATGGTTCAAATCAATAAAAATTTTATTAGATAATAAAATAAAATAAAAAATATATTAATTATGGTTTTATCTATTATTATTTAATAATATTTTTTTCTTAATAGGTTGAATCTAACTTCATTTTAATTGTATAGTTGAAATGAATAAAAGCGGCTATTACATAAATTATAAATTAAATTATAGTTATAATTATCACAATTTTTTCATATATATGTTATGCTTAGAGTTCTATTTAAGTAATAACTCTATTTTAAAATTAGTATAACTTTTTTAACTAATAATTCTAAACTAAATTATAATTATTTTTAAAGTTAATTCAGTAATATGATGAAAAATAAAACGTATTCTCATCGGTTCAAAAATTTTTCCAAACTTGTACTTATATATATATATGTATTGTGATATTTGACATTCAATTCAAAAATGAATAAAAAAAAGTTAAAATATGTTTAAAGTTTTTGTATTTTCCATATATTTGAAACTTAATCCCTTTATTTATATTTTCAAAAATTTAGTATCTCTACTTTTTAGATTTCAAAATTCAAATTCAGTTGTTAAACTATTAAAACTCTTTTGTTAAATTTGCCAGTGTGATGTTATGAACAAATTTTCTTTTAAATACTCACTTGGTAGCCATATAATAAAAAAAATAGTGTTGCAATAAACTTAAATTTAATAGAAGTATTTTAACTATGTTAACAATTACACCTACAATTAAATCCAAAAAGTAGAGGAATAAATTTCTTAAAATAAAAAATAGAGACTAAATTTTAAATATATAAAAAACATAGGGACTTGGAGCATATTTTAACCATAAAAAAAGCAATCTAAAGAATGTAAAAGAAAAAAAAATTTAACCCTTACATACAAATAATATCAATCCTTCTTAATTGGATGCAAATTAGCACAATTTACTCTCCATTTCCTTTTCTCTAATTGTAGTATATGTTTCAAAACTTTCCGGTAATTATGTACATTTCATCTCTTTTTTTTTTTTTTGTCTTTTTTTTTTTTAACTTGTATTTCATTGAGCAAAATTTTGCTACGTCATATTAAATCTCGTCGCCAACATTTCACCAAAAAAAAAAAAAAAAAACTCATTGCCTACCTAAGCAGCACCAATCTACTAATAACAAACAAAGCCTGTTTACCCCAGACCTCAGTTGCTACATATATCATTAGCATTTCCTACAGTTATTTTAGTATTAATATTCTATCTTCAACATAACTTTTTATACGTGCAAATAACAAATGAACCAGTTTTAGGTTGCCACCATAGATCCTGCTATTTCTTTCCTACCAAACAAAGTAGGTTAAAGCATGCCATGCGGACCTAAGAATGGTAGAGCTTAAAGATCTGCTCTTACTCTTGGTAACTATCTAATAAAAAATGCACTGCCAAGAGTCAGTAAAGTTCACAAGCACGAAGGATAAGAGTCCAAATTTACTAAGTAAAAGAGCAGCTTCCGAATAGATAATCTCTATTTTCAATTTCCATGGTACAGAATGGAAACATCATATTAATCTGAGAACCCCATTCCACCATCTCGGATTTCACAAGAAAATGATCTAACACAACTAGCCAGACAACAAAAGATTGTCTTGGAAAAGTTAGATTATCCTAAACCAGCCAATGTCATGTAACCTCTTCTTATTGGGGCCAAATCTTTTTCCATACTTTATTTGTCTTACAAAAAGTAATTAAATATAAATTACTGATTATTAACTTGATTGATATTGATATTCTTATTAATGCGAAAGAATATGAATATGCTTTATCCTCTTAACACTAATTATATAATACTTAAAAGATAAAATCAAATGATATTTTATATTTAATTAAAATTGTATTCATGTTATAAATTTTAATAAATATGTTTAATTAAGAAAAATAAAAAAATTCAGAAATATTTTTAAAACATATTTAAACCTTAATTAATAAAATGTAATTAAATAATATGATGAAATGGATGTAATCTTAATTACTAGTTATTTTAACTTTTTGATTTTTATTCAAGTTATGATTATATTTTCGAGTAAAATTAATTCTAAATATTTTTAAATGTTAATTTAATAATATGTTAAAAAAATAAAAGATATCTTCATTGGTTCAAATATTTTTATAAGTGTTATAGATAAAAGTATAAAAGTAAATTTAATGTGAAACTATTTTCTTAATCTACTCAAATCTTAAAGGTTGGCTTTCGATAGAACTAAAGGATGTACCTTTCGACGTATCCTTATTTGGTTAATTTAGACCAATCAAAACCACGTGTGCTTTACAAAACGGTTTGTCGTTCTTGCGTTGTCTACTGTTTAAATTTGACCCTTTTGGTTCGAAAATTAATTTTAAAAAGCAGTTCATGTGCACACCTCATAGTACTAATAATAATTATTATTTTATATATAAAACCCAACTATGAAATGTCATTTTCAAAGCTCTGCTTTAACTTGGGCTGCTTTCATTTTTTTAGCGTCATTTGCTCATGTCTGCTTATCATAATTAATTGGATACATACCTGAAACTTTTATCTAATCAATTAGCTTATGTTCTTTCATTACAGGACAAAATTGAGACACCTATGTAGTAATTTGTTCAATGTTTCTGTAATAAAAAAATATATACATACACTTTCTTTTTGGAATTTTACTGTGTGTGAGAGAAAAAAAAAAGTTTTTTTCCTGGAACTTGCCCACCTCTACCACTTGTTTGAACATAAATAGATTCTTTCAAAGTCTTGACTTTTCAAGCAATTTTTATGAATATAAATAGCCCACCAAAATCCTGAAGAAATCTTAAGCCGAGCTTTTCATTTCGTTGAGTAAAAAGAAAAGGGAAAAAGAAAGCAAAGAAAAATGGTGAGAGCTCCTTGCTGTGATAAGATGGGATTGAAAAAGGGTCCATGGACTCATGAAGAAGACCAGATTTTAATCTCATATATTCAAAAACATGGCCATCAAAATTGGCGTGCCTTGCCAAAACAAGCTGGTAATTTTCCATTTTCTTTTCTTACTAGTTTTCCTGGAAAAAGATTTCCATTTAAAGGTGACAATGCGTTTATTTTATAATTTTTTTTGTTTTTGTTTTATTCTGTATAAATAGGTCTTCTAAGATGCGGGAAGAGTTGCAGATTACGATGGATAAACTATTTAAGGCCTGATATTAAGAGGGGAAACTTCAGTTTGGAAGAAGAGGAAACTATCATTCAACTGCATGAAATGTTAGGGAATAGGTATCTATCTCTAAAACTATCATTCAACAGGGATTAAGCTGAAACTAAGTTAAATAAATGTTACTATATTATGGGAGAGTTAATAATTAAGAGAGAGAAGTTCTGAAGTAAATGGGTCTATTGGGGGGGACGAGTTGTTTTTCTCCCTTTTCTGTGGGTTGGTTTTGAATACTAAAATATCCGCAAGTGGGCTGAAACATTCATATTAATCCGCTGTGGAGTTAAAAAAATAAATTGGTTTTCTCTTAAAAAAATTTAATTTACAATTTCAAATAAAATAAATGGTTAATATATATATATATATATATATATATATTTTTTTAATTTTCAGGTGGTCGGCAATTGCGGCAAAATTACCAGGACGAACAGATAATGAGATAAAAAATGTATGGCACACTCACTTGAAGAAGAGACTTAAGCAATACCAGACAAAACCAGACAACACCAAAAAGAACCTGAAGTCCAAAACCAAGATCAAATCGGAGCTGTCCACCACAGGCCACTCAGAATCCGATGAAGTTCCATCATCATCAAGTGAAGTAGTTTCCTCCATTATAGATGGCAGTGATCATAGGGAAGACAACAACATGGATACTTGGGAATGTTTGGTTGAAATTGATGAAAGTTTCTGGTCGGATGCACTGTCATTGGATGAGTGTCAAGTTCCTTCATTATCGACTGATAATATCATGGAACCAAACTATACATTTGGTGAAAACCTTGATGATTCAATGGAGTTTTGGTACGACCTGTTCATTAAAGCTGGTGGTAGTGAACAAGGTTTCATCACACAATTCTAAGGAGAACCACCTCATTGACCCAAAAAAAGAAGCAAAGTCTTTAGATGAAGATTTTAGTTCCATTCAAAGGAGAAATTATGTCATTGGAAGACTTTTGTGGTGTAGAATAAAAGGAGGAAAGGCAAAATGATTGACTTAGGAACAGTTATATATCGGGATAGATAATGCTTCAAACCTTAAAAAAAAAAAAAGTAAGTTGAAGCTCATTGCATATAGAGAATGATGAAATTATAATTTACTATATTTTCATTTTTTTTAATTGCTAATTTATGTGCTTAATTATAATAAAATTGTTCATTCATGGATTGTACAATTTATTACTTGCAATATTTAATTTTGTTTTAAAATAGGGTTTTTAATATTGAATAATTATTTGGTATACAAACAATAAAAATTTTAAATTTAACAGTAGAGTTGAGATTTTGTCATTTATTTATTTTTTTAATTTTTTAAGTGCAAATTATTTAACATTTATTATGAATAATTTTTTTTATTATAAAAAACTTGATTTTAGTCTAACTGCTCATTAATTTATTATTAATAATTGTTTATTTCCAAGAAGAAATATCCTTAAGAAACGGCATTTAACAAAGTTGAGTTTTGAAGTTCAACATTTTCTGAATTTTGGTTTGATTTTATTATATATAAAATTTTGATAGTGTATTTTATTATATAAAGGGACTTTAATTTTAATCTAATTATACATAATTTTTTTTAAATAAAAATGCTGGGTTGTATAAATGGGAAAATAAAGTCCTGAAAAAGGTACGCGGCCCAAATACGTAAATGGCCTACCTAATTAAGAAGACGAGAAGCGTTATAACAAAACAGAAAAACAACCCAGCTGTATGAACTGTTAGAATCTAGAAAATTATAAAGAAATATCTGCTTTATAATAGATAGCCCTTGGAGAAGATCAATAGACTAAAATCAAGTAGTTATCTTTTCGTATTCCCGAAATCCAATCCTTTTGATAGCTTTCAATGCCATCCTCTGTCGAATTCCGCTTCTGTTTATAAAATAAATAAATTTATTTAATTTCATATTGAATAAATTATATGCGTACTTACATTGTTTGCTAAGTCAATACAGGTTTTAGTACCAAAAAAAGATGTAGTGACTTGTGAAATTAAATTAAAATAAAATTTTCATATATAATTTTGAAAAAAAAATTAAATTTGATGTGACAACAACCTTATGATCTAGTAGTAAGAATTTGCATTGTGGCATGAAAGTTGGGTTCAAATCCTTAACAACTCCACCCTTACCCTTGATTATAAAAATAAAAAAAATAAAAATTAAAAGTTATGAGTTTAATATTAAATAATAATTCATTTAAGTATGTTTGAACTCATATTCTTTTTATATGAATTTTAAATTGGCTTGTTAATTATAATTGTACAGATAAACTTATTTTAATAGATGATTAAAATTGAAATAAAAATAATTAATATAATAAATTTTATTTTAAATTTCTTTTTCAGCTAACTAAATAATATTCTAAATTCGCTTGCAAGGCAACATATGATCATAGAATAAAATTGAATTACTATATTATGTTACAACCCAAAATATGAAATGAATTAAGTTACACCACAAAATGAAAATAATATGAATGCATTGATATGTAAAAAATTATATAAATTTAAAATACATTATAAAAGTTGCATTTTTAAAATACTTTATAAAATTAAAGTTGTATATTTAACATATTTTTAAAATAATAATAATTATTTTATATATACACTAAAAAATAACACAATATATAATTTTTTATCTTATAACTAAATAATTGAACTCAACAATTTTTTATTTTCACATTCATTATCTTTTACTTCAACTAACCTTAAACTAATGGGGTGACATTGCATAGGTCTCATGAGGTGTTTCACAAAACAAACCATGCAAACGTGCATGATCATCAACGAAAGAAAACTCATATTTGCTTCTTGAGATTTAAAGTCATGATGTATATTATATAATGCTTTGTTGGGTAAGGGCTAGCTCCTTACCCAATAATGCCCAATATGCTAGAGAGTATAAATTTAAATACCATCAAGCGTAAATATGGGATCTTTTTTATGGGTGACCATGTAAAATGCGTATGGTTCATTTTTTTTAAGTATTTGACAAGATGCTTTTATTCTATAAATTTATTACCTCTTCAAGCATTTGGACTTTTGACAGAGTCAATAGACAAAATTATTCTAAGAACAATACTAACATGTTGAAAAATCCGACAATTCTCGACAAATAACCTTCACAGACTTATATTATTAACATCCCTTCAACAAATTATTTAAAGTTACACCTACATTCGCAAATATACACATTAAATATTCAAAAACTCATTAATTTAAAATTTTACGTACTTAATGAATAATGCCTCAGCTAGGTTGGTAAGGTTAAGACTATGATGTTTTGATGGCTTAGATTTGAGTATTATTACATATAAATCTTATGTGAAAGTTTTCTTTTAAATTATTTTAATTTAAATCTCACCTTATATTATTTATGAATTGTAGTTGTAAACTCTTTAAAAACAATTTGTTTTTCATTTTCGACTACACTTCTTTACCCATAGTTTGGTTTTTTTTCTTGACCATTAAAAATTAAAATAAAAAAAGTTTAACATAGTAGGAATAGTAGTAGGAATAGGTTGAACGACTGTTAACCAATTTTTAAAGTTTTCTTTATAGTAGTTTCCATGTGCATACGTTGTAACACCCTAGACCCGGCCCAGACGTTATGGTCGAATCCGGTGATGTCATATCGAAGGGTTGCTTTCAAAAAATGGTTTAGTTAAAAACTTAGTTCGAAACGAAATATGCTTGATAGGAATTTACTCAGTTAAAAATTCGAAGAATTAAATTAAATGAATAATTAGAAAAAAAAACATGTTTATTAAATATAGCAGTAACTAAATAAAATCCCAAGTAAATAATGAAATCGAAGATACATAGCCTTATTACATCACAGTGGAGATTTAAAAGTAATTATCATAAAACACTTAATAAATCTATATTGAAAATTCCTAAGTAGCTTGTAGTGTGGCTATCTCCGAGTCCTCTCCCGCGTCGAGCCGTCTATTGTGGATCACCTGAAATATTAATAATAAGGGTGTGAGTTTCGAAACTCAGTGTGTACAACCCTTGGCAATCAAATCAATTCATTATACACATATCACATTGGGCCTAAGCTCTAACAATATCGGTGGTCTGGGCCTTAGCCCACATTGACCTCATATCATACTAGAATTACATGTATGCAAATGTTCCCATCCCAAATCCAACCGCTACACACCACCCGTACCAGCCCAACACACCTGTAGGGATGTCTACATCAACCCACCCATCCTCTACACACCAATGGTAGCACACACAGCGGTACTACCTACGTTGCAGCAAGGCTGCTATATATATATACGATGTAGCAAAGTAACTCGGTGGCTTAAAAGCCTACGGTGGATCCACGATCGTCAAGCGACTATGCGATCCTCAAAACACTTCCTCCGTATCATCAAAACTCACCCAAGTGCAACATACAATTCATGAATGCGTCATACACATTTTCACATATTAAACACTCAGGGGTATTTTGGTCATTTCACTACCTAGGGGTATTTTCGTAAATATACCTATAGGGGTATTACGGTACTCCTACCCTACAAGAGTGCTTCAGTAGTTCTACCTTATAGGTCATTTTCGTAATTCTACCATAGAAGGATATATTTTCGTAATTTTATCCTAGAAAGGTATTTTCGTAATTTTCTAATGATACAGATTTTAATTATGGATTTTGGCCCATCAACAAGTCCTCGCGGCTAAGATGAACGGACACTATGCACCAGGTAGGATTCAAGAGAAGAGGAGGTGGGTCACTCGAACCGCTTAAGTACCAAGCTCTTCCTAGATCCAATCCTAGACATGCATACATCCATTTCCACACCTTAGTCTAGCGACTTGTCTACGGGTTTGTTTAATTATTTAATTAAGTCTTATGTAAAAATTGAGAGATCAGAACTAGGCCTATAGGCCATTAAAAACCCTAGCATGCATTTCTACGATCCCATAAGGCCTACTAGGCCCAATCATATTCATTAAATCCATTAAGTCCCAAACATGTTTATGTAGCCCATTAGGCCCGATTACAATCCAATCATGCGATCATACAATCATGCATGTCAATCCATCATACAGTTTCATATCACAAATCTTCCATTTTGGGCCCACAAGTTCATCAAGCCCATTTGGGATTTTGGGATTTCGGCTTTTGTCGATTTTCGTGTGTGTAGTATATGTACACACCTGATTGACGACTCGCACCTACACTATCCTCAATCTTGACCTACAATCAAAACCACTTCCAAATCAACTCCAAACCTTACTAAAACTTTATCAAATCCCAAAGCCTTACCGTAGCCTTACCGTGAACCTTCAGCTTTTCTAGCCTTTCCTTAGCGAATAGTCTCGAATATTCCTAGATCTGCATCAACACACATATTTTATCAACATCAGGTGACTCGTCTTCCACACGAGTCACCCTTATGGCTATACATATATTCGGCCACCCCCTAAGAAATCGAAATTTAGAATGAGACACTTACCGAAACTCGCCTTCAAACTAACGGCCTAGATATCTGCTAATTAAGCAATCGACTTTTCAACACTAGCTTAAGGATGGTAATCAAAGAAGGATAGTGATAAAGGAAAAGAAATCAGCAAGGAACCAAAGGTATTCGGCTTTTAAGAAAAAGAAAGGGACTTACTAAGGGTTTCGGCAAACAATAAGTGGCTATTTGGCAAAGGAAAAATTCGGCAAAGATAGAACAAAGGGGAGAAGGAGAATTCAGCAAAAGGAGGAGAGAAAAGAAACTATATGAAAGTAAGGAAAACCCTTCTTGAAATTCGACACTCCTTCAATAGCCAATAGCCAAACCTAGCCTTCCCTAAAGTCCATTTCGGCACCATCACTTCCCCTCTCCCAATCTCCTACTTTTTCTCCTTTATCCATACCTTAAAATTCTCTCTTGATCACTTCCTATCAGAGTCCATACCAACGCCACTACCTTGCCTTCCTAATGCAAAAATAAAACCTTTTAAAAAAAAATGTCTTCAAGCCTCGAACCTTGGACCTCTTCTACTGCTTGTGACGCCACCCTTGCTCCCCAAGTGGCGCCTCCTTGCCACTGAGCCACAGGCCCAACTGTGTCCTATTTTCCCTAAATTTGTTTAAGAGGCCTAATACTTGAGACTAGGTTTCCCTAAGGTAAAAATTAAAATTTTTGCTAAAGCCTGGATCGAGCCCAGGACTTTTCCCACATTACCAATCTTTCCTAATTCACTTAAATATTAAACTAAACGTGAAATTTTAAAATTTTCACACGCATCTAAATTATTTAAGCCGCCTCCTAACCAATCCCAAACCCAACGTCTAATACTTCTAGGCCCAAAATTCGAGGTGTTACATACGTAAACGCTAAATAGTTGTTGGAATATATATAGAAACGATTTAAGAAACATTATCATGTGACTTTGTCCCCACCCTAGACATTCAAGATATTGGGCAATATATTCAAAAAAGATATTGGGAAAAACACTATATATTTTTCTTTTAACGACAATAAATATTATAAAATGTTATAATTAACATCGATAATGATAATAGAACGATTGTAAGGTAAAAATAAAAGAAAAAAAAGAAAACACACAGATTTTACGTGAAAACTCTTTCGGGAAAAAAACCACAGGTAGAGGAGGAGAAATTCACTAATATTGAAAACTGAATGATACAATAAGAGTTTCAACTACATATATTTAAAGGTTAAAAAACTCTACTCTAATTAATGTCAAATAGAAGAAGTGTAGTTCTATACGGATTTTACTTGTGCAGCATGATCCCCTTATTTTGCCACTGTATTTATTTCTTTAATAAATGACAAAATTCGAGTCACACAAACTTTAAGATAAAATGTACTTTATTTAATATAATTTATCTTTGTGGTGAAAATGCAAACCCATTTGAAAAATAATATACCGCATTTTTCCAATTAGCTTTTAACTTTTTTTTGCACTCAAACAATATTTTAATGTTTAATATACGTTCTAATAAGTTGTACAAATTTTGAATGGAGTCTTGGAATTGATTGTAAATGTTTAGCTTCTAAATTCTGATTTTACTTTGTAATTATTTCAGCATATTGAAATATAATTTTATTTTATATTAATTTATAAATTTTATTATTTTTAAAAAAATTAAATAGAAATCTTTTTATTTTTTTTAAATGTCAAAATACAATTTTACAGCATAATAATTTTTAATTCTATAATTTAAGGATTGTGGAGCCCCCTCTAAATTCCTCCGGCTTAAGCTTTTATTTATACTTACATAACAATATTTTATATCAATTAAAATTTATTTTGAAATAAATTCAAATTAATGGATAAAAGAAGTAGATTGACTTGAAAGATTATCTATTTGTATTGTATATTAAGAGTTTAAATGAGTTGATGTTTGTCATAAATCGAGTTCTAATTCAACTATGAAATTATAAAAAAATTATTAATTTTACAAAGTAATAAATATTATTTTGAGAATATTTTTGTAATTTAAATATTTTATATAAAATTTATATATATATATATATATATATATATAATGAGATTTGAACACAAAATACTATAACATTTACTTCTTCAAATTTAAGCAATATTTAATGTGTATATAAAATTTTTCTCTTAATAAATTATTACATAATTATTTTCAAACACATTGTAACTGTGTTATAATCTTCAAGTTTTAATCTTAATAATTTTGCATAAGCACTCCAAATGTACCAAGTTATATATATATATATATATATATATATATATTGCAATAGGCCAATTTAGGCCTGGGCCCAAAATCTAAATTACAAATATAAAACCAAAATAATAAATAAGCCTAATGTCCCAATCCATTTATAACAAATTTAAACCAAAATTGTCGGCCCAAATATTAAAACCCTAGAAGCCCAAAATGGCCTAAAACTAAACTAGTTTTCAGAAAAAAAAAAAGAAAGAAAGAAAGAGGGAAACCCTAGCCGCATGCTTGGCCTACCCCTGGCCATCGCCTCCTTGCACGCCACCTTCTCCACGTTCGTTTGACGTTCCTCTGCTACTTGCAAAACCAAACAAACACGCAAGAGCCAACACGCCAAAACAGTAATAGACAAGAAGGAAACGGACAAAAATAAGAAACAAAAAGTCTTGTAATTTGGCTATAAAAGCCATATCAAAATGCTTGTATTCTTCTTCTTCTGAATTTTGGAATACAAAAAAAAAAATCTAAAAATTGAAATAAAAAGGTGATTTCATTTTATTTTTTCTTTGATTTTAAATTTAAGTTTGTTTTATCTTATTTTATATATATATATACAAAAATAAAAAAAGAGAGAAAGTGTACCTTTTCGTCGTCGGAACCCCCCTTTTTCGCTGCCAAAACCGGCCTAAAAGGAAGAAGAGGGGCCTTTCTTTCGGTCTTTTGGGGTTGAGAAGGCTTGGTCTTCGGGCGTGCCTCAAAACGGGGGTTGAAAAGCTCGTTTTGCCCGACTTCGACCACCATCCACGGTGGAGGACCGGCGACGGCTCGAGGATGGGTTGAAAAACCCTAGTAGAGAAAAGGAAAAGGGGGGCTTTCCGAATTTTTTTTAACAAATGGCAAAAATGAAAAAAAATTTGGTTTTTATAACAAAAGCAAACGGTGCCGTTTTGGGTTGAGAGCCCTAGTGCCAAAACGACGCCGTTTAAGGCGACCTAAATGTGACTCGACTCGCGGGCGAAGATTCGTGCATTTTAGACCAGATGATCTATTTGCGCGTTGGCCCCTTTTGCATTTTTATTTGTTTTAATTCAGTTTTTTCACCTTTTTTTTTTAATTTTCCCTTTAATTTCATTGCTGTTTCATTTTGGTCCCCCCTTAAATGTAACGCATAAAAGGTCTGGGACGTTTGCCATTTCGCCCATTGTATTTTCGGCTTGTTGAGAATTGGCCTATTATTCCATTTTTGTTATTTCAAATTTATACCCCGAATTCTTGTTTGTTTTCAATCACGTCCTTAATCTATTTAATTCATTCATTTATTTATTTATTTTAAAATTGTTTTATTACATAAATTATTTTATATATTATTTAATTTAAATTATTTTTTATATATATTATTTATTTTAACTTGTTTAAGGTATTGTTTATTTTAAATTTTTTTATTATTTATTTTGAATTGTTTTATATATATTATTTATTTTAAACTTTTTTTTTCATATGTTATTTATTTTAGATTGTTTTATTATTTACTTTAAAAATTTTCATATATTATATATTACACTTTTATATATGTATATATATCATCTATTTTAATTATATATATATATATCATCTATTTTTAAATTTTTTTGTATATTATTGATTTTTAAACTTCTTTTTTTTTTACATTATTTATTTTAAACTCATTTATTATCATTTTAAATTGTTTTACATTTTATTTATTTTGATTTGCTTTATTTTTAAATTGTTATATATATATATATATATATATTATTTATTTCATTTTTCTTTGATCATTAATGTTAGTATTTCAATGATGTATGTTGTGATAATTGTCATTGTGTGTACTATAATTCGTTCATTTGTATTTTCATATTATTGTCATTCATTTGTGTAATATTTTGTTCATGTATTTTTGTTCCATGCTTATTACTATATTTTTATTTCATGTCATCACATCGTGAATTAAACTCCAACGTATTCATCCAATATGGATCGTTCTATTTTTACTCCAAACAAAATAAATGCACATCGTTAAGTGTTGTACTCGCTATTGTTCAAAAAAGGAAAATTTTTCAAAATAAGGCAATATTTCGTACTTGGAAATTCGAGAAATCGTGCCCTAACTTACTGGGTTTCGATTTTTCTCGTTTTAACCTAAATAACTGAATATCCTTTTAAAATTAAAATACATGATTTTTGAAAATTAAAAGACAAGCTTATTCTTGAAGGTTTGAAATGTCGTGTCCTAACTTATTGGATGTCACATTTTATTAATTCGAGACGAGAATGTCTTTAACATCCGTTTCGATTTATCCAAGCATTCGATTTATCCAAGTATTTTTTTTTAAATTAACATTAATAAACAGGGATCATATTTTTAATTCTTTCCAAATTTTCAATATTTGACATTAAGACATGAATTAATCAATTAGGTACCAATTTTGAGTATTACGAGAGTGCTAGCCCTTCCTCATACGTAACTGACTCCCGAACCCATTTTTTGAATTTCGTAGACCAAAACTGTTGTTTTAGTAAATCAAACCAATTATTAAAATAATCAAATTACGAGGTGATCCGATCACACCTCATAAAAAAGATCGGTAACGGCTCCATTTTCATTTTAAAATAAAAGTTGACCCCTTTTTCAAAAAAATGATTTCGACATATATATATATTCATGGTATTGCATTCGGAGTACTCAAAACTCCATCACATTATTTGCTCATCTGTCTCTTTCTCTCCCAAATTAATTTTCATTGCCATGTCTTTACTTCAATTTTTCTTAAACTTAGAACATGATGTTTTGCTTTGTTTCCCACTTACTTTTTCCAACCCTTTATGTCCTTTTTGGAATGAATAATATTTTAAGATTTTGAAGTTTAATTTTGTGGGCTTAAGTAAGTCTAAAATAATGTGCTTCAATTTAAAGGTTTAAACATTTTATTTTAATATAAATTAAATTATATCTATACATTTAATTACTTTACGAACACATTAGATTAAAAGTTAATAATTATAAATTAATCCTTCTTCTACTTACGAGGGTTACACAACAAAACACATATTAAAAACTAATAGAAAATTTATAGCCTTCACTACTTAAGGTTTGTGTAACATAAAGGAAAAGATCAAGAAAAGAGAAATCAATTTATCATGTTGTACTTTTTCATCAAATCCTGGAGTTTATCATGTTGTACTTTTTCATCAAAATCTGTAGCCAACTCCAATTCTACATCCGGTAATTCTTACTTGAGAAAACTATATTATTGTAAAGATTCTAAATTAATTATTTATGCAATATCAGGATTTTAATTTTCATAATATTTCAATCATTAAATTTTACATATGGTATCATGAGCTTGGTTAAAGATTATATACTCGTCCATTATAATTTTTCGCTATGCTAATATTTACGTGGTTCCAAGAAAACATATAAAAAAGAGATTATATGAATTTGATGATAAGTTTTATGTTTTACATATGATTAATATGTGAAGTTAATAAATGTTGGTGAGCTTGACGATGAATGATTTTGATCAAACATGATGTCTAATTTATTATATAAATGATTTGATGATGAATGATTTTTTGAAAAATAACGATGACAGCACATTAGGTTGCGAATGAACTTAGCATATTAACCAGGTTAGAATGTTTTGGTTTTGATTGTTGGTTTTATGTCATTCTTAATTTTATATATACAATTAATGAGTTATATTTTGATATATAAAACCAAGGATCCATTCAAGTACATCTTTGAGAAACCCTTTTTTGTCAAGAAGGATCGCTCGATAATAAGTAGATTTGTCTGAAAATGGTTTTGTGTATGTTTCTCAAAAGGTTATAAAGGGAAGTATAGTTGCAGAATTTCTAGTAGATCATGCAGAAGAAGAGTATGAATCTAGTAGATCATGCAGAAGAAGAGTATGAATCCATACACCTTGATTTTTTGGTTGAAGAAATAATGTCTATTTCAGAGGTCGAAGAAGGAAACTGGAGAGTATATTTTGATGGGCCATCAAACATTAGGATCAGAGCAGCTCTAATCTCCCCGGATGGACAACATTTCCAGGTAACTACAAAATTGACATTTGCTTACGCGACCATGGCTAAGTATGAAGCGTGCATTTTAGGTCTACAAATTGCGATTAAGAAAAGGGTCAAAGCTTTGAGGGTGTTCGGTGATTCAGCATTGATAAACTATTAATTGAAAGGAGAAAGGGAAATAGGAGATCCCATATTGGTCCCCTACTAGAAGTACATTCAAGACTAATCAAGCACTTTGAATATATTCAATTTCAGCGCTTGCTAAGGGAAGACAATCAAATAGTCGATGTATTGTTCACTTTAGCTTCAATATTTAAAGTTGAGTCCGAATTTATAATATAATCGACTAAGATGAAAATTAGGACATGCCAATTGTATCTTTAATATGTCTAATATTGTTTAATAAGGCAATTATGAAATTTTATAGAATTGTTACATATAGTAGTAAAAAATTTCAAAACTTGTAATATCAAATCACCATATATCATTTTCTCAACAACCATTCTCTAGTGCAAATTCAATAAACACATTATACCATATACTTCTTATCAAGACAAGATAATAATCAAACATCACAGTATCATAATGAATTTCGTATGCATATTCATACATGTCTACTTACCCTTCATACTAAATTTGACATGGAGTAGTTTAACACATTCTTAATACCATTATCACTATAATTCAATTAGCTTAATTATTTAATTAAATTCACAAAAAGAACACAAATTATGAAAGTACAATATGAAAATCACTAATCTTCAATGTCTTTTGCCTTCCCTTTCTTTGACGAATCGACTTCGTCTTTAGTTATATTTGATAAATTAAATATGAATACAAAGTTAAAATTACATCTTTAACTAATAAAACATTCAAATTAAATATGTCATACATTTATTCATTTTAGTCCCTGTAGACCTTAATATCTAAAATGCTTATAATTTACAATTTATTTGATCGAATCACAATTCGACTTCGTAATTATAATACAGGGACTTCCAACTATCAAATTATAACAATTTTCATCCAAAGTTAACGTCTTGACTCTCTCTTTCTAACCTAATATTTGACATGATTTCTCACCTAAAACTTAACAATTGAACCATTCAATACTTGGGCTCCTAATATCTAACATTGATTATCAAAATTCTATAAAAAAAAAATCATGAAGAAAATCTTACCTATTTTTTGTTGGAACCTACGGCAATGGGGGAATAATAAACATCCAAAAAGCTTTGATTTTACTCCCTTTAGTCTCTCTTAGCCGAATGAAGAGAAGAGATATCCACTTAATCTCTTTCGTCCCTTTCTTTTATGATTCATAATTCATAATTCTTAATAATTATAAATAGTTTAATCTAAGGGTCATAATTAATCCTTGAAATAAATAGTGGAACGTGATGGCTATGATCAATTTAGGCCATAAACCTTATATAAAATTATGGATTAATTGATTTTAAAGATATATTTAATTGCTTAACAAGGACTTGACCATTACTTAAATTAAATCCCCTCGTTTATGCATCTTTATAAATTAGTTCATGTACTATATATTAAATAGCTTAATCAATTTAATCACTAGTTAATTTCGTCTCTTAGATCCATATTGAATTCACTAATTTCTCAAATTAAGTTTTGAGTGGCTCAATTCAAAGAATTTAACCTTGAATCGACTTTTCAGACACTAAAAAAAATCGAGCTGTTACATTTTGATTAATGCTTATAGTTGATTATGATGTTTTTATGAATTTCTTTTTCAACGTTTTTATACCAAGTTCTTAATCCGGATTATTGCTAATTCGTTCTTATTTCTTGTTTGATCCGTTTAATATCAAAATCGTATTGTAAAATGTGTTTTTGTTTTTGTGAAATTCTATTGGTTAGAAAGGTTTCATATTTTTTGCTTGTACCTATATGCGGCGACTGAGGCTAGGGTTTTAGAAACCCTAGCAACAAATTTGTTAACAAATGGGTCATTGGGCCGAAATAAAAAATGGGCTTAAAAGTTAAATTGGTTTCCAAGGGGCATAAATTTAAAATGAAGTTGGACTTTAGATTTAAAAATCTAATAATTTAACAAAGAGTCTAATCAATTTCCATCATTATTCAGAATTCCAAACAGTGAATGGCCAAATTCCAATTTACCAACTCAATTTACAAACATTTTAAGCTTAGCACGTACCTCTAACATTAATTCTAAAAAGAAGAGTGTATGGAACCCTCTAATTTAATAGAATCGAGTGCAAATGAGCTCCAAATTCACTGCCCGGATAGATTTAAGTATCTCTATGAATTCAAGTCTTAGTTCTCCCTTGGATAGCAATATACTCTCATAAATAAATACCACAAATATTAATATAAAAAATAAATAATTTTTATTAAATATATGCATCGTCCTTAGACATTTAAATATATATTTAACAAAAATATTAATTTATTTCCTTAATTTTCACTATTTGTAGAATAAATAATTTAATAAGTTGTAATAAGTATGAAATCAATTTATCCATTTTCTTATAAACATTTCATTAATTAAATAGATATTAAAATTTTACATGATTTAATTTACATTTTATGAAAATTTTTAATTTGATGATTAACAAATTATATATATAAATAAAAGAATTCAAATTTAAAGGCACAAACTTTAATCTCATTTACATAAAATACTTAAAAGCCTAATAATTAACCACATTGATTTGTAATACCTTATCAAATCACATCATATCTATATACATGTAGGCATCGGGTACTTAATATATTTCAAAACTAATGGAATCAAAATTGTCTTATTAACTTATTTTCCTAATTTCATCTGTAAATAATAATATATATATTAAAAAATTGAATATAGTACATGAACATCTATACGAGATATAAAAGTTATCCCCAAAATTCATTCTAAAGCGTGCATTCAAAATATTGGACTTAGACTATATTAATTTTAATTTTATGGGCTTTTTCAGCAAATTTTAGGATGGGCTAAGTGTTATGGACTTAGAATTTTCGCCTTACGATTCGTGCTACCTTAGGTAGTTAGTTTGCTCCAAAAACTCCTAAGTCAGCCTAACTCTAATAATTGAGGATTCAACAGAATTCCTCCAAAGAACCAACACAAAGTAAAAGCAACTCAAAGATGAATGAAGAACAAAATAAGAACAAAGCCATAGAAAGCTAAGAACACAAGAGAGAGTTTTGAGTGAATGCTTTCAAGAATTCTTATTGCTCAAGAATAAAGTGATTTACAATGAGGGGAAATGCCTCTATTTATAGTTGAGCCTCCCCAAGTTCAACGGTGCATATCAAAATACATCAATGGCTAAGATTAAAAGCTATCTATAAATCAAATCTCTAAGATTGCAGAATCATATCTTCTAAAATTTACATATCATATCTAAGATTGCATATCTTCGAAGATTACGTTCCATATGTGTCGAGCTTTGTAAATGGACCTTCAATCTCTCTAAGCAACGGGCTAGTCCGATTGGGCCAAATGACCTCCCTTGAACTTGATGGATCGCACAAGTGTGCCATGGTTGTGGCTTCCATGCACAACCCATGACATTCTCCCCCACCTATTCTAGCGATGCCCTCATTACGTCTTCCACATAAAACTGGTCTATCTTATCTTGGAACTGCTACAAGGCCTTGGCGGGTTCCCAACTTGTCTCACTACCGGGAAAACTTTTCCATTGAACTAAGTATTCATGCCGCGACCAATAGTACTTTCGTCTGATCACATGGTTTGCCTCGATGCTTTCAACTTCTCAATTTTAGGAGACCTTTATCTCCATTGGTACTCATTCGGACTTGCCTTAATTTGGATCTTCTTGATCTTCATGGAATGGCTTAAGCATACTTACATGGAACACTGGGTGGACTTTAAGCTTTGCAGGCAGCTCTAGTTTGTAGGTTACATTGCCTACTCTCTTTACAACTCGAAAGGGTCCCTCACACCGTCGCACAAGCCCCTTGTGCAAGCCATTATGTCGCAAAATCAAGTGTAGTTTAGCAAGGATTGAATCACCAACCTGAAATTAAATATACCTTCGATTATGATCCGCTCACTTCTTATTGCGCTTACTTGCCTTGTGCAGACAAGCTCTAGCTAAATCGTTTTGCTCTTGCCAATCTCTCGCAAATTGATAAACTGCTGGATTTGGTCCCGCATAGTGAGTTGCAACAGCATTGGGTGTAAGTGGTTGTTGCCCTGTTAGTATCTCAAACAGACTTGATTTGTAGCCCCACTTCATTGCAAGTTATAAGAAAATTAGGCCACATCTAACAACTTTGACTAGTCTTTTTGCATGACACTCACATAATGCTGAATATACGTCTCTAACAACACATTCACTCGTTTTGTTTACCCATCGATTTGCAGATGCATGCTAGTGAAAAAGTTCAAGTCTGAACCCATTAACTTTAACAACTCTGTCCAGAACCAGCTCGTGAATCGCCCATCTCAATCATTGATGATAAACTGTGGCACTCCCCAATATTTCACCACATGTCTAAGGAAAAAACGAGTTACCTCCTCAACAGGGCACTCATTGGTTTCTAGAATAAAGGTTGCATACTTCGAAAACTTGTCCACCATAACAAAAATGCTTGCAAACCCATCAGATTTAGGCAAACCCACAATAAAGTCCATGGATAAACTCTCCCATGGACACTCTAGAATGGGCAAAGGTTGTAACAAACTGAAAACAATCTTCAACTCTATCTTATCTTGTTAGCACACCAAACTAGTTTTCACATAGGTCTCCACATCATCACCCATGTTAGGCTAATAAAACCTATCATCCAAAAGAGCCAAAGTACAGTGCATACCTGGATGACTAGCCCATCTCAAATCAAGACATTCCTTCATGAATTCTTTATGAAGTTCCCATATTGAGGCACATAAAGACGATGTCCCCAAGTGTATAATAATTCTCCTTCAAGCCAAAACAGCCTCGGTTTTCCATCTTTGGCAAGCTCGATCAAATTTTTTGGATGTGGGATCCTCAGGCAATCACTTTCGAATGCGCTCCACTAGAGGACTAGTGGGTTGGCTGATTGCTGCAAGCTCCATCTTTCAACTAAGCGCATCAGCCATAGTGTTGGCACTCCCCGACATGTATTCCATGCTAAAATCAAACTCCGCTAGTAAAACCTGCCAACGAGCCTGCTTGGGAGACAACATTTTCTGGGCTAGGAAATAACTATTTGCAACATTATTAGTGAATACCACGAACCTGGATTTCAGCAAATAGTGTCTCTATGTAATATCCCTAAACTGGGTCTAGTAGATTTGGGTATATTTTTCAAGTTCCAAGCGTGAATTTAGGAATTTATCGGGTTAATAGTAATTTTTTTAATTTAATTTAGAAGGTCAATTACATCTAAAATCAATTAAAAAATAATTTGAAAAAATAAAAATATTTTTTAAAAATTAATTTTAAAGTAATTAAATAATTATTAGTGAAAATAATTAATTTAGGTCGAAAAAGAATTTTAAAATAATTTTTATTAGGGTTAATTTGAGTTAAATTTAAATATTAATTAAATTGGATTTAATTGTAAAATAAGGGAAATTTTGGAGTGTTTATTTGGTAAATAAACCTTTAAATTTAGAATTTTTGAAGGAAATAATCAATTGGTAAAGTAAGGGAAATGTGGGAGTGGCCATTGGGCAAATTTCCCAATTTTTAAATTTCTGGTGAGTTATTTCAATTTTAAACACAATGCATCTAGTCTACTTTTCAAACTATTTTCATCAAATTAGAGAGCTATAAAATTCATTTTTTTGCATGGTTTTAAAGATCTATCATTAGATAATAGATTCAACAAAATTCCTTCTCAAAATACTTTCTCTTTTTACTTGAAATTATTCACAAAAGTAGCAAAAAATATTCTGAATTTTCTCATGATTCTTGAATCAAAATTTCCAATCAAAGGATTTAGAACGAATCAAAGGTAATTATTATTTCTAAACTTATTTTTATGATGATTAGAAGCATATTTACATGATTTTTTTTTATCAATGCCATCTTCTTCAAAAGCTTAAGGTGCTTTAATGGTGGATTTTGAATTTTGAGAGGAAATCCACAAATCAATGGATGTTCCAACTCAAAATAGATCTATTAGAAGGTTTTTGATCTTATTTATCAAGATTAAACATGTTTTGGAAGGTAATTTAAAGAATTTCAAATTTCATCATCTTCATAAACCGATTTTCTAGATTTTTGTGAAATTTATTTAAATGTGAAATTGATGCTTCGTATATGTTTATTTGGTCTAGTATTGATGTTTGGAAGTGATTAGGTGTGCTAGAGTGATTGATTTTGTAAGGAATCGCTTTTTTGACTTGATGATATAAATTCGATAAGGTAACTTTGAGTGAGAATTTCGTGTAGCCTAGTTGATGGAAATTTGTGTTTATTATATCTTTGAAATGGTGGTAATATCTATTTTATCTCCGTTGAAGCTCTGAATCTTGAATAGGATCGAGCTAATCGAAATTGAAGCTTGGATTTACTTGGTTGATCACTTGGTTATGGTTGAGTTAGTTGTGTGGTGAGTGTTATTAAAGGGAGATTTGGTAAATTGACCCTCACTTATACTTAATTGGATGATTAATTACTGATTGCAAATATTTAATTGAGTTTTGGTTGGTTAATTTTGCAAGATTGTTGATATATGTTTAAGTGATGAAATTTTTGTTCAGTGATTTTATGTGCTTGATTTGATTGATTATAATAGTGAACCAAGCAAGCATGCTGGAGTTTTTGGTTCACGGTATGTTGATATTTCAATTGATAAGTGAACATTGATAATAGGTAATTGGTATGCTATGTTTAATTTGATGTTAAAATGGTTATGTTACATGATTTACATATGCATTTTGGCACTTTAAATTGAGCACATTATTGATTGAAATTATGTTATGATTGATTGGTTATATTAACATTATAGCATTGTGGATCCATTGGATATATTTGGCATGCCATAAGATTTATGAGTACTCACCATATTGATATGTTACTTGTGAGCAATGAGGCTCTAGATGGACTGATTTGGAGTGGATAAGGAAGTGTTAAGCTTGTGTCTCCACTCAGCGAGACTGATTTGAGGCGATATAAGGGAGCATGTGGCCTCGTCCCACTCAATTTGAGACTGATTTTGATTCTGATTGGGAGTAAAGAGATCCATTTATCCAATGTATGATCACTCGATTAAGCCATGATTGTATATGCTAATATAAATGTATGAAATGTTATATGCTAAAATGATGATTATATGCCATGATTAATTATGATTTTTGATACATGGTTGAGCGTATGACATTGAACTATTATGGATTGATATTGTGATTGGAAATTTGTATTTGATTGGTTTCAATTTAAGCATGATTTGGGTGCTAATTTACTCCTCCTTTTGTTAACATTCACTAAGCTTTTTAAGCTCACACCCTCACATTCGTGTAGTTAACTGACGGGATTGAGGAGCTGAGGAGCTGAGTAAGAGAGTTCCAAGAGATTAAAGCTTGGTAGAGATTTAGTTACATGTTTTAGAGATGTTAATCGGGCATTGTGGAACTTCCGAGACTTAGTTTAATTTTGGTTGTAATTGGACTTGGACATTGGACATTTTTAATTTTGGATGGATTTATAATATCATATATGCATGTTTGAGTATGATTGTTGAAGAATTAATAGTGTATTGTTGCTTGATAAGATGGTGTCTGAAGCATGATGTTTACACTAACCATTGTCTAAATGAAGCTTCCATGGAGTGGTTTATTAACGACTAAGGTACGCCATTGTTTGAATTAACCAGTGGGTAATATACATGAAATTAAATGTTTAATTCTATTTAATTGAGGCTTAATTGATATTAATAAATTCAATTGAAGGTGTATGAATATTTAGATATTTAATTGTAACTAAATGGGGTTTAATGGGCCATTAAAATACTCAAAATCTAGTTTAAAATCAAATTTTTCACATAAAAAAGCTGCAGTGCACTGTTGGGAGTTTGAATTCTAGTCTTTTTAAATTGGTTCTTTAGTCCATTTAAATTACAAATTAGTCCTGTAACTTGATAAGTCTAGTTAGAGCCTTGAATGATAAGGAAACTTGATAAAATTTTAGGATTAGACTTGTAATTGATAAAATTTGTTAGAAACACACTCAATTTAGTATTCGGGTATAGTAATGATAGTTTGAAATTGTTACAATTTAGTCCTTAATGATAAAGCTTGAGTTAGACATAGAAAATAAATTCAGATTAAGCTAAAATTTTTAGGGCTTACGTAAATTTACGAAAAGAGGGTTGGTAAATGTATAGATCTAAATTTGGGTTAGTTTAACCATAGATGGTAAAATGATAAAATTGCCCTTAAGTTAAATTACTTATAAATAGTTTAAAATTGGTTCAAAAATTGCTTCCGCATTAATAAATAACTAATAAATAGATAAGATTGAGGTGTTATAAGGTTGGGGTGTGTCTTGGGAGGTCGTTAGCTGAAGAGTCACTAAGGTGGCTAATGTAACGCTTTGAATTTGGGACGGTTCATCCTAGTCGGGTTTGGGGAGTCAGGTTTCATGTGCGTAGCTGTAACGCCCCAAAAATCCCGAACCTTTCTTTTTCAGTTTTGATGCGAAATTTGAGCTTAATATTGTAGCCAAGCGTTATGTATGTGTTAGTAGTCCCTTGATTAAGTTTTGAGTCCAAGCTTTAAGGTGAAGGAATTTTTAATTAATTATTAAAAAAACCAAGGCAGTGAGTAGTTAGGCTTTTAAATAAAAATGAGGAAAAATGGCATCAAAGAGCCTTGTGGTGGAGTGGCTAAGAGATGCCACTTAGGGTATAGGAAGGTGGCGTTATGGGCTAGCAAGGAGATCCTAGGTTTGAATCTTAGCTTAGTATTTTCTTAGGAGTTTAATTTTAGCCTTCTAGAAGGTTGGAAGTGGTGTGATGATGGACTCTAAGGAGAGTGATCAGAAGAGAAAGTTTAGGAAAAGGATTGGGGAGTTATTAGGGATAAAAATAAGGAGATGAGATGGGGAAGAGGTGGAGCCGATTGGGGACTTTAGGGGTAGCTAAGTTTCGGCTATAGGCTATATATATGTGGTGTCGAATTTGAGGTCCTAGTTAATGCTGAATCCCTCATCTCTTTCTTTTTCTTTGTCATGCCGATTTTCATTCTTTTACCTCCCGAATTTTTGTTAGTTTTAGCTGAATTCATTTTCCCTCACTTGCTAAATCTTTTCTATTCTTTCTCTTCTCAAATTCTCCTAGATTTACCCTTGGTTTAGTTGAATCCTTCTTCTACTCTTCTTCTTTAATTTGTGCCAAATAAACCTTATTCACCATATTAGATTAAAAGCCGAAAAGCTGAAAAGTCCTTGTGCTGATTACTCTGTTGGTGTAAGTACCTTATTTGTTTTTCAGTTACTATTGTTAATACCGATTACTCCTCTCCCTCACTCTTTCTAACCGGTTTGGTAGGGGTTTAGTACCAAATCTTGATCATCCAAGTCCCTGCCGAATTGTTCCTTAAGCGTTTTGGGTTTAGGTAAGTATTCCCTATTTTTGGTTTCAAGGATGGGTCAAATGTACCAAGGTGACTTAAATTAGGTGCGAATCACTCGCTATTTTGATGCAGATCTGAAATATAGTTGAGGCTAGTGATTTAAGAAGGGTATTTAAGGTAATCGCTCAAGGTAAGGGGATTGATGAAGTTTCGGTTTTGGTAAATATATATATATGCTAAGTATTCGATTAATTGAAGGGTGATATCATTGTAGGTTCGTGGCTAAAGGAATTGCAGTACACTTATTGCCAGGTGTGTACATACACTATACACACGCATCAGGTTGGCAAAATCCCGAAATGCCGAAAAGCTGAAAGTTGGCTATAGTAGTCTTGCGAGTGCACGAACACTTGTGAGGGGGAAACCAATAGGTTACCAGAAACCCCATGAGCGATCTCATGGACTTGGGTCGTGTATTGGCCAATTGGGCCGGGATGGGCCAAATGGGCCCCATGGGCCATAGGGCCCATAGTAGACAAAACTGATAATTTGTTACTAAGTGATGAAATAAGCATATAGTTGCATGAATCTGTATAAGATTGGGCCTAATGGGTCATATTTATGTGATTGGGCCTAAAGGGCCATATATGTAGGTGATTGGGTCTGATGGGCTAAATGATATAGGTAAGTAAGTGGGCTCACTAGGGTTTTATAGTCTTGTAGGCCTAGTTCCTAATGATTTCTCAAATACTCATAAAACTTCAATAACTATAAAGCAAGTTCGTGGGCAAGTCGTGCAGTTAAGGTGTGGTAATTGGCATATGCATGTCTAGGATTGGATCTAGGGTGAGCTTGGTACTTAAGCGGTCTTGATGACCCACTTCCTCTTCTTTGGAATCCTATTTGGTGCATAGTGTCTGTTCACTTTGACCAACGAGGACTTGTTGACGGCCAAAGTTCATAATTAAAACCCATACTATTAAGAATTACCAAAATACCCCAATAGGGTAGAACTACTAAAACACCCTTGTAGGGTAGAATTACTGAAATACCCTTGTAAGGTAGAATTACCAAAATACCCCTAGGTAGTAAAATGACCAAAATACCCCTATGTTTATGAGTATGATTAATACATGTTACATGTTATTTGCTACATTCATGTATTACAATGTTGCATATGGGCTGGGATTTTGAATGGAGGAAGTGTCATTGAGGGTCGCACGGTCGCTTGATGACTGTGGATCCACTGTAAAGCTTTAAGCCACTGAGCAGCTTTGCTGCACCATTAAGTACTGCTGTAACCAGTACTACACTATATATAAGCAGCTATGCTACACCATTAAGTGGGCCGCATTAGTTCCACACCGGGTTGTAATAAGGACGAGTGGGTCGAGTATCTCCCCATAGGAGTGTGGGTTGGAAGGGGGTGTACAGGATGATGGGATATAAGCATTGCATACATGAACTGTGATCTAATGTTGAAATGGGCTTCGGCCCAGTTAAATGTGCTATGTGGAAATCAATATGGGCTAAAACCCTATTAAGGCCAAGGGCCACCATACTTGTATTGGGCTCAGGCCCAAAATGATTTGATTAATGCATGCTATTGTTTGTTGAGGGTTGTACACATTGAGTTTCGAAACTCACTTCCTCTTTTAATATTTTCAGGTGACCCTCAGTAGGCGGTTCGACAGATGGTGGGGCTTAGAGGTGGCCAGCTAGCAAGATATTATTATTTGGATTTTCTTTAGAATTCTTAGTATTTTGAAATTATTTTAGTTCAGATTGTAATAAGGCCTTATCTCTGGTTTTTATTTCATTATTGTTATTATGTTTTATACTTAGAAACAAAATATGGATTTAGTTGCTTCATCCACTTTTCAATATTATCTAAAATTTATGGTTGTTGTTTTTTTTAAAATTAAGCTTCCGCAGTAAATATTTTCCAAGTAATTAGTAATTTATAACAAGAAATAGCTTTTAAATACACCTCATTTTGAAAAGAAATATAGATAAGGATTTTACTTAACTTTTTCTTAAGAAAGGTTTTCAATGAAAACAAGGTTTTCATAAAAACACTTTAATGTGACACGCTGGATTCGGCCATAGCGTCTGGGCCGGGTTTGGGGTGTTACAGTAGCGTAAACAATGCACCATAGTGGTCATCTCTTTTTCTTTGACTATGTATCACCTTTTCGTCTCATTAAGCTTTTGACTCTCTAAAGTAGCTGGATGTCCATCTTGCATTAGTACTCCCCAATCGCATAGTATGATGCATTCGTGTGCACCTTATATGCCTTTAAAAAGTCTAGAAAAGTAAGTACAAACTCACTCGTTATTGCTTGCTTCACTTGGTTAAAGGCATTCTCGCACTGAGGGTCTTAATCCCACACTTTACCCTTTTTCAACAAATTTGTCAAGGGTGCAGTGATTTTGGGGTAGCCTTCAATGAAGCGTCGATAATTTGCCAACCCAAGGAAAGACTGCAACTCCATTACTTTCGTTGGTGGCTCCCAATCAGTAATGGCTCGAACTTTTCTTTCATCCATTTGAATCATGCCACCTCTCACAATGTGACCTAGAAATGACACCTCTCGTTGTACAAATAAGCATTTCTCCTCTTTGGCATATAGCTCACTTTCCCGCAAGGTTAGGAACACCTCCCTCAAATGTCCCACATGTTCCTCAAGCGGCTTGCTGTACACCACAATATCATCAAGATAAACAACTACAAAAACATTTATGAAAGGTTGCAATACCTTATTCATTAGGTTGCACTAACTTAAAAAGACCCATATTGAGTCACACAGGTGGTCTTGGGCTCATCCCCTTGGCTACTCTCACTTGGCGGTACCCTGATAACAAATCCAACTTAATAAACCATCTCGCACTACTAAGTTGATTGTGTAACAGCCTAATTTAAGGCCAAGTCGAAACAGTGGTTTCGGGACCACGAATCCGAAGTAGAAAAATTCACTGTGATAAATTTTTAAGGTCTATAGTATGATTGAATACATGTGTAAAATCTCGTTAAGAAATTTTATCGATAGATAGTCTAATTTGACTATTAGGACTAAATTGCAAAAAGTGCAAAATATGTGTTCTAGAAGCATTGGGTGCTTAATTATAATGAATTTGTAAATTAGAGGTCCTTATTTAGTAATTAGACCATTATATATTATGATGGACAAAAATGGATATGGAAGGGTTGTAACACCCCTTACCCGTGTTTGATGCCGGGATAGGGTACAAGGAGTTACCTAATTAATACACACACAAACATACGTTCTTGGATCAATAAACTTCATTCTAAATTAAAACTTTTCAAACCTTGTCTTATAACCTTTAATATGGACTTACGAGGCCCAAAACATGTTTTAGAAACAATCTGGGACTATTCCGAGTACTTAGAAAACTTTCAAGAAAAACTACTAAAAATAGGGCACACGCCCGTGTGGATAGGCAACACGCCCGTGTGGCTTTAGAATATGGCCATGCTGAAGGCTCATGTGGTTCACACGGCCTAAGCATATAGCGACATGCCCGTGCTCCTCGTCCGTGTGGATTTATTTTCTAACATCTAACCTATAGGGGTTTTCACATGGCTTGACACATGCCTATGTCCCTGGCCCGTGTCCCTCATACGGTCTTGACATACCTGTGCCCTATCCCGTGTGTGAAAACCTTGAATTCTATTTTTGACGTCAGCAACAATTTAAGGTCACACGGCGATGGCACACACTTGTGTGCTAGGCCGTGTCTTTTACACGGTTGAGACACACAGCCGTGTCTCAGACTGTGTGGTTACTACTGGGTATTTAATTTTGCCAACTTAAGGTGCAGGGGACACACGGCTTAACCACACGCCCATGGGGCGGACCGTGTGTCACACACGGCCTAGACACACGCTTGTGTGTCTACCTACGTGGACAAAATAAGGCTATCTACCAAGCCATTTGCCACCCTGAAACAAGATCAAACACATACCCATTTCATAACAGTGCACAAATACTCAACCAATAACCATCATTTACATATATCAATAAAAATATTAGCCACCATCCATGGCTTTATACAAAATGAGGTAATTTATATCAAGCCAACACATTTGGCCGATTTCTCAATAACACAAAACACAAATTGACTAAGTCCCTATACATGCCATTTCTCAAAATACCAAAAACTACTTATACCGAATGCTTTAGTTGATAGTGTGAACGAAGCCTCTAACGTCCTTTGATCCACGAGCTAATTAGACGGCACTATAAAAAAATGGAAAGAGAAAGGGAGTAAGCATAAAGCTTAGTAAGTCGTAATTAAATAAATGATAACAATTTACCATGCTTTAACATACTTACAACATATCATAATTTGCACATGATATGAAAATAGCTACAAGCATAACTTACTCATTTTCATCTCTTACTAATCATACAACATAAGTTTGAGCTCACATATCATATATTTCATGTTGGTACTTGTAATACTCACAATATCATCAATATTTCTCATTCTTTACACAAACTTTAGATTTCCTGTTGAACCCTTTAGAATACGAAAGGATATTCAATAAGCCTCAAACAGAGGGTATTTTGTCGATGCCATGTCCCAGACATGGTCTTACACTGGCTCACATGTCAAGTCGATGCCATGTCCCAGACATAGTCTTACACTGACTCTCATATATTGAAGTCGATGGCATGTCCCAGACATGGTCTTACACTGGCTCTCCTCTATCCGTGCTAATGCCATGTTCCAGACATGGTCTTACACTGACACATATCAAAGCCAATTCCATGTCCTAGACATGGTCTTACATTGGCTCACATATCGAGGCTGATGCCATGTCCCAAACATGGTCTTACACTAGCACTCGTATCAACGCCGATGCCATGTCCCAGACATGGTCTTACAATGGCTTGCACAGATCAGTGTCGATGCCATGTCCCAGACATGATCATACGCTGACACATAATGAGGCCGATGCCATGTCCTAGACATGGTCTTACACTAGCTCTCGTATATCCCTAGTGCCATAGCATGAATATCCGATCTATTTATACGGTTCAACCGGGGGTTCATCACATTAAATCAAATTTATGCCAAATCAATAATCTCATAAATGATATAAAAAATGATGCATTATATACATACAACTTACCTCGGTATACAAAATGTAAGTAACTAATTGACTTAATCCACTTACTTGGCCTTCCCATAGTCCAGGTCCAGATTTCATATTTCTTGATCTATAATAATAAAAATTCACTAATTCAATTACCATTTTAAAATAGGCATTCTAAAATTCACATTTTGGTAAAATGACCATTTTGCCCTTAGACTTTCATAAAATGATGATTTTACCTCTAGGCTCGGAAATCGTTTTATCAAATTTCCTTATTATCCAAGCCTAACTGAATTCTTTTAACTTTTATGGCAGTCCACAATTTTAATTATTTTATGCATTTACTACAAAATTTACAACCTTTACAACTAGTGTAACACCCCTTACCCGAGACCGTCGCCGGAGTTGAGCACGAGGCGTTACCAGACTTACCTTACTAGTTCGGGGCATAAAAATTTGCTTTTAAAATTAATTCATTCACATTCATTCAATATATCCTTAAAATGAGCCCTCGAGGCCCTAAACATGTAATTGGAATGGTTCGGGACCAAACCGGGAACATTTAAAAATTTTCCAATTACTTACACAAATTAAAACAATTTATTTCACTGTTCATAATAAAACTATCCACCTAAGTAGCAGTCACTAAATTAGTTATAACTCGAGTTACGAAACTAAAATTTAAATCCGTAAATTTTCCCTGAAACTAGACTCATATATCTTCTTACCATAATTTTCTAGAATTTTTGGTGTAGCCAATTAGTACAGTTTATTAGTTAAAGGTTTCCCTATTTCGCAGCCCAGCGGACCTGACCTCTCCTCATTAAAAATCAATTATATCTTAATACAATTTTCATATAGTGTTTCCACTTGTTTCTAATGAAAATAAACTCACTAAGGGGTCTATACATATATATTATGACTCATAATTCTTTTTGTACAATTTTTAGTGAATTTCTAAAATCAAAGTAGAGGATCACAAAGTCACTCTGTACCAGTCTCGAAATAATTTAAATATCTTATAATATAGACTTCCTTTGCTTGCTCTGTTTCTTTCTTATGAAAATAGACTTAATAAGCTTTAATTATATATCTTATTCACCATTTAATTCCATTTATAAAATTTTTAGTGATTTTTCAAATTCACATCATTGCTGTTGTTACAAAATTGTTTCATGGCCAACTTTTACTCCATCATTTCTTTGCATAAACTATCATTTAGGCATACATAACATCAAAACATGTTCTTAATTAGCCATTTCAATAGCTAATCATTATCAAGTATTCCCATGCCATTCTTTAGTCATATCATAAGAACATACACACAAAATAGCCAAGTCCCTATACATGCCATAACTCAAAACATTTCAAACTACAAAATACCGAGATAGCCTTTGATAATGTGAGACAAACTCCGACATCCTTTTGGTTCTCGGATTGGCTTGACTACACTATAAAAGAGAGAAAGGAAAAAGAGTAAGCTACAATACTTAGTAAGTTTATAAATAAATAAATGACAACATTCACCAAGTATAAATATACTCATATTATACCATCAACTAACAAAATCTTTATTTTACTTCTCCACTTACTCTTTAACTTTCCTATTTATCATTCCTTTACCTAAACTTTCTTGTAACATAGCTTGTATATTAGCCCAATGAACCATTTGGAATACTAGGGGCACTTGGGTTTTCCTGCTTGATAATAGCCTGCCAATGCCATGCTCTAGGCATGGTCTTACATGGGATGTTCCCTATCCTGCCAAAGCTATATATTTTATATGGACTTACATGGGTGTTCCTCAACTGTCTCAACTTGCCAATGCCATATGTCTGATATGGACTTACATGGGATGTTCTTGAACTGTCGCAACCTGCCAATGCCATATGTTTGATATGGACTTATATGGGATGTTCCTGAACTGTCTCAACCCAAAATGTCATGACATTCCGTATCCTATACATTCCTAAGGTTCGAACGGGCTTTCTGATACTTTTTCTCTGTTATCTCATATTTGAATCAACTTGGAATATTCTCATAAAATAAATGTATATAGGCTGGAAATTAACAACATTAATATAAAATATCAAAATATTGCATTTATTTACCGTAAACTTACCTCGGAGCAAAATACGATCAACTTGACAACTTAATCTTCTACCTTTTTCTTTCCTCGGTCTATTCCCAAATTTCATTCATCTTGATCTATAATTAGCAAATTTAGCTTATTTAATACTCACATTTATCAAAACAGTCCTTAACTCTAACTTTGGCAAAATTGTGATTTTCCCCTAAACTTTTGCATATTTACACTTTTGCCCCAAAGCTCAGAAATTAAACTTTTTTCCCTAATTCTTATGTTTTAGGACATGCTGATCATTTTCCCTTAATAGCAACATCAAATTCTCACTCTAACATGTACTTATGAACATTAGGTATTTTTACCGATTATGTCATTTTACTCGTTTTCACTTAAAATCGAGTAGCATAAGTTGTTCAACATAATTTAAAACCTCATATTCTATCATAAAACATCAAAATCAACATATTTCACCTATGGGTATTTTCCCAAATATGAACCCTAGGTTAAATTATTGCTAGAATAAGCTAAATCAAGTTACCGGGACTCCAAAAACATAAAGAACATTAAAAGCGAGGCTTGGAATCACTTACTATGGAGCTTGGAAGCTTGAAACAAACCCTAGCTATGGAGAACCCTTGACATTCGACCACTTCAAGAAGATGATAGCAATTTTGCCATCTTTTTCCCTTTTTAATCTTTTTAATTACCAATTGACTAAAATGCCCTTCATTAAAACTTTGGTTACTTCTACCTATGTATGTCCATTTTTGTCCATGAAAACCTAATGGTATAGTTACCATTTAAGGACCTCTACTTCAATTATGCTCTTTAATTTAATCCTTTCCTATCTAGAACTCATATTTATCAACTTTTGCAATTAAGCCCTAATAGGCAAATTAAACATGTAATTCATGAAATTTTCTATCAATATTCTAACAAATATATCTAATCACTCGGCAAATCATAAAAATTTATCGGAGTAAACTTTTTTTATCTCAAATTCGTGGTTTCGCAACCACTATTCCGTTTAGGCCTTATTTCAGGATGTTACAACTAGGTCCATTTTAGGTGTTTTCCATGAACACCACTTCACCAAAGTTGTTTATTTAACAACCAAGATTCATTTTCTTCCATAAAATTTCAGCAAACAACATAAACACTTTCATGGAAAAACCCTAAACTCTTAATCATTTTGCAAAATAGTCCCCTTAATAGCTAGCTCATGCTACAAGGGTCCCAAATGTACAAAAATCTTCAAAAATGACTACCAAAATCACTTACTTGTAAGAGGATGGCTTGGCTGAGTTTTAAGCTCCAAAAATCCTTATCTTTGCTGAGTATTTCAGTGGAGAAGAAGAAAGGAAAAATATGATATTTTCCTCCCTTTATTTTATTTTATTTTAGTCAATTTAGTCATCAAAACTCACCTAATATTGACTTTTCTATTCTTTTTGTCTCATGGTCGGCCACCCCTATTAAAATGGGTGTATTTTCTCATTAAAGACCCTCAATTATGGTTCTCTAGCTGTTTAGCACTAGTTCCTAGTAATAAAAATCATTTGCCCTTTATGCGATTTAGTCCCTTTTTCGCAATTAAGCTCACAATCGCATAAATTAATTCACCAAAATTTTCACGCACTCATATAATTATGCTATAATACATAAAATAATATTGGAAAATAATTTCCCGAACCTCAGATTTGTAGTCCCGAAACTATTGTTCCGACTAAGCCCAAAATCAGGCTGTTACAATGGTAAAATTTCAAAGAAAGGCTTTAAGGGCATTTTGGTCGTTTGGTTAATAAAAGAATAAAAAAGGGAAAATAAAGTCAAAATTGTGCTCATCTTTCTCCTACCTTGGTCGAATTTCACAAGGAAACCATAGCTAGGGTTTCTTCAACTTTCAACCTTAATAATAAGTGCATCCTAGCCCCGTTTTTCATGCTCTTTACATTTTTGAAGTCGTTATCACCCAATTTACCTATTTCTACCATTATTTTGAAGTAGCGTTTATGTTTAAAAATTTACCCATGTGTGATATGCATGCATTTTGATGTCTAATGGTAGAAAATGAATGTTAGTTATATGATAAATGACTTTTGCTAAGTGATTTTCGATAAAAATATAAAAAAGGACCTATTTGCAAAAGTTGTAAAATGTGCATAAAAATATGTGAATAAATGAAAAATGTGGGCTGCTGTAAGCATGTAATAGGTACAGTTAGGCTTGGGTTTTGAGAAAAATGAATACTTTTCGTTTTACGAGCCTAAGGACTAAAGTGTAAATAAGTGAAAAGTTAGGAGCAAAAATGTAATTTTTCCATAATATGAATTTCAGGCTAAATTGAATAATGTGATAATTTAATGAGCTAAATTTGTTATTATAGATCAAGAAAGATGAGGTTCTGACCTAGATCGAGGAAAGAACAATGTTGTGGACTAAATTGCAATATTAGTAATTATTTTGTACTGAGGTAAGTTTGTATGTAAATAATGCATCATTCTATTTTGTTTTTAATTCTTTAATGTTGTATAAAATGTGTGAATGATTTATGTGACATAATCGACAAAGTTTCGATAAGTGAGGAAAATCCCGATTGAACCTTAGGAATAGAATAGGATATGAGTGACATGTCACTAGGAACCTATGTGTGATTATATGCTTATGTGATTCTGGGTGCTAATCTTGTACATCTACTAGTGGCTAGGTAATCCTGCATATGTTGTGGATACCTATCAGCTTATGTGAGCAGCATTGAGTAGCTACATCCCGACCATCAGCTTGTGTGAGTAGACCCGTGACTAGCTCGAGCACGAGCATGTATGTGAAATGTGATATGAGGTAGCATGGCTACATATGTGACCTTTATGTGCAAACCTTCCGTGTATCAATTAATATTCCAAGTGTTCAACGAGAATGATAAAGACGTGAAAATATGTGTTTGTATGACGATGTGGTACATGTGTGTACGTGAAATTCATAAGTATAAATTCTATAAGTGATGATCGTATGGTAAGACTGTACTTGAGTACGTAAGTTTATGAGATTTCAATGATAGATGTATTATTTTTCATTATATGAAATTGCATGGTTATTAGGTGGTTATGGTGTTATTTATTTGCATAGATACTTACTAAGCTTTTTAGCTTACTCCCTTTACTTTCCCTTGTCTTATTGTGTCACCAAACTGACTCGAAATCGGGATGTGTCGAAGGCTCACATCACACTATTAGAAACATTATTTTGGGTATTTGATAATTGTGATATTTTTGAAAGGATGGCATGTATATAGACTTGGTCATTTTATTAAGCGTCATATTTGATTTGGCCAAAAATGTTGGCCTAAGTTAGTTGAAGGTTCATTTTGTATAAGGCATGTGTGACCACACGGCCTACCCACATGGGCATGTGACTCTCTAAAACATGAAAATTTTTTTAAGTGTTCCAAGGTTTTTGATTTAGTCCCAAACTACCCCTGATGTATGTTTTGGGTCTCGTAGGCCCGTGTAAAGGATGATATGTATATGTATGAATGGTTTTGTTTTGAATGAAATTTTATGGCCCGATTTGGTACGATTGTTTATGTTTAAGTCCGGTAATACCTCGTACCCTGTCCCGGAGTTGGACTATGGTAAGGGGTGTTACAGATCGAACAAATCTACAATAAGAGGAATAGGATACCTGTTCTTCACAGTGATCTTGTTTAAAACCCAATAATCAATGTACAATCTCAAAGATCTATCATGCTTCTTTTGGAACAACACCAACGTACCAAGTGGGGCTTTAGATGGTCTAATAAACTTGACATCTAATAGCTTCGTCAACTGTTTCTACAATTCCTCCAACTCAGGTGGAGACATTCAATATGGGGCCCTAGCTGGCGGCTTAGTATTTGGCATCAACTCGATCCTGTGGTCCACCTCCGTCTTAAGTGACAACTTTTTGGGCAACTTCATTGGCATTACGTCTTGAAAGGACTTCAATAACTGACTCAATTTCTTTGGAATTTCACCAACGAATTTCACGTCCTTATCGACCTTCAAGGTGGTTAAATAGAAGACTTCATCTCTACGTACTCCTTTAGTGAATTGCATTGCAGAAAAATTTTTCCCTTCTTTGCTTCTTTTCTTCTTTATTCGCACCATACATTGATGGTTTAAATCAGAGATCACCATGTAATTACCAAAAGGAAAAATACTTGCATTAAGTTGATCAAGTAATCTTAATTCAATTACACTATCATATTCATCAAGTGGTATTACCTTAATGGTTGCTTTACCAGTCCAATTGCCAAGTTTGAGTTCCACCCCTTTTGCTATACCAATTATAGGAATGCTTTTTTTTGAGTTCACTGTTTTAATTCAACCCGAATCTTTCTCAATTTTGAGATCAAGTTCCCTCACCATCACTTTAGACATGAATAAATCTGATGCACTAGTATCAACAAGTACAAGTACATTTAATTGTCTGTCAGCCATAATGATGTCTACAAACATCAGCCCATTACTCTCATTGTCTTCGACACCACCTAATGTCACACTAAGACTTTTGGTGTCATCTTCAGCCTTCTCGCGCACCTCTATGGCATTGGATATGGATTTTTTTATACAGTCCCTTATATAATGTGAGCCTTGACAAAGATAGCATCTTAATGACCTTTTTCTCTCCCATGGCTTACCTTGACTAGCTCTTGGGCTTTTGCCATTCTTTTCCGCTTGATCCTTGTCTCCCTCACCATTGCCTTTGAGTTTTGATTTGGGCTTGGAAGACTCATTGTTATCAAACTTTCTTCCCTCAATATTGTAGAAATTATCTACCTCAGCCATGGCTATGGTCAATTTAGTGATACCTAGGCAAAGCAAGTCTTACTTTTTCCATATTTTCTATAACAGCTCGAATTTGGGCTTAGTCAGAATAGTGATTTCAAAATCACTTATCTGAGGTTGGAGAAAATTATTTTAGCATTATTTTATGTGTTATAGTATTTTTATAAGGGTGCATGAAAATTTTGGTGAATTAATTTACGCGATTGAAGGCTCAATTTTGAAAAAAGACTAAATCGTATAAAGGGTAAAAGTTGTGAATTGCTAGAAAAGGGTGTCAAATAACCATAAGTCTTAATGTGGAGGTCTTTAAAGTGCAAATAGGCCAATAATTTAGCGTTGGCCGGCCATGGAGAGACAAAAGAATGGAAAAGTCAAAATTAGGTGGGAATTTAGTGACAATTTTGACTAGTTTTATTATTAAACAAAACAACAAGGCTATCATCTTTTCTATCTTCTTCTTCCATAGAATTTTTTAGCAAACTTAGGGGTTTCTGGAGCTTTAAAAATTTCAGCCATTCATCATCTCTACAAGTAAGTGATTTTGATGGTTTTTCTTGAAAATTTTTGTACTTTTAATACCCTTGTAGCATGGGCTACATAATGAGAGGACTATTTTGCAAAATGGTTGAAAGTTTAGAATTTTTCCATGAATGTATGAATGTGGTTTTCTGGAATTTTATGGAAGAAAATGAGTTATTGTTGTTAAATAAACAAGTTTTGTAAAAGGGTGTTCATGGAAAACACCTAAATTGGACTAAATTGTAAAGTTGATAAGTTGTTGGTACTTGTGTGAAATAAAGAGAATTTGGGGTAGCCATAAGAGTAAAAAGAGTTTGGTTAGGCTTGGTTAATGAGGAAATTTGATAAAAATTAATTTTCGAGCCTATGGGTAATATGGTCATTTTACCAAAGTCTAGGGGCAAAATGGTTATTTTGCCAAATTATGATTCTTGACTTGTTTAGATTAAATTGGTGATTAAATTAGTGAATTGTTATTGTTATAGATCAAGATTTACAAAATTTGAACCTAGACTGTAGGAAGGCCAAACAAATCAACTAAACCGAGTAGTCATTTCCATTTTGTATATCGAGGTAAGTTATAAGTAAATAATACAACATTACTAATTTTTATGCATGAAATTATTGTTTCTTCATAAGATAATGCATTGTGAAGTGAGCTATGCATGAGAATGTTATTTGAGCATGAATTGTTGAATGATGATTTTTAGTCATGAAATGATGAGAACATTTGTAATAGAGCCCGATTGAACTGTAGGAATAGATTGGATATTTTTTACCGAGATACGAGGGATATACGAGAGCTAGTATAAGACCATGTTTGGGACATGGCGTCGGCCTCGTTATTTGTTAGTGTAAGACAATGTCTGGGACATGGTATCGACACGGATATGTGAGCCAGTGTAAGACCATGTTTGGGACATGGGGCATTGATATGAGTGCTAGTGTAAGACCATGTCTAGGACATGGAATCGGCTTGGATAGGTGTCACTGTAAGACCATGTTTGGGATATGGCATCAGTACGGATAGAAGAGAGCCAGTGTAAGACCATGTTTAGGACATGGCATCAGCCTCGATGCATTGAGAGTCAGTGAAAGACCATTTTTGGGACATGACGTTGACTTGATATGTGAGCTAGTTTAAGACCATGTCTAGGACATGGCATCAGCTTGATACCCTATGTTGGAGGCACATTGAATATCCTTTCGTATTTTAAATAGTTCAACGGGAAATTTTAAAGTTAGTGATAACTTTGAGAGGTATTATGGTGATTTTTTAAGTGGTGCAGGTACCTCAATGAAATGTATAAAATACGAGCTCAATAGAATGATGTATGATTAGTAAAGTATGATAACGAGTAAGTTATGTTATGGCCATACTTTGTATCATGCATAGACTATGATGTATTGAAAGCATGTTTTAGCATGGTAAATTGTTGTCTTTTATTTACTTATAACTTACTACACTTTACACTTACCCCTCTCCTTTCCATTTTTTTTAGTGCCGCCTAACTAGCTCGTAGATCAACGGACGTCGGAGGCTTCGTTCACACTATCATCCAAAGCTTTCGGTATAGTTAGTTTCTAGCTTTTTGAAAAATGGCATGTATAGGGACTAGACTTAGTTTAATGTCATGTTATTTTGGGCCAAATGTGTTGGCTTATTTTGAAGATGCACTATTTTGTATAAAGCCATGTATATTGGCAAACTATTGATAATGGTGGATAAATGCAAATGATGTTTTTATAATGTGCAAAGTATTGTGGATGAATATGTTGGGATGCCAAATTATGGCCATTGATTCAGTATTTGAGACTTGTTATGTTTTGGTATGTGTTTAACTTTGTTTCAGGATGGCAAAAAGGCTTGGCATATAACCTTATTTTGTCCACACGAGGTGGACATACGGGCATGTGTCTAGGCCGTGTGTGACACACGGTCAGCCCCACGGGCGTGTGGTTAGGCCGTGTGTCCCCTGCACCTTGAATTGGTAAAATTAAATGCTCAGTAGTAAACACATGGGCTAAGACACGGCCGTGTGTCTCAATCGTGTGAAGGATACAGCCTAGCACATGGGCATGTGTCTGGCTGTGTGATTGCTGACGTCAGAAACAGAATGTCAAGGTTTTTGTGCACGGGCTACGACACGGGCATGTCATGGCCATGTGAGGGACACGGGTCGAGCACACGGGCATGTTCCAGGCTGTATGAAAACCCCTATAGGTTCGATGTTAGAAAATAAATCCACACGGACGAGGGGCATGGGCGTGTCCCTAGGTGCTTAGGCTTTGTGAACCACATGGGCCATCAGCACGACCGTGTCTAGAGGCCACACGGGCGTGTTACCCTTCCACATGGGCCTGTGCCCTATTTTTAATAATTTTTAGTGAAATTTTCTTCAGTACCCGAAATGGTCCCAGATTGTTTCCAAATCATGTTTTAGGCCTCGTAGGCCCATATGTAGGTCCGTAGGACAATGTTTGAAAATTTTTTAAATTGGGACGCATTTTGTTGGCTTAAGTTGAATGTTTGCAAGTGTTTTAGTAAGGTGGCACCTCGTACCCTGTCCCGGTGTGGGATATGGGTAAGGGGTGTTAAATTTTTAGCCCATCCTCAAACCAATAGAACACTTCTTTCTTGTTCAAGTCCAAGATCTGAAGCATCAACTCGCTGAACTCCTGAACATGTTCTCGAATGATGCCTTGTTGCGTAAGCTAGCGAAACTTGGCTCGAGCCTCTTTCTCAGCATGCAGTGGGTAAAATTGCTTCTTTAACTCTCTTTAGAACTCCTCTCAAGTCTCAATAGTCATTCCTCCACATTTCTCATCTGCGGACCTACGCCACCACCACAAGAGAGCAACATTAGTAAAATAAATCGAAGTAGTGTTTACCTTCGTGGTATCATCCTCAATGCTCATCGCTGAAAAATATTGCTCCAATTCCCACAAAAAGTTATCCACTTCTCTTGCGGACCTAACCCCTTAAACTTCTCAGTTTTGGAACATCCACATGGCGTTGCTTTGGTTCCAAAGCTATCATCCCACTTACCAAGGCAGCCTTGTAGATAGTGAGCTCCCTCTTGAGCTCAAAAATCTCCTCTTTGATGTCCGTCACCAAGGCCTCAGAAGCATCATCCCTTACCGTCAATTTGTCAAAAGTGGATCTGAGAGTGTTTCACACAAATTGTTTTCTATCTTCTTTCAGATCCTTAATATGACTCATGACCAACTTGATTGTCTCCTTCATGTCACCAACGGACTTTTTGAGATTGGTCACATGATTTTCCAAGCTCAACAGCATGTCCCTTGATCAACTAGCCTTCTTGGCCCTTCCACAGGTCTCCATTGGCTCATGCTCAATAATTTCTTTTGACATTTTTTAGCAGTGCCTTCGCAAACCTAAACTCTGAAACCAACTATTACGAACTTAGAATTTTTGCCTTACGATCCATCCGACATTAGGCAGTTACTTTGCTCCAAAAACGCTTAAGTCAGCCCAACTCTAACAATTGAGGATTCAATAGAATTCCTCCGCAGAACCAACACAAGCGAAAGCAACTCAAAGATGAGCAAAGAACAAAATGAGAATAAAGCCACATAAAGCTAACAACACAAGAGAGAAAATTTTGAGTGAATGCTCTCAAGGATTCTTATTACTCAAGAATGAAGTGATTTGTAATGAGGGGAAAGGCTCCTATTTATAGTTGAGCCTCCCCAAGTTCAACAGTACAGACCAAAGTACATCAATAGCTAAGATTAAAAGCTATCTGTAAATCAAATCTCTAAGATTACAGAATCATAACTTCTAAAATTTACATATCATATCTAAGATTGTATACCTTCGAAGATTACATTCCATATGTGTCAAGCTTTATAGATAGACCTTCAATCTCTCCAATCATGGGCCAGTTCGATTAGGCCAAATGACCTCCCTTGAGCTTGATGGGTCGCACAAGTGTGCCATGGTTGTGAGCTCCCATGCAACCCATGACATAAGTAGATGGATAAAACAACTTATAAAGTTTGGAAAGTTAATTGTTTATAACTATGAGATCTAATGTGTTGGTTGTTAGTTTCATCTTTTAACTATAAGGTTAGGGATTAGTTTCCCACTCATGAGAATGGAGCACATTTCATAGCCAGTTGTTTACCTTTATGGAAAACACCCATGACAAAGGTATTAATCAATTTTATTAATTTCGATGAAAGCTCCTACAATTTATTTAATTAATAATGGTTTTTTATGTGTTATATTAGTTTATATCATATTTTATCGATTATTATCCTGATTTATTGGAGATAAATTTATAATATATTTTACCTAATTTATAGATTTAGTACCTAACATTTACTCATTTGTCATTTTAGCCCTCATGCTTTCTTTTTGGATCATTTTGGCCCTCAACTTTTAAAAATTAGTCAAATTGCTTTTTTTTTTTTATGGAAAAACTGATTGAATAAATTTTAATGGCATTGATGTGACAATTCACGTGGCATTTTACATATACTTCATTACTAACATGGATAAATGTTCTTTATTCAAAGTATTATAAATTAATATAATTTTTTGCACATTTAATAATTAGGGTTTATAATTTAGGTTAATATATGCTTCAAATTCTTGTACTCATCGTACATTTGAAATTTAGTCCTTTTACTTTTATTTTTAAAAATTTATCCTTTTTACTTTTCAAATTTCAAAATGTAGGTCCAATTGTTAAAAATCCTCTTAAATTTTTTGATGTGACTTTTTAAAATAAAAATACCCACTCAATAATGATGTAATAGAAAAAATTCATTGTAATGAACCTTAAGTTAACATAATAACTTTAGTAGTGTTAACTATTGGACTTGCATTTTCAAATATTAAAAATAAAAGGACTAAATTTATCTTATAGCATATTTTAACCTACAATTTATGTCTTATTCAAGTTATTTTTCACATGATACTTGCTTTAGTTATTTTCTCATGTTAACTTTGTGTTAGCTTAAATAATCAAATAGGAATTGCCAAGAGGGGGTAAATTGGCTTTTTAAAATTTTGTGGATTCTGAGAATAAGATAGAAAAATTAAACATAAGAATCTAGAGTAGTTTGATCCCAATTGCCTACTCCACTTGTAACAGCCTGTTTTTGGGTCAAATCAAAATAGTGGTTTCGGGACCACGAATCCGAAGTAGAAATATTTATTGTGATATTATTTTAAGGTCTAAAGTATGATTGAATGATTGTAACACCCCAAACTCGACCTAGACATTATGGTTGAACCTAACAAAGTCACATGGTAATGTTTTTCGGAAAATTTGTCATCGCTAAATCCCTTTTTCTACTTAACCTCGTTTCATTATCTTACGTTAATTTGAAATCGTGTCGTTCATTTTCAAAATATTATTCAATTACAAATCGTAATTCAATTTCAAAATGGTTTTCATTACGGAAGCTTTTAAAACCGTTTATTTTAAGAAAATTGTTTCCATTTAATGAAATCTTAGTTTCACATGTTTTGAAAATCATACTTTGGTGTGATCAAATTGTAAATTCATAAAACAATTAAAATCCCAAAATTAAAATCAAATAGTCCATTTAGTCCAATTTACATAAAAATTACCCAAATAATAAAAGAAGAATAAATCTAAGAAAAATAAAAAAACCAATCTCTAGTTAAGTGGGGCCACCGTCGAGTCCACCGCTATACCGACCCATCAAGTCTGGGGATTACCTGTACGATTAAACAGTAAAAGGGTAAGTTTTCGCAAACTCAGCGTGTAATCCCCACAGAAAACATACACAGAGATCAACAATAGAAATCAGTTTGGAGCCTGAGCCATCACAGATTCAGTTCGAGCCTTAGCCCATATAGAAGAGTCTCAGATATATCAAGCAGAATAGTTATCAGATTACAACCCACCAGCACACACACCAACTCCAACCATCCCTACACACCATGTGGGGTTTAAAACACCCACCCATCCCTTTAATCCAAATAGGGTTTAAAACACCCATCCATCCTTACACACCATAAGTATCGAGATGCGGCACATGATCAGAAATATGCAACTTAGTTGCCAGATAATAGGCTTTATAAGCCTTTCAGATTCTTCCTTCAACTTCGTCAAGCCACCCCAATGCAATGCAACATTCAATCGATGACATGCTACAATGCAGTTAATAGTTCATACATTCAAATCGGTGTACATGCTAAGTGTAACATGCTTACTACGGAAATCACATAATCAGATCACATGTTTAGGGGTCCATAACACTTACCGCCCCTATAGTAGGTCCACAGTCATCTTGGGTGACCCGTGCAACCTTATCAAACATTTTAGAAAAATAGGCCTACACGCCCATGTGGCCTGCCTGTGTGGGCCCACACGCCCGTGTGGCCCACACGACCCAAATTGGCCTTGGCCATGTGGATCACACGGCCTAGCCCAAAATTCCAGAAGCTCGTGTGATTCACCCGTTTAGGCCTACATGCCAGTGTGGCCCACACGACCTAATTAATCGAGCCCGTATGAGACACAACCTCATCTGGTGATCACACGACTGTGTGCGTCGCGCACAGCCTAGCCTCATCGACCACATGCCCATGTACTGTCACACGGCCTACCGCACTGGCGACCACACACCCGTGTGGCATCGACAGATTTAATTTTTGGCTTTCACCGATTCTTGTTTTTTGTGTTTTTGGGTACACACTTGAGATTGATTGAAGCTAAACCAGGCTCTAAACACTCTAGAACCTAAATAAGGACCAATCCAACACCACAATCAATCTTACTTTATAGTTAATCAAAAACCTAAAACGATAATACTCATTCATTGAGCGATGAACAGTTACTGCAACGCTACGAATCGATTCACTACGAGATGGTATGAAGGAAGCTTTACTTTCCATGATATGCTACTGCCAAACATTAACAACCCCCGAATTAGAGTTGGAAAAACATAACTAAAGATAGGAAAAACCCCATTTATCAGCATGAGGGACGAAAAATGACACAATCAGCTAACACCCAAGGCAAGTGGAGTAACAAAGTAGAAAATGAAGGAAAAAGAGATAACAGAGAGGAAGTGCCAGAGAAAAATGGCAGAGAAAGGGTGGAAACGTCACAAGAAAAACTTGAATTTTTGAAAAGTGACAGAAACTCAACTCAAAATCTGACACCCTAATTTTCGTTCCACTCCCACATAACCAACTACCCAATCTCTTACAAATCTGACCACATCCATCCACTATCAGTATCCCACTACAATGCAAACTCTTCGCCACTAACCCGAGCAAAAATAATGCCAACGCCAAGATTCGAACACATGACCTCCCTCTCTCCAGCACTTTATTTATCCACCAGACTATCAAACCCATTCTGACATATTTTACAAACAATCAAATAAAAGCCTACTGAACAGGAGTAAGGCTTTATTCATAAAAATACCAATTACCAAAGGTAAGGCTTGAACTTAGGACCTCCCACACACACCCAGAACACTTAACCATTGAAGTAGATACAAATTTGTGTCAATATTTCACCAAAACATAAATATAAATTTTGGGGCGTTACAACTCTACCCTTAAAAAAAAATTTTGGCGGTGAAATTTTACCTAATCAGAACAGATGAGGATATTATTACTGCATCGCATCCTCCGACTCCCATGTAGCCTCCTCAGTGCTATGGTTCTACCACAACACCTTCACTAAGGGGATAGATTTCTTTCGCAGAACGTAAATGTCATGATCTAAAATCTATACTGGCTCTGCTTCGAAAGTCAAGTCAGGTCTAACCTTAATCTCCTCAATAGGGACAATATGCGTGGGATCAGAGCGGTAGCCCTTCAACATCGAGACATGGAATACATCATGAATTCGATCTAACTCTGGAGATAGCTCTAACTGGTAGGCAATCGGTCCCACTCGTTTTAGAATACGGTAAGGCCTAATAAATCGAGGGCTTAGCTTGCCCTTGCAACTGAACCTCAATACCTTCTTCTATGGTGAGACCTTGAGAAAAATGACGTCCCCCATAGAATACTCTGTTTCACGCCGCTTTATATTCGCATAAGACTTTTGCTTGTCAAAAGCTACTTTCAGTCATCCCGAATCAATCTGACTTTACTCTCAGTTTCAAATACCAATTTTGGACCCAGAACATGTCGTTCGCCCAACTCAGTCCAACATAATGGAGTGCAACACTTATGACCATACAGTGCCTCGTAAGGTGCCATCTGGATGCTAGACTGGTAGCTGTTATTATACGTAAACTTTGCTAACGGTAAGTACTCCTCCCAACTATCTCAGAAATCAATCACACAGCTTCTCAACATATCCTCTAGTACTTGAATCACCCTTTTCGACTGACCATTTGTCTGTAGATGGAAAGCAGTACTGAAGTCTAACCTTGAACCCAAAGCCTCATATAGTTTCTTCCAGAACCGAGACGTGAAACGAGGATCCCTATCAGAGATGATCGAGACAGAAACCCCATGTAGTCTCACTATTTCATATATATAGAGCTTAGCCAATTTTGGAAGAGAGAAGTTTGTCCTAATCGTGATGAAGTGAGCAGACTTGGTCAATTGATCCACGATGACCCAGATAGAATCCTTCTAAGTGGGTGTTAGAGGTAACACACTAACGAAGTCCATCGTTACTCGCTCCATTGTTACTTGCTCCCATTTCTATAACGGTATCTTAACCGACTGTAGCAAACCTGAAGGTAGATGATGCTTAGCCTTAACCTGCTGACAAGTTAAACAACAAGCAACGAAGTCAGTAACCTTACTGTAATAGCCCGGTTTACACCCTAGTGGGAACAGTGGTTTCGGGACCACAAATCTGAGTCAAATTTTTTTTTAATAGTTTGTAGGTTTAAAGGATATGAATTGATATGTGTGTAAGTTTCATGTGAAAATTTTATCATTTGTGTGCTTGATTTAATAAAAAGGACCTAATCCCATAAAATACAAAAGTGGCTTTCTATTTGTTAAAGTGTCGAATTAATAGGATTTCTTAAATGAGGAGTCTGTATGTTGTTATTATACCATTGATATGGTAAGTGGACATTAATGGCCTTATTTTTAATGTTTTATAAGTTTTATAACCTTGGATAAAATAGTAAATGATGTATTAAGTAAGATTAAACAAATTTAAAATAATGTTCATTTTTGTTCTAAACCACCCAAAATAGAAACAAAGAATAGGGTATTGAAGCTTAAGATATTCGGCACTTGAAGGCTTAATTTGGTAAGTGTAATTTGTTCGGTTTTTGATAATTTTTACGTTTTTGTGATCGTTGCTTTGTGTTCTATCAAGCCCATGCCTCAATTGTTGAAAGTGTTGATGATTTCATGAGATGTCATTGTTGATAGTTTGAGCTTTATGAAGTTTGATGATAGAAAATAAGCATGTGATGATAGATTAGCATATTTTGTTAAGTGATTTTTGATGAATTTTCATATTGAGGACAAAATTGTGAAATATGTTAAATGTAGCTTTAAATTGTAAAATAAATGATAAATATGGGCTAATAAGTGCAATAGGAAAATTTGGCTAGCATGAAATTAGAAAGAAATTGTGTGATTTGTATTTTATTAAAAAATTTTAAGGGCTAAAGTGCAAAATGCCCTAATTATGTATTTATGAATTGAATTGAGTAAATGTGTGATTGAATTAGACAAATTTGAATTTATATATATCAAGAATGAAAGAAAATGAAATTAGATTGGGGACAATTGAAGGTGGTCGAGTAGTCGATTCAAACCGTTCATTTTCGTACGAGGTAAGTTCATATGCAAATAAATGTGTTTGAATTGATTTATTTATGCTTATATGATAATGAAATGTGCTGAATGGCTATGGAAGATGAACATGTGAAATTGAGAAAGTTTCGACAATGTGAAGACGTCCGAAAGTCCTATTCAAACCATAGGAATAGTATAGGATACATATGTCATGACATAGGATTCCGAGATGTGTTATAGTGTAATACCACGTCTGGGATGTTGGCATTGATTAGAGATTACGTGTAAGACCATGTCTAGGACATTAACATCGTATATGATTTCGTGTAAGAGCTTATTTGGGACAGTGGCATCGATATGTAGCAACATATAAGACCATGTCTGGCACATTGGCATTGTTTGCGATATGTGCTATTCAAGTGTCCTTACCAATTCCAAAAGGTTCAACGGGCATTTTGAGAGATGAATGATTATGTGAAAGTGTATCTGATTCAGGTATGTTTGAAATGTATACAATATTTGAGATTAAAAGGTAAGTATATGTGAAATTTAGGATATGTGGTACATGTATGAGAAAATACACATTATGTGCAAGTGAATTGAGAACATGTGAGTTATACGTGAAATAAGAGGTTCAGTATGTATTTGGCTATGAAATTACATGTATAATATGTTGTATAATTTCTTTAATGTTAAGTTTATTTGTAAATGGCTTACTAAGTTTTGAAAGCTTATTTTGTGTGTGTTTTCATTTGTTTTATAGATTATTGAAGCTATCGAAAGCTCGGGGATCGTCGAGGATCATCACCATACTATCAACCTATTTTTTGGTATCTTTTGAAAATGTAGATTTTAAAGTATGGCATGTATAGGCTAGAAATGTTAAGATATGTTTTGAGTTGTAAATATCTTGCCATGTGATTTGGCTTGATTATGGTTGAGTATATGGATTGATTTTGGTATGGATTAAGTGATGAGAAATGGTATAATTGATGTGAAAATATGGACTTGTGTGAATGGTCATTTTGGTATATTTGGTAAGAATGAAATGGTATGTCACATGGTTGAAATGGTAAGGTTTTGTTAAGTTTTGAAATGACTTCAAATAAGTTATGAATCATATGGTTTAGGTATGAATTTGGCACATAGAATTAGTTTAGTTGAGCATGAAATTGGTTGATGATGTTGTAGCATGAATGGTATATATTTTGGAAATGAAATTGGCTAAAAATGTTGTATATTTGATGCTTGAATTTGGACTTGTAGGGATGACCTTTAAGGGTGGCATTATGGCCTTGTAAATGGCCTATTTTTTCCCACATGGGCAGGGACAAGGGCGTATGTCTCTACCGTGTTGATCAAAGGCCAATTTGAATTGAGCTTGGGCAGACCACACGGTCTTACACACGGGTGTATGGCAGGCCATATGGCTTACATTAGTATACCCTACAGGTTTGGCACGGCATAGCACACGGCCTAAAGCACAGGCGTGTGGGCCATTTCGAAAGGGCATACAAGCTGGCACACGGGTGTGTGGTTGGCCGTGTGGCCCAAGTTAGTATACCCTCTAGATTTCACCCGACCTGGTATATGGACGTGTCCTTAGCTATGTGACCTATGTGAGAATGTATGCCCTATTTCGCCATGGCGTAGACAGACAGCCATGTTTAAGATCGTATGAGGCACACGGCCTGTTCACACGGGCGTGTGACCTCTGTTATTTAGAGAAATTTAGAAGTTTGAAAAAAATTTTGTAAGTGTTCGGTTTAGTCCCGACACTTTCCTAAAGAATGTTTAAGGTCATATAGACCTTCTAAAGGGACAAAATGATTATGATCTGATAATGTATGAATTGAGTTGTGAAATGATCGTAAAATGTTCTGATATGTCTGGTAATGCCTCTTAACCGTAGTTCCGACAATAGATACGGGTTAGGGGTGTTACATTTGGTTGCTATCAGAGCTACGGTTTAGTCGATTCTAGGACTAACGTACCATGTGAGAGTCTAGCTAAACATTCCATAAAAATGAATTATGATAGTGTGATGAATCCTGACAAATGAAATGTGTTTTCCGAATAGTAATGTATCCCGGATGAGCTGAAGCTGATGATGTTGAAAGTAATGCACCCGCTCCTGCTCAAAGGGCATTATCATTCGATTCTAGACCTGTAACTAGTAGCCATGAGGGAGAGGCAAAGCAAGCCTTCTTCCCAATGATGAATGAGTGGTTCACAAAATTTGTTCAAATGAATCTGGCTATTCAACAACCTCCACCCCCACCTAACCCTGCACAAGTCCCTGTTGTGCCTCAAGTTGTGAATCTGATTCAGTTAAGTAAGCTTCCGGTTGATTAAATCAGAAAGTATGGGGCCGAAAAGTTTAGAGCCACTAATGATGATGATGTTGAGAGAGTTGAATATTGGCTCGAGAATACAATTAGAGTGTTCGATAAATTATCCTATAGTCTAAAAGAATGTGTAACATATGCTGTTTCATTACTAAGAGATGTAACTTATCAATGGTGGAAAACGTTAACATTTGTAGTTTCGAGAGAACAAGTCACCCGGGATTTATTTCAAACTAAATTATGAAAGAAATATATCAGTCAATGATACATAGATCAAAAACACAAAGAATTTCTTGAGTTGAAACAGGGTCATATGTCTGTTACGGAGTACGAGCGTGAATTTGTTCGATTGAGTCGATATGTACAAGAATGTGTCTCGACGGAAGCAATATTATGTAAAAGATTTGAAGATAGCTTAAATGAAGATATCCACTTGTTAGTTCGGATTCTAGAAATCAAAGAATTTGTTGTGCTTGTTGATCAACTCTACAAAGCTGAAGAACTCGGGAAAGAGAAAAGAAAAGCTGATTCAAAGGCTAGAGATGTAAGAAAAACATTATCGAGTAAGTCATTTCAGTCTGCATCAAAGAAGTTTTAAAATGATTATAACCGTTCAAAGACTAATGTGAGTCATTCGAGTAGAGATCGTTCAAGGTCACATTTGAGCTTTAAAGCTTCAGCTACTTCGATTGCTAGTGTTGGAAATGTCAGATCTGATCTGCCCAAGTGCAGACATTGTGGTAAAAGACATCTTGGTAATTATAGACTAAATGATCGAGATTGCTTTAAATGTGAATCCTTAGATCACTTTATCCGAGACTATCCCAAGTCTGTTGAGCAAGAGATTGTGTAGAATCCGAGGTCGAGTATCTATACAGCTAGGGGTAGACGACCCAGAAACACTGGAAATGTGAGTGGTAAAAGATATAGCTGTGCGATTTGAGGCGAAAGCACTTGACAGAGCCTATGCTATTCGCGCTCGTGAAGAAGCTTCATCTCCAAATGTCATTACTGGTACTTTTACTCTTTACGATACTTCTGTGATTGCATTGATAGATTCAGGATCGACACATTCGTAAATATGCATGAACTTAGTATCCAGTAAGACTTTGCCTGTAGAGTCTACTGAATTTGTAATTAGAGTATCGAACCCTTTAGGCAAGTATGTCCTGGTTGATAAAGTGTGCAAGAACTGTCCGTTGATGTTTCGAGATATCTGTTTTCCAGCTGATCTGATGTTATTACCTTTTGACGAGTTTGATATAATTCTGAGTATGGATTGGTTAACATTGCATGATGCTATTGTGAACTGCAAGTGAAAGACTATTGATTTGAGATGCTAGAATGATGAGATAATCTGAATCAAGTCTAGTGATTTGAATCCAACTATGATATCTTCGATGAAAGCCCTAAATTATGTGAAAAAGGGTTGTGAAGCTTATTTCGCATATGTGATTGATTCGAAAGTGTTTGAAAAGAAAATTGAATCAGTGCCTATTGTTTGTGAGTACCCAGATGTGTTTCCTCATGAACTTCTAGGATTACCGCCGATCCAAGAGGTTAAGTTTGGCATTGAGTTAGTGTCAGGAACAACTTCGATATCAGTAGCTCCGTATAGAATGGCTCCGATAGAGTTAAAAGAATTGAAATCTCAGTTGCAAGAGTTGATAGATAGAGGATTTACACGGCTGAGTTTCTCACCTTGGAGTGCTCCTGTATTGTTTATGAAAAAGAAAGATGGCACGATGAGAATGTGTATTGATTATCGGCAGTTGAACAAAGTAACTATCAAGAATAAATATCCTCTGTCTAGAATTGATGATTTGTTCGATTAGTTAAAAGGGGCTACTGTGTTTTTAAAGATAGATTTGAAATCAAGCTATTATTAGTTGTGAATAAAAGATTCAGGCATTTCAAAAACTACTTTCCAAACGAGGTACGAACACTATGAATTTTTAGTAATGCCTTTCGGACTAACGAATGCTCCTGCAATCTTTATGGATTTGATGAATAGAATTTTCAGACCGTATTTAGATCAATTTGTTGTTCTATTCATTGACGACATATTGATTTATTCCCAGGATGAATCCAAGCATGCTGAGCATTTAAGAATTGTGTTACAGACTCTTTGTGATAAGCAACTATTTGCTAAGTTCAGTAAATGTGAATTCTGGTTATGCGAAGTTGGTTTTCTAGGCCATATTGTGTCAGCATCTAGTATACGTGTAACACCCCTAACCCACATTCGTCGCTGGAATGGGGTTACTAGGTATTACCGAACAAGACATAACTTCCGAACAATCTCATATGCTGTAACACCCCTATCCCGTAACCGTCGCCGGAATAAGTAAGGGGCATTACCGGACTTGTAACATATATCGGAGCAGAAAAATTTTAAACTTTTTAATCAAGATCCAACATGTATCATCAATCATCAGAGCATGCTTCAATTGATTATAAAATGACGCATATAACTATTGGAAATCTAATTGGAAACATGCTAAAAGATAGGGAAAATTTGCGAAATTTCTAAGTTAGGGACACACGGCTGTGCCCATTGCCTGTGTTCTTCTCACACGGCCGTGTCCCTCCAGACACGCCCAAACTTCTCAGCCCGTGGTCGAATCTGACTTATCCCACACGGCTGTCCAACATGCCCATGGGGTTAGGCCGTGTGTCACCCACGGCCTAGGCACGCCCGTGCCCTTACCCCGTGGTCGAAACTATCAAATATCACACGGTTACCTGACACGCCTGTGTACAAAACAGAGCAGACCGTGTGACTATTCTGCCAAATTTCACATGGCTACCAGTTACCAGACACGCCCGTGTGTCTAGGCCGTGTACCAAAACTGACCAAAACATTAAGGTGCAGGGGACACACGGTCGAAGCACACGCCCGTGTTCCCTGGCCGTGTGGCACAAATATAGGCTTGGTTTAAGCCAATTTGCCACCCAATATGGGTCATTTCTACTAGCTAAGAACATGCATATTTCAAGCCAATTACCAATTACAAACGTACCAATTCTAGCATATAATGAACCCCAAAATCGTTATCAATCTTGCACATATAACATAGTAAACATATCAACTATGCAAGCTTATAGTCTCATCAAAATCACATATCATTCCATAAGCACATATAGCCAAAGAACAACTCAATTTCTTGATTATATACAAATATGACCCAAGCCACATCTCATAGCTTGATCATTTACCAAAATATATCATGCTCACAAAGTATCTAGCCTATACATGCCATGACCATTTCATTTACAAAAGGTTTAAAAGTACCAAAGCTTAATAGATAGTGTGATGGTGATCTCCGACACGTCCGATTATCGAGCTAGCTTCCGAATCTAAAACAAGGGAAAAGTAAACGGAGTAAGCTTTGAAAGCTTAGTAAGTCCATATAACATGAAATGAAACTTACCATTTCAATGAGGTATCCATAAATAAGGCCATTACAAACATATGATCTTATAGCCTATTGCACAAGCTCACACTCATTAGTTCATGTCGTTTCATAACATATCATATATAAAGCTTATCAAATACTTCATTTCATGTAACATATACAAATCTTGTAAATCATATGGCATAATATGCCTCCATTTGCACTTTTCTCATATAACATGTTGATCATGTAACTAGTATCATTCCATTCATACAAATCATATGACATGTATTTCATATACTTCATTATCTCAAGTATAGCACATAACTCTTATAACATGTACCATATCTTTCATGTAATTCATATAACATGTAACTTATACCATTCATGTATTCACATAACATCTCTCTCATATATTCAAATATCAATTAACCTTTCCTGTAACATGTATCGGTATTGCCCGTTAAACCTAGAAGAACATCGAAAGATACTCGGGTGATACACACAGTGTATATACATATAACCTGTAATCCGTCAATGCATCATATATGCTCTTTCGAGCCTGTACGGTAAGCCCGGAGGCTGAACATATAATCCCGAAGGATAATCGGTAAGCCCGTAGGCTGAACATGTAATCCCGAAGGATAATCGGTAAGCCCGTAGGCTGAACATGTAATCCCGAAGGATAAACCTGTAGCTCATGAGCACGTGGTGAGTCCGCAACAAATGCAGGAGCTCGAACCACCCTGTAGCCCTGGTGACATGTCACTCGTATCCTATCGACTTCTACGGTTCTAACGGGGCTCGGTATTCAATTTATTACTTGTAACAATTTAACATTTCTATTTCAATCTCATATATACTCGTTCCATTAGGCTATTTAATCATCTAGCATTTCATATTTTCAAATAACAATACGTATGAACATATATATATATACATTAAATTCGTTATACGAACTTACCTCGTAATCCCGTATCTACTCGTCTCTTTTCCGTTTTCCCTGACCAAGTTCCGAGATTCGATCGTCTTTATCTATATTAATGCAAAATTCAGCTATTTACTAACTCACATATTCAATTCAATCCAAAAACATATAATTTGACATATTTGCAATTTAGCCCCTATATTTTCAATACTTTGCAATTTAGTCCTCTCATCACAAAAATGAAAAATTACACAATCAATCCCCCAATTCACTATAGCCGAATATTCAAGGGACTTATACAAGCATATATCTTTTAATTAATCACAAATTTAACCTAAAAAATTCTACCTTTTTACAATCAAATCCTCAAAACCCAATTTTTTCAAAAATCACTTTAAAATTATTGTATATTTCCACATAATATTTCATAATTCATCAAAATCTTCTAAAATATCATAGATTCATCAATGGCATTTTTCAAAAACATAATCAAAATCAGAAATTGAGGTACGGGTCGGTTAATATACGAAGCAACGATTTCAAAAACGTAAAAATTATCAAAAACAGGACAAAAACAAACCTCAAATTGGAGCTTAAAGTGACCGAATGTTAAAAGCTTGAAAACCCTTAATTCTTTGATGAAGAATCGGTGGAGAAGAACATAAAATGAATAAAAATTTCATGTTTTATTAAACATATAACATATATTAATTAAAAACCAAAACTAACCTTTATAACATTATTTATAAAACCATAATAATAAGGGCATAAGTGTCCACTAGCTTAAAAATTGGTGAAATAACCACTTAAGGCCTTCTATTTAAAAAGTCATTGCCAAACAAGCCATTTATGAAATAGAACTCTAATTTATCGCTTTATGCGATTTAATCCTTTTTCTCAAATTAACCAGTCAAACGATAAAATTTCTAAACGAAACTTTCACACGGTGATTCTATCATGCTGTAAAACATATTAAAGTAGTAGAAACAATATTTCGACTCGGTTAAGTGGTCCCAAAACCACTCGTTTCGACTAGGGTATAAAGTGGGCTGTTACAACTCTCCCCCTTTAGGGATTTTTGTCCCGAAAATCTTACCAATAAACAGATTTGGGTATTATTTTCGCATAGTTTCCTCGAGTTCCCATGTAGCTTCCTCTATTCCATGTTTACACCAGATAACTTTTACAAGTGCTATACGCTTATTTCTCAACTCTTTGATTTCCCGAGCTAGAATTCGAATCGTTTCTTCACTGTACGATAAATCAGACTGTAATTCCACATCTATGGGAAAATGACATGAGACGGATCAGATCGGTATCGTCGAAGCATTGAAACGTGAAATACGTCGTGAATCTTTTCAAGCTCAGACGGTAACGATAACCGGTAAGCTACACGTCTAATTCGTTCCACAATTTCATACAGCCCGATAAAACGAGGACTTAACTTTCCTTTTCTGCCAAAACGAAGAATTTTCTTCCATGGTGATACTTTCAGAAATACTCTGTCTCCGACCTGAAACTCTATTTCTTTCCGTTTCAAATCTGCGTATGATTTCTGTCTATCTGAAGCTGCTTTTAAATTATCGCGTATCACTTTTACTTTTTCTTCTGTATCTCGATTAGATCAACCCTGTGTAACTTTCTCTCACTCAATTCCGTCCAGTATGGCGGTGTTCGACATTTACGACCATATAATGCTTCATATGGAGCCATCTTTAAACTCGTCTGAAAACTGTTATTGTATGCAAACTCTATCAGAGGTAAGTATTTCTCCCAATTACTTTCGAATTCAAGAATACAACACCGTAACATGTCTTCCAGAATCTGAATAACTCTTTCAGACTGACCGTCAGTCTGGGGATGAAATGCTGTACTGAAACTCAATTTCGTTCCCAAAGCCTCTTGAAACTTCTTCCAGAATCTCGAGGTAAACCTCGGATCTCTATCGGACACAATGGATAACAGTATACCATGTAATCGCACAATCTCAGATACATATAATTCCGCCAATCTATACAGAGAATAATCAGTACGTACCGGTATAAAATGTGCAGACTTCGTCAATCTGTCAACGATAACCCAGATTGCATTTTTCTTCTTCGGAGTCAGAGGTAGTCCAGATACAAAATCCATAGTGACTCTGTCCCATTTCCATTCCGGAATCATAATAGGCTTTAATAAACCTAACGGTACCTGATGTTCAGCTTTAACTTGCTAACAGATCAAACATTTCGATACGAATTCTGATATGTCACGTTTCATTCCTGACCACCAGTATTGCTGTTTCAAATCATTATACATCTTAGTACTACCCGGATGAACTGAAAATCGACTGTCATGTGCCTCGTGCAGAACTTTCTGAATGAGTTCACTATTTTTCGGTATGCAAATTCTATTTCGGAACATTAAACAATCATCGTTCCTTATAGAAAAGTCAGAATCAGAATTAGACTCACAGTGAAGTCGTTTAGTTTGCAGATCGAGATTAGTCTTTTGAGCTTCACAGATTTGCTGTAGAATCAACGGTTTAGCCTTTAGTTAGCTAGAATAGATCCATCATCAGATAACGTCATTTGAGCATTCAAAGCTCGCAGAGTAAGCAGAGACTTTCGACTTAACGCATCAGCCACAACATTAGCTTTCCCTGGATGGTAATCAATTACAATTTCATAATCTTTTAGTAGTTCGAGCCATCTCCGCTGTCGCATATTCAAATCTTTCTGTGACATTAGATGCTTCAGACTCTTATGATCGTAAAAATTCTACATTTCTCACCATATAAGTAATGCCGCCAAATCTTTAATGCAAAGACTATAGCAGCTAACTCAAGATCATGCGTTGGGTAATTCTTCTCATGCGGTTTTAACTGTCGGGAGGCATAAGCTATGACTTTCCCGTCTTGCATCAATACACAGCCCAGTTCGATAATAGATGCATCACTGTATATAACAAATTCTTTCCCCGATTCGGGTTGAACTAAAACCGGAGCTTCTGTTAACAGGGCTTTCAACTGTTCGAAACTCTGCTGACATTTATCAGTCCACTCGAATTTCACATCTTTCTGCAACAATCGAGTCAACGGCACTGCAATCATCGAGAATCCTTTAACAAATCTTCGATAATATCCCGCTAATCCCAGAAAACTTCTAATCTCAGATACATTTCTCGGGGGTTTCCAGTCTATAATAGCAGATATTTTACTCGGATCTACTCTGATGCCTTCTGCAGAAACAATATGACCCAAAAATCTGACTTCTCGAAGCTAAAATTCACATTTGCTGAATTTGGCAAACAACTGCTTATCTCTCAGAATTTGCAACACAATTCTCAGATGCTCAGTATGCTCTACCTCATCACGTGAATAGATCAGAATGTCATCAATGAACACAACAACGAATCTATCTAAATACGGTTTGAATACACGGTTCATCAAGTCCATGAACACTGCAGGTGCATTTGTCAACCCGAAAGGCATGACCAGAAACTCATAATGTCCGTATCGTGTTCTGAAAGCAGTTTTCAGTATATCTGAATCGTTAACTCGCAACTGGTAATAACCCGATCTCAAATTAATCTTTGAAAATACAGTAGCTCCTTTTAACTGATCGAATAAATCATCAATCCGCGGAAGAGGGTATTTATTCTTCACTGTTACCTTGTTCAACTGTCGATAATCAATACACATTCTCATCGTTCCATCTTTCTTTTTCACAAATAATACAGGAGCACCCCAAGGTGAAAAGCTCAGTCTCGCGAAACCTCTATCCATCAATTCTTGTAACTGTGCTTTCAACTCTTTTAATTCCGTCGATGCCATTCTGTATGGAGCTATTGATATTGGAGTAGTGCCCGGTAACAATTCAATACCGAATTCAACTTCTCTAATTGGCGATAAACCCGGTAATTCTTCTAGAAAAACAACTGAAAACTCACAAACAACTGGTACAGACTCAATTTTTAATTCTGTCTTGCTAGAATTCATCACATATGCTAAATACGCATCATATCCTTTTCTAACATACTTCTGAGCCCTCATGGCAGAAATCACTATCAGTAATTCATTCGAATCATTTGATTCAATCTGAAGAATCTCACCATTCTGACATTTCAATTCTATACTCTTACTTCGACAATTCACAATAGCTTCATGCACATTTAGCCAGTCCATGCCCAGTATTACATCGAATTTGTCAAAAGGTAGGAGCATCAGATCAGCCGAGAAACAATATCCCCGAGTCATCAACGGACATTTCTTACATATCTTATCAACTAACACAGACCTTCCTAACGGACTCGATACTTTAACTACATATTCAGTAGACTCAACATGTAAATTCTTTTCAAACACTAGTTTTATACAGATATAGGAATGAGTTGATCTAGGATCTATCAACGAAACAATATCAATGTTATAGAGAGAAAAAGTACCGGTAATAACATCAGGCGACGAGGCTTCCTCGCGTGCACGTATTGCATAAGCTCTCGCAGGAGTACACATCTCAGATCTCACATTAGCATCTCTCGCCACACTGCGATTTCCACTTTGGTTTCCAGTATTCCGGAGCGGTCTACCTCTCGATGCAACACTATGTGTCTTAGTTGTTTGTTCCTTATTAGCTACAGATCTTTCAGGACAGTCACGTAAATAGTGATCTAACAATCCACATCGAAAACAAGCTCCACTTTTCAATCGGCATTCACCAAAATGCTTCCTATTACAATACTTACATTCAGGCCCGGGAGCTCTCACACTATCAGCACTAGCTACCGAGGTTGCTTGAGGTCTCGAATGGAAAGATTTAACATTTTTGTCTCGGATAGATATGCCCGTAGAAGTAGCAGAACGAGGATGAAAATCTTTCGATCTCTTAGATCCAGACTGATACGGTTTCCCTGCAAACCTCTTTCGAGCCTCTCTGAATTCAGAATCAGCTTTTCTCTTTTCTTTAGCAAGCTCTTCAGCTTTACAAGCCCGATCAACGAGAACTACAAACTCTTTCAGCTCAAGTATTCTGACTAACAGTCGAATTTCTTCATTTAGCCCATCTTCGAACTTTTTACACATTATGGCTTTGGTAAAAACACATTTGCGAGCATATTTGCTGAGTCGTACAAACTCTCTCTCGTATTCAGTTACAGACATTCGACCCTGTTTTAACTCTAGAAACTCTTTTCTTTTCTGATCGATGAATCGCTGACTAATGTATTTCTTCCTCAATTCCGTCTGAAAGAAATCCCAATCGACTCATTCTCATGGTACAACCGAGGTCAATGTATTCCACCATTGAGATGCTAAATCCCGAAGCAAAGAAACAGCACATCTTAGACACTCATCAGGAGTACATGCCAGTTCATTAAAAACTCTGATCGTATTCTCAAGCCAAAATTCGGCCCTCTCAGTATCATCACTTGTTAAAGCTCGGAATTCCTCAGCACCATACTTTCGTATCTTATCGACAGGAGGTCTGTTCAATCTCAAAGGATTCACAACTCGTATATTATCAGGGTTAGGTTGTAGGACAGGAGGGGGTGAGGTTGCGGAGCAGCCGGGTTTGCTCGCACAAACTCACTAAACCATCCAGACATCATTTGGAAGAAAGCTTGTTTAATTTCTTCCTGATTGGCCGCAACAGGGCCCGATTCAGAAGGCACAGCCCCTTGAGCGGGTGCTGGCACTATACTTTCAACATCATCAGCTAAAGCTCGATTCGGATCCATTACTATATGAAACAGATTTCAGAGGATGTCCGGAGATATCACACTGTCACATTTCATGTACATGGCATCTATAGCTAGACTAATACTCACTACGGTAGTCCTAGAATCGACTAAACCGTAGCTCTGATACCAACCAAATGTAACACCCCTATCCTGTAACCGTCACCGGAATAGGTAAGGGGCATTACCGGACTTGTAACATATATCAGAGCAGAAAAATTTTAAACTTTTTAATCAAGATCCAACACGTATCATCAATCATCAGAGCATGCTTCAATTGGTTATAAAATGATGCATATAACTATTGGAAATCTAATTGGAAACATGCTAAAAGATAGGGAAAATTTGCGACATTTCTAAGTTAGGGACACACGGCCGTGCCCCTTGCCCATGTTCTTCTCACACGGCCGTGTCCCTCCAGACACTCCCAAACTTCTCAGCCCGTGGTCGAATCTGACTTATCCCACACGGCTGTCCAACACACCCATGGGGTTAGGCCGTGTGTCGCCCACGGCCTAGGCACGCCCGTGCCCTTACCCCGTGGTCGAAACTGTCAAATATCACATGGTTACCTGACACGCCCGTGTACAAAACAGAGCAGACCTTGTGACTATTCTGCCAAATTTCACACGGCTACCAATTACCAGACACGCCCATGTGTCTAGGCCGTGTACCAAAATTGACCAAAACATTAAGGTGCAGGGGACACACGGTCGAAGCACACGCCCATGTTCCCTGGCCATGTGGCACAAATATAGGCTTGGTTTAAGCCAATTTGCCACCGAATATGGGTCATTTCTACTAGCTAAGAACATGCACATTTCAAGCCAATTACCAATTACAAACATACCAATTCTAGCATATAATGAAACCCAAAATCATTATCAATCTTGCACATATAACATAGTAAACATATCAACTATGCAAGCTTATAGTCTCATCAAAATCAAATATCATTCCATAAGCACATATAGCCAAAGAACAACTCAATTTCTTGATTATATACAAATATGACCCAAGCCACATCTCATAGCTTGATCATTTACCAAAATATATCATGCTCACAAAATATCTAGCCTATACATGCCATGACCATTTCATTTACAAAAGGTTTAAAAGTACCAAAGCTTAATAGATAGTGTGATGGTGATCTCCGACACGTCCGATTATCGAGCTAGCTTCCGAATCTAAAACAAGGGAAAAGTAAATGGAGTAAGCTTTGAAAGCTTAGTAAGTCCATATAACATGAAATGAAACTTACCATTTCAATGAGGTATCCATAAATAAGGCCATTACAAACATATGATCTTATAGCCTATTGCACAAGCTCACACTTATTAGTTCATGTAGTTTCATAACATATCATATATAAAGCTTATCAAATACTTCATTTCATGTAACATATACAAATCTTGTAAATCATATGGCATAATATGCCTTCATTTGTACTTTTCTCATATAACATGTTGATCATGTAACTAGTATCATTCCATTCATACAAATCATATGACATGTATTTCATATACTTCATTATCTCAAGTATAGCACATAACTCTTGTAACATGTACCATATCTTTCATGTAATTCATATAACATGTAACTTATACCATTCATGTATTCACATAACATCTCTCTCATATATTCAAATATCAATTAACCTTTCCTGTAACATGTATCGGTATTGCCCATTAAACCTATAAGAACATCGAAAGATACTCGGGTGATACACACACAGTGTATATACATATAACCTGTAATCCGTCAATGCGTCATATATGCTCTTTCGAGCCTGTACGGTAAGCCCAGAGGCTGAATATATAATCCCGAAGGATAATCGGTAAGCCCGTAGGCTAAACATGTAATCCCGAAGGATAATCGGTAAGCCCGTAGGCTGAACATGTAATCCCGAAGGATAAACCTGTAGCTCATGAGCACGTGGTGAGTCCGCAACAAATGCAGGAGCTCGAACCACCCTGTAGCCCTGGTGACATGTCACTCGTATCCTATCGACTTCTACGGTTCTAACGGGGCTCGGTATTCAATTTATCACTTGTAACAGTTTAACATTTCTATTTCAATCTCATATATACTCGTTCCATTAGGCTATTTAATCATCTAGCATTTCATATTTTCAAATAACAATACGTATGAACATATATATATACATTAAATTCGTTATACGAACTTACCTCGTAATCCCGTATCTACTCGTCTATTTTCCGTTTTCCCCGACCAAGTTCCAGGATTCGATCGTCTTTATCTATATTAATGCAAAATTCAGCTATTTACTCACTCACATATTCAATTCAATCCAAAAACATATAATTTGACATATTTGCAATTTAGCCCCTATATTTTCAATACTTTGCAATTTAGTCCTCTCATCACAAAAATGAAAAATTACACAATCAATCCCCCAATTCACTATAGCTGAGTATTCAAGGGACTTATACAAGCATATATCTTTTAACTAATCACAAATTTAACCTAAAAAATTCTACCTTTTTACAATCAAATCCTTAAAACCCAATTTTTTCAAAAATCACTTTAAAATTATTGTATATTTCCACATAATATTTCATAATTCATCAAAATCTTCTAAAATATCATAGATTCATCAATGGCATTTTTCAAAAACATAATCAAAATCAGAAATTGAGGTACGGGTCGGTTAATATACGAAGCAACGATTTCAAAAACGTAAAAATTATCAAAAACGGGACAAAAACGAACCTCAAATTGGAGCTTAAAGTGACCGAATGTTAAAAGCTTGAAAACCCTTAATTCTTTGATGAAGAATCGGTGGAGAAGAACATAAAATGAATAAAAATTTCATGTTTTATTAAACATATAACATATATTAATTAAAAACCAAAACTAACCTTTATAACATTATTTATAAAACCATAATAATAAGGGCATAAGTGTCCACTAGCTTAAAAAATGGTAAAATAACCACTTAAGGCCTTCTATTTAAAAAGCCATTGCCAAACAAGCCATTTATGAAATAGAACTCTAATTTATCGCTTTATGCGATTTAATCCTTTTTCTCAAATTAACCAGTCAAACGATAAAATTTCTAAACGAAACTTTCACGCGGTGATTCTATAATGCTGTAAAACATATTAAAGTAGTAGAAACAATATTTCGACTCGGTTAAGTGGTCCCAAAACCACCCGTTCCGACTAGGGTATAAAGTGGGCTGTTACATATGCACACATAAATTAATCGTATAATTAAAATATATAACTGTTCAATCAATAATCATACACTGTAAATCATATTACAAATAATTCTCATATCTCAAAATCACTTATAATATACTTTTACATATGAGAATTATATACTTAATGGCATAAAGAAATTTAAATACTTATAAAATACCAACATTTTGTCCTATAATGGTATTCATGCATTTATTAAACCAAATACATTGTATATCAAATCTTATTGACTAATGTCATATACAACACTGACTAAGAAAACATAGTCAAATAAAATTCTAATATCATATAAATAATATGCATATATCTACCAATTTGTTTTTACACTTCAATATGCATCATTACAATATCTCCTCAAATAAGTGATCAAAATTTTATTACACTTTGCCACATGTCAAATATATTATTTCTTATCTTTGCATGAATGGTTACTAAAACCAAACCAAAACATTACATGACACTAAATTTACAGACATATATACAACCATCAAATACTAACCTTTAACAAGCTAATATATATATTTAGATCTCAAACATCAAATTTCCATTGAAAACCAGACTAGAAATATCAATCCAAAACAACCAATAAACATTTTTCATTTCTTGCCCACTTTAACTATACCTAATGGTAATTCAAAAGCCATGTTATAAATATAATTTAGACAAGTTAACAATTACCAAACTCCAATCATACATTTAATCTCAATTATCACATCAAGCTGAATTATACCCAATTACTTTAGGCTTATACACTATGTTCCATATCAAGCATATTACCCATGTATTAATCATATCATTTAATTAACACATGAATTAACTTAACTAGCATCCTTACTTAAATTATTACCAAACCACATAATATGCCAAATATAATACACTTATATACACATGTACTATGGCTAAAATATCAAAACTATATACTTCTATCATTTAATCAAAAGCTTTAAATTATTCCACATAAACAAAATGATCATCTTTAATCTTTAATGAACTTTACATTAAATCAAACTAACCAAAACACATCTTAAAACCATAATATCAAGCATAACTCCAATATATCGTATATACATATAAAACACATTACTTCTAAACATACTTAAGCTACAACTAAATTTACACATATCTTTAGCATATTTACCAAAATGAACATCAGCAAAAACAAATAAAATAAATCACAAGAATTATCAAAACATACCAACATTCATTATATATGTATCATGACCAAACCATTAAAACCATTAGCAAACATATTAAGCACATCACATACCTATAACATGATCAAAACACTTAAGCTCAAACACCATTTATAGCCATTTTCGTATGGCTTAATATGTACACAACTTCAAACTTAACCAAAAATAAGCTAGCTTATACATGCCATATGTTCAAATTCAAACTTATAAAAGTATCGAAAAACAGTTGATATTGTGATAAACTTTGCTAATGATCCCCAAGCCTGTAACTAGTCTCCAAAATCTATAAAACAGAGACAAACATACACAAAGAGTAAGCTATCATAGCTTAGTAAGTCTTAAGCAAATAAATTACGAAAATGTACATATCTTATACATGATTTCGTATTTCTTTATAAATTCAATAACATAAATTATCACATAGCCGAATACACAAATAAATTTTTAGTACAAATATGTATTTCACACTTTAACTAATTCATGCATTTATCATTTGGCCGAAACAACTTATATTTAATCAGATACACATAATCAAGCTTGTACCTCAAGAATTATCTCATTTATATTCAAAATTTTATAATCATAAGGCCGAATACTCACATATCCATTATCAAAGTATAATTCCATATCAAATCCATAATATCATTAAATGACTGAACATATATACATTCATATAATATACTCATGAATCAAATTTTAATATCACATACTTATATATGATATGTGGCTAAATATACTTCTCATATACACATATATTTTCATTATCACCATGTATAATTTGTATCACATATCCAATAGCCAACTTACCTTATATTCAAATAGGTAATGAACTATCACATACCTGATCACTTCAGCCCGATTTCACATTCGATCATAACTTATCATTGCCCGTTGAATCACTTTGTAACACCCTGAATTTGGGTCTAGAAGAATTGGGTTTCGAAGTCTGGGTTGAATAAATGGAAACCTGAGTAATTGAGAAGTTTTAAATATTATCGTTCAAGAAAAATTTATTTTGAATTACTATAGAAAATTCTTACTAAATTTATTATTACTGATATTTTAAATTCTTACTGTATCTATTGATGTTTTTAAATTTCTATGAAAATGATAAATTATTATTTTTTTATACATAATTATTAGATAAGTATTATTGTTAATTTGATGTTTAAATTAAATTATTAGAAATATTATTGTATTTATTTTTGCTGATTTATGAAAATTATAAATTATTATTATTTTTATTTAAAAATATATATATATATAATGTTTGGTTTTAAACTTTTAAAAAAGGGAAAAGAAAGAAATTGTTTTAAATTTTCTTCATATAGGAATCTGGGCATTAAGGGGTTATTAAATAGTTGGGCAAAGATTGAGCATAAAGGAAAGCTCGGCTCAGTGGTTAAAACGCTAAGCTGTAGGTTGGAGGGCCAGAGTTTGACTCCCAGCGTGCGCAAATGGTGTTACTTTTTCTTTTAAGTAAATAGGGTTGCGTTATAATACCTTAAGAGGTGTTGTGATTGGAATATGACATAAATAGGCTTGTGGCGCAGCGGCAGCAGTGCGTTAGGAGTCCCAAGGTGGCACGGGTTCGAATCCAGGTGCAAGTAGGTTTTGATTTTATTTTTAAAGGACTAGGACTTCAGCAGGTATGGCTTATAATTAATTGAGACGATATATTACTGAAGGCAAAGCTGCGGCGCAGTGTCCAGTAACGTGCTAGGCTTACCTGGAGGTCCTAGGTTCGAGCGGAAGTGCGCGCAGGAGAAGGCTGTTTTTGCTGGGCTCGCGTGGGAAGTGGCGTGCTGGGCTGGGACGCTTCCTAGCAGCAGGATGGAGCGGTCAAAGCGGCATGGAGTGCTACTGATTCGGTTAAGAGATTTGGATGAAATCCAAATCCAATTGTTGCTAAAATCAGGGAAGAAATTAGAAGCAATCCAAATTCGTTTTGGATGGAATTTAAATCTGATAGTAGCATAATTCAAGGAGCAATTAAGGGAATTTAAAGTGGATGGGAGACTTTAATAAAGGATTTTTGGAATTAAATAAGGGGGAGGTATTAGCCGAATTTATTTTTTCCTTTTTAACTATTTTATTTTGTTTCATTTTTGTTGCTTATTTCTCTCTACACAAAATCCGCTGCAATTATTCTTTCAAATTTGTTCCTTTGATTTCTTTCCCTATTAGCCGAAGTTGGTTCTCATGCAAACGGTTCTTGATCTACTATATATTTTTAATCTTTTTCTCTTCTATTGGTTTCATCAAAGCCGATTCCTCATTAGCCTCATATCATCTTCTTTTTGTTCATCCACACTTCTTTTGTTACCGTTGAACCAGTTGTTTCTACTTGACCGAAACTCCCCATTCTTTTGGCCGATTTCTCTCTAGTCTCAATTAATCCCTTCTTTTAATTAGATCGTGATTAGGGGGGCGTTTGGAGACACTTCTTGAACCGACTAGCGCTTTGTGTGGACATAAGACGTGCAACCAGGGGAGTTTTGGAAGGCTAACGCAGGTGGACAGCAATAACTAGTCCATATTCGGCAGAAGGTAGGGACTTTTGGAGACTTAGGCCATGTGGCCGATTCTAAGTATGAGTTTATGGGTTTTCACTTATTATCGTATACTAGACTAAAACGTTAGTTTTCAATTGTAGGCTCGTCGTACTTGGAATTCGTCAACGCTCTGACAGTTAACAGGTGTGTACCATATCTCCTCTTAGACTTGAACGGCAAAGGCCGTAATGACCGAAAACTGACCGGGGGTGACCGAAAAGTCAGTTTTGAAAGGACCTATGAGTAATCGCTACTCTGTTATGGTCAATCTTGGATTCGACGGTGACAAAATTGTGAAGGGTACAATTCTGAGCAATTCGGGTAAGTTGGGCTTTGATGGGTCAAAGGTGGGCCAATGGGCTTCCGAGCCCATATCGGTAAAAAAATTGTCGTTAAGGGTATTCTGGTGACCTGTTGATAGTAATACGGTTAAATTGGTTGTCTGAGCATAAAATTAGGCTTATTGGGCTTAAGACGTTAGTGGACTCAGTAGGGCCCATTAGGGGCTTTTGGGCTGAAAAGGGTAAATCTGGAAATTGAGTTTAAACAGACTTCTATGGACTATTACTTAACTGAATATGCATAAAATCTCTGAAAATGTGAAAAAGGACTAAAATACCCCTAAGGGTGGAAAATTACCATTATACCCCTAGGTGCAAAATGACCATGATACCCCTAGGGCTAAATCTGTATGAAACACATGATATTCTGTTTCTGTATGTTGTATCTTGTAATATGTATATCTGATGCATGCTATTTTGTATATAATATGACATAACATGTACATCTGTTACATATATATATATCTGTTGCATGGGGAAATGGGTTTATGATGGAGGAAGCGTTCTGGCAGCCTCGCTGCAATCTGGTGACTTTGTCACAAAATATCTGGCAGCCTCGCTGCAATCTGGTGACTTTGTCACGTTATATCTGGCAGCCTCGCTGCAATCTGGTGGCCTCGCCACATATTATATATCTGTTCTGGTGGCCTCGCCACAATATCTGTATCTGGTGACCTCGTCACAATATCTGGCAGCCTCACTGCAAATTATATCTGGCAGCTTCGCTGCAAATATCTGTGGTGTGTAGCAGTTGGGTGGGTCGAGTAGTCTCCCCACATGGTGTATGGCTGGTACGGGGGTGTATGGATGGATCTGGGTTGGGTTTCATGTTTGCATTTCTGAATATCTGATTTGTATCTGTTATGGGCCTATGGGCTTAACCTGGTTTCTGAAATGGGCTAAGGCCCAATTAAATCTGATTCTGAGGCCTGATCTGTTTGGGTCTATGGTTGAAATTATGTTACACACTGAGTTTTCCAAAACTCACCCCTTTTCCTTTTATCCTTTCAGGTGAGCCCTAGATTGTGGACTTGGAGCTGGGAGGGATTCAGAGTGGCCACGAAGACTACGTTTCGGGTTTTAAATTAACTAATTCAGTATTTTAATTTAATCTTAGTTATTCTTATTTTGGTTTTGGGTTTGTAATAAGGGCCTCTTTAATTATTTTTATTTTGGGTTTTTATTCTTTACTTATTTAAATTGACTTTAGTTTAAGTAGGATATTATTTAAATCAATTTGAAAATGAATGATTTTAAGACGCGGTTTTTATAAAAGTACTTGTTTTCAAAATAACATGATAACCAAGCAAAGCTTCCGCAATTTTTAAATGATCTTGTAGATAAATATTTCAAATAGTTAAAGTGTGGCAATGGATGTGTGCATGTCTAGGAGTGGACCTAGGAAGAGCTTGGTACTTAAGCAGTCTAAATGACTCACCTCCTCTTCTCTTGAATCCTACCTGGTGCATAGTATCCATTCACTTTAAGCCATAACAAAGAGGATCTGATTTTCTGATAACATGTTCTCCGCAACTACAGAAGTTTACGAGTTTTCAAAATTTCCTATAAGGTTTTTACAAAGTTGTTAACAAAGTTTTAATAATAACTCACGTTTTGGAAAGATAAACATGAACTAAGGTTTATGCAAATCTTTCGATAAAAACATTATGAAGGGTTTTCAATGAAAACATGGTTTTCGAAAAACACTTCAATGTGACACACCAGACTTGGCCGTAACGTCCAGGCCAGGTTTGGGGTGTTACACACTTAAACATCATCAAATGCACATTATTATAAATTAATATCAATAAGTCTTATTATTCAATTCTTACTCATAAATCACTACTCATTTTTCCTACCACTTTCAAACTCATACACAAAGGTCAACAACCACATAGGTTTCGTACGTGCCTATACCTCCTCGTACTTATCTATTACATTTCTCACGTCACCTTATTATTCAATACGTTATATCATACGATAATCTTTTATATTCAATTTACTCGCACACTTAGTGCCAAATGGATGGCCGAAGCTATATATATAGATATCGCACACTTAGTGCCAAATGAATACTCAAAGCTATATATAAATATCGCACACTTAGTGCCAAATGAATAGCTGAAGCTATATATAAATATTGCACACTTAGTGCCAACTGAATAGCTGAAGCTATATATATATATATAGAGAGATATCGTACACTTAGTGCCAAATGAATAGCGAAGCTATATATAAATATCGCACACTTAGTGCAAATTATTTAGTCATCGTTGCTTTGATCTCGCACACTTAGTGTCATTTATCACTGTTGCCATTAAGATTACACACACTTAGTGCCACATATCTTTGAATCATATCTTGACAGCAACGTCCTAGACGTGATTTTACTCGTAAAACACAAATCGGTCAAATCGAATTCATAAATAATCCCTTCAAGCTTATAATTATTCAGCAATCATATTTATATAATCATAAATTCAATTCAACATTTAAAGTTCACACATATTGAAATTTAACATCAATTTGCTTATAAGCTTACCTCGAATATCGACGGACGGAAGATAACGACTATTCAATTATTTTTTTTGTTTTTCCCCAATCCAAGTCCGATTTCTTTGGTTCTTGATCTATACATTTTCAAATTAAGTTCATTCAAACGCAATTTCATTCAATTTAATCTAAAAACACATAAATGGGAAAACTACCATTTTGCCCCTGGCATTTCACACTTTTTACAAATTAGTCCAAATTGCATAAAACACAAAACATGCAAAATTTGGGTACACCATGCTTAGGCCAAATCTTTCTTATGCTCATACAAGTCCAAACATTTCATTTATTTCACATTTTCATCCCTCAATTTATTATTTTTACAATTTAGCTCTAATTACTCAAATTCATCAAAAATTCCAATACAAAACATATTAATCCAAAACATATTTTTCATAATTCATCAACTAACATCACAAAAATCATAAAATCATCAATGGAAAAACTCAAAATATTCATCCAATTGAAAAATTACAACATGGGTTTTGTAGATTTCACTGCAACAATCTCAAACACATAAAAATTATCAAAAATCGAGCTAGTTACATACCTTAATTTAGCAAAACCATGGCCAAATATTCAAAAGTTTCTAAACCTCGTTTTTATTTTATGTTTCGGTCAAAAATATGACTAAAATGCATGGCCATTTGTGTTTTCTTTTATTATAGTACATATTAATATGCTTTTTACTATTTTAACCTTAAAATTTTAATTAGTAAACTATATAACACATGCCCAAAATCGTCCAAGCTAATTTTCCATGGTATAATTGCATCATAAAGACCCTACATTAAAGAATAAAGCAATTTAACAATTTAACAGTTTAACAATTAGTTAGCTACTTTTACATTTTAAGCGATTAAGTCCTTTTAATTAATCAGACACTCAAACGATAAAATTAAATCACGAAAATTTCACAAATATCAATTTACACATTATAAACAAAAAAATAATATTTAAATATTTTTTGACTTGGATTCGTGGTCCCAAAACTACCGTTTTGAATAGAGTCTAAATCAGGCTGTTACAGTACGAGTGGATCTGAGCAAGATTTTAGCAAATTTAGATTGGAAGCTTCCAAGAAATGTGTTTGAAGTTTGCAGTTTTCTAGGACTTGCTGGTTATTATAGACTATTTGTAAAAGGCTTTTCGATGATTGCAAGTTTGTTGTCGAAATTACTTCAGAAAGATGTTAAGTTTGAATGGTCCAAAAAATGTCAGAAAAACTTTGATCAGTTGAAAGCCCTTTTGACTGAAGCCCCATGCTAGCACAACCAGAATCGGGTAAAGAGTTTGTGATCTACAGTGATGCTTCGTTGAACGACTTAGGTTGTGTTTTGATGCACGAAGGCAAGGTTATAGCCTATGCCTTGAGACAATGAAAGCCGCATGAAAAGAATTTTCTGATGCACGACCTTAAGTTAGCTGCGATTGTATTTGCTTTGAAGATTTTACGCCATTATCTTTTTGGTGAAGAATGTTATGTGTATTTAGATCACAAGAATTTTAAATATCTGATGACTCAGAAAGATTCGAATTTGCGATAGAAAAGATGGTGAGAACTATTAAAAGATTACAAGCTAGTTATTGATTATCATCCGAGAAAAGTAAATGTTGTTGTTGATGCTTTGAGTTGGAAATCATTGTTTTCTCTACGTGTAATAAATACTCATTTAGTTCTGTCTCATGATGGTTTGGTTTTAGCTGAATTAAAAGCAAGACCGTTCCTTTTACAGTAGATATGTGATGTCTAAAAAGTTGATAATGAAATGCTAGCGAAACGAGCTCAGTGTGATTTGAACTTTTATTTAGAATTTTGATGTAACACCCCTAAATCGGCCCAGACACTATGGTCAAATCCGCTAGTATTACATTGAAATGTATTTTGAAAACCTACTTTAGCTAATAAAACTCGTTTGAAGATCAAGGTCTCTTTGCTTATTTTCAATTCAACTTAGTTATTGGTTAACCATTCTAAAACATCCTTGCTTTTAAAACATTCTTTGTTGTGGAAGCTTTCTTTTAAACAAATGTAGCGAAAACTTGGTGTTTTGAAAATAATTAATCCTTTTAGGAAAACCGCGATCTAATACTAATAGATTTTAAAAGTTAAGTTAAATAAAACTCAAAATTAAAGTTAAAATTTAAGAAGGCCTTATTACAGTCAAACCCAGCATAAAGATACTTGAAATGAATAAGTAACTATAAAGATCGAAGAAGTAGTGTGGCCACCTCCGAGTCCCTCGTAGCATGAATCCGTCTAAGACTGGGGATTACCTGTAAAGATGAACAAGTGGGTGAGTTTACAGAAAACTCAGTGTGTAATCCCATAATTAGTAAACAGCCACATGTAGAAGCAGTTTGAGCCTGAGCCCATGTCAGTAACAGAACAATTCCAGTGGGCCTAAGTCCTTTACAGTAATAGTAGTAGTAAAGCATGCATGCAAAATCCTACCCAACCAGCCTCTACACTCTATCTCTGTCCAACCCTACACTCCATGTAGGGATATAATCAACCCACCCATCCCTACACTTCACAGTGTAGTACCGATGTGGCACTATTAGTAATATGCAGCAGTGCTGCCGGTATATTACGCTAATAGCCAATAGTGAAATGCAGTAGAGTTACCAGTATAGTTCACTTCCTCCAATCATATCAACCTCACCCCATGCAATGCATCATACATCCGTGGCATGCTATATCATAAAATTATGCATGTGTGTATATCATACGTATAAATATATATATCATGGCATGCACATTCAATCATACATCGTATCAGAACACCACAACCATTTTACCAATGGGGATATTTTGGTCATTTTACCCCTAAGGGTATTTTGGTCATTTTCAACAGTTTGGGCCTAGGTATACTTACTAACCCTTAAGTAATCCATAGTCGCCACGAGCGACATGTGCGTCCATAATAGTGCTAATAGTGGAAATGAGCCCGAAAGCCCATTAAGTAGACCCATAGGCTCACACGACCCAATGGCCTAAGCCATGTGAGCGGCACGGCCAGTCCAACATTTTCCTACTTATTGGTGAGTTTTACTCATATAGGCCTACGGCCCATTGGGCCTGCACGACCCACTTTGACCCATTGTGGCCCATTATGGCTACAACCCATGAGATCAGTCATGGTGGCCTTTGCAATCATACGCCCATGTTTCATGGCCCAGAGAACCCCATGAGCGTTCGCGCACCCATGTGGCCTCAAAGCCCACTCATTCAGCTTTTTGACTTTTGCTGTTCCACAGTCAAATCAGGGTGGGTACACACCTGATTGTGAAAGCTTGAGAACAGCCTCTGATCACCAACCTACATCAATCAAGGCATTCGATTAAATGTTTTGTAATTGATCACTCTTACTTACAACACTTAATCCCAAAAGGAAAGTATCAACACTTTCCTTAATCAATGCGTGTGGTTTACACGTCTCAATAGTTAATCGAAGATTAACTACGTCCTCTCTGTCAAAAAGTTGCATTAATGACAAAACTCGTTAACCATATTCGCAAAAACAAGAGGCTTTAATTAATACCCAAAGTCCAAATAAATCTCAAAACTAGAGATGCGGAACATTGAGCATTCGGCTAACACCTTAAAACATTAGCCCATAATTCTACCTTTGATTACAAAGTAAGAGAAGGGTTTGACTGTAAGTGCGACTCTCAACCCTGTCACTCTTTGTGCCGATCCTTGAACTGAAAGCGACACCACCAAGATTAGAGAGAGGAAAGAAAATCGACTATATATAAACAAGAAGAAAACATTCATTAAGAGAGAAAACACTGTTTAAGCATACAGAAGGAATGAAAAGAACAAGAACTAACTGAAAGCTTAAGTCACTACCCAACAATAACTGCTCACAGAAGCAGGAGAACGAGAATGGTAACCAGATCAAGATTGTGAACCGAAAGAGAAAAGAAAAGGAGAGAAGAGAGTATTCGGCCGAATCCTAGAAGGGAAGAAAAATAAATATTTGAGAGAAAGACAAAAGGGTTGTATTCGGCTTATACACACCTTATGATCAAAAGAAGATAATGTTGAGAAAAAGGAAGTTCGGCTAAGAGAGAAAAATTAACAGAATAGTAGGGGAAGTAGAAGAGAGAGAGAAATAATATTCGACAAAACAAACACAAAGAAGAAAAATACCTATTTGGCACAAGAGGCTTAGAGACCTCAATTGCACAAAAATCCGAAACAACAAAAAGAAAGTGCCAAAAATGAAAAGAAAGACACCATTCGGTAATGCCCAAAACCTTTTAATTGTTTCCAATAGCCGAAAATGAGAAACCCTCTCCTAGTTGAAACCTCAAAGCTAAAGCTCCCCCAAACGACCCAACTCTCACCCAACTCAAACTCCTAAACCTTCTCCCATAATCTCTCCCCTTATCGCTCCTTAAATCACTCCTCACATCACTCCACAACTCCTTCATCAGAATTTTAATGTAACTCAAACATTAGCCGAACCTAGTAGGAAAATAAATGCTCCCTTTTATGATCATGCCAACACTTGAATCCCAAACCTCATGCATACCCACACGCCACCTACCACCTCTACTAGCTGACTCCTTGTGCCATACTTCTGCCACAATTTTTCTCAAAGCCTATACACTAACAATCAAAGTTCACTTAAAAGAAAAACATAGATTTTGCAAAAGCCAGGGCTTGAACCCAGGACTTCTCAAATACCCCCAAACACTCCCGAATCACTTAGCCAATAAAGTAACCATGCAATTTATGAAACAACACGCATAATTAAAGACTTCCCATTTTTGGGGCGTTACATTTGAGTTGATGATGATGATTGTCTAAGATTCTGAGATCGGATTTGTGTTTTAAGAAATCCAGAATTGATTCAGATGGTTTTGAACGATGCTCATAATAGTCGTTTATCTGTTCATCTGGGAAGTACGAAAATGTATAGTAATTTGAAACAGCTTTACTGGTGGTCTGGAATGAAAAGAGATATCTTTGATTTTGTTTCAAATGTTTGATCTGTCAACAAGTTAAAGCTAAACATCAAGTGCCATTCTGTTTGTTACTACCTATTATGATTCTCGAGTGGAAATGGGAGAGAGTGACGATGGATTTTATTTTGTGTTTGCCACTAACTCTGAGAAAGAAAGATGCAATCTGGGTTATGGTTGATAGATTGACAAAATTAGCTTATTTTATTCCGGTAAGAACGGATTATTCACTTGATAAGCTAGCTGAGTTATACATTTCAGAGATTGTGAGATTGCATGGGGTGATACTATCTATTGTTTCGGACAGAGATCTGGGGTTCACTTTGCAGTTTTGGAAGAAACTACAAGAGGCTTTAGGTACAAAATTGCATTTCAGTATTGCTTTTCACCCGCAGATGGATGGTCAATCCTAGTGGATCATTCAGATACTCGAAGACATGTTGAGATGTTGCATTCTTAAGTTTGAAGGTAGTGGGAATAGTATTTGCCATTGATTGAATTCGCGTATAATAATAGTTTTCAATCAAGCATTAAAATGGCACCGTACGAAGCCCTATATGGTCGTAAATGTCAAACACTTTTGTACTTGTTAGAGCTTAGCAAGAATAAGATTCACGGATTTGATTTGATAAAAGTAACCGAGTAGAAAGTGAAAGTAATTCGTGATAGTTTGAAAGTAGCTTTTGATCTACAGAAATCGTACGCAGACTTGAAACGAAAAGATATTGAATTCAAGATCGGTGACAAAGTATTTTTGAAAGTGTCTCCGTGGAAGAAAATACTTTAATTTGGTAGAAAAGGCAAATTGGGTCTGAGGTTCATCCGGCCGTATGAAATTATCGAGCGTATCGAGCCAGTTGCATATATATTGTTATTGCCATCTGAGCTAGAAAAGATTCATAATGTGTTTTACGTATCAATGCTTCGATGATACAGATATGATTCCTCACATGTGATATCTCCGTTAGAGATAGAGATTCAGTCTGATATGACTTACGAAGAAGAACCTACTCGTATCTTAGCTAGCGAGGTTAAAGAATTGCGAAATAAGAAAACTTCATTACTGAAAGTGTTATGGCATCAACACGGTGTTGAAGAGGCTACGTGGGAGCCCGAGGATGCTATGAAAAAGCAATATCTGAACCTATTCCCTGGTAAGATTTTTGGGGACGAAAATCCCTAAGGTAGAGAGTTATAACAGCCCGATTTAGACCCTAGTCAGAACAGTGGTTTTGGGACCACAAATCTTAGTCAGAAAAATATTTTATTATTATTTTCTGTGTTTATAGTATGTAAATTGATATGTGTCGTATGAAAATTTTATCATTTGTGTGCTTGATTTAATAAATAGGACCTAATCGGATATAATACAAAAGTGGCTTTCTATTTGTTAAAGTGCCGAATTAATAGGATTTCTTAATTGAGGAGTCCTTATGTTGTTATTATACCATTGATATGGCAAGTGGACATTAATGGCCTTATTTTTAAAGTTTTATATGTTTTATAACCATGGATAAAATAGTAAATGATGTATTAAGTAAGATTAAATAAAACAAAAAATTAAAATTATGTTCATTTTTGTTCTAAACCATCAAAAATAGAAACAAAGAATGGGGTTTTGAAGCTTAAGATATTCAGCACTTGAAGGCTTAATTTGGTAAGTGTAATTTGTTTGGTTTTTGATAATTTCTACATTTTTGTGATCGTTCCTTTGTGTTCTATCAAGCCCAAACCTCAAATTTTGAAAGTGTTGATGATTTCATGAGATGCCGTTGTTGATAGTTTGAGTTTTGTGAAGTTTGATGATAGAAAATAAGCATGTGATGATAGATTAACATATTTTGTTAAGTGATTTTTGATGAATTTGCATATTGAGGATTAAATTGTGAAATATGTTAAATGTGGGGTTAAATTGTGAAATAAATGATAAATATGGGCTAATATGTACACTAGGAAAATTCGACTAGCATGAAATTAGAAAGAAATTGTGTAATTTGTATTTTATTGAAAAATTTTAGGGGTTAAAGTGCAAAATTCTCTAATTTTGTATTTATGAATTGAATTGAGTAAATGTGTGATTGAATTAGTCAAATTTGAATTTATATAGATCAAGAATGAAAGAAAACAAAATTAGATCGGGGAAAATCGAAAGTGGACGAGTAGTCAATTCAAACTGTTCATTTCTGTACGAGGTAAGTCCATAGGCAAATAAATGTGTTTGAATTGATTTATTTATGGTTATATGATAATGAAATGTGCTAAATGGCTATGGAAGATGAATATGTGAAATTGAGAAAGTTTCGACAATGTGAAGATGTCTGAAAGTCTCGTTCGAACCATAGGAACAAAATAGATACATATTTCATGACATAGGATTTTGAGATGTGTTATCACGTAAGACCACATTTGGAACATTGGCATCGATTAAACATGACGTGTAAGGCCATTCTGGGACATCGACATCGTATATGATTTCGTGTAAGACCCTGTTTGGGATAGTGGCATCAATATGTAGCAACATGAAGACCATGTCTGGGACATTAGCATTGTTTGCGATATGTGCTGTTCGAGTGTCCTTGCGAATTCTGAAAGGTTCAATGGGCATTTCGGGAAATGAATGATTATGTGAAAGTGTATTCGATTCAGGTATGTTTGAAATGTATACAATATTTGAGATTGAAAGGTAAGTATATGTGAAATTGATGATATGGGGTATGTGTATGAGAAAATATGCATTATGTGCAAGTGAATTGAGAACATGTGAGTTATAAGTGAAATAAGAAGTTAAGTATGTATTTGGCTATGAAATTACATGTATAATATGTTGTATAATTGTTTTGGTGTTAAGTTTATTTGTAAATAGCTTACTAAGCTTTTGAAAGCTTACTTTGTGTGTGTTTTCATTTATTTTATAGATTATCGAAGCTATCGAAAACTCGGGGATCGTCAAGGATCATCACGACACTATCAACCTATAATTTGGTATCTTTTGAAAATGTATATTTTAAAGTATGACATGTATAGGCTAGAAATGTTAAGATACGTTATGAGTTGTAAATATCTAGCCATGTGATATGGCTTGATTATGGTTGAGCATATGGATTGATTTTGGTATGGATTAAGTGATGAGAAATGGTATAATTGATGTGAAAATATGGTCTTGTGTGAATGGTCACATTGGTATGTTTGGTAAGAATGAAATGGTATGTCACATTAGGAAATGGTAAGGTTTTGTTAAGTTTTGAAATGACCTAAAATGAGTTATGAATCATATGGTATAGGTATGAATTTGGCACATGGAATTAGTATATTTGAGCATGAAATTGGTTGATGATGTTGTAGGACGAGTGGTATATATTTTGGAAATGAAATTGGTTGAAAATGTTGTATATTTGATGGTTGAATTTGGACTTGTAGGGATGACCCTTAAGGGTGGCATTATGGCCTTGTAAATGGCCTATTTTTCCAGGCACGGATAAGGACACGGGCATGTGTCTCTGCCGTGTTGTTCCAAGGCTAATTCGAATTGAGCCTGGGCAGTCCACAAGGTCTCACACACATGTGTGTGGCAGGCCGTGTGGCTTAAGTCAGTATACCCTACAAGTTTCACACAGCCTAGCACACGGTCTGAAGGACGGGCGTGTGGGCCATTTTGAAAGGGCATACGGGTTGGCACATGGGCGTGTGGTTGGCCGTGTGATGCAAGTTAGTATACCCTCCAGATTTCACACGGCTTGGCATATGGGCGTGTCCTTGGCCAGGTGACCTAATTCAGAATGTATGCCCTATTTCGCCACGGCCTAGACACACAGGCGTGTTTAAGACCTTGTGAGGCACACGACCTGTTCACACGGATGTGTGACCTTTATTATCTTGAAAAATTTGTTAAGTTTTGAAAAAATTTTGCAAGTGTTCGGTTTAGTCCGACCCTTTCCTAAAGCATGTTTAAGGTCATGTAGGCCTTCTAAAAGGACAAATGATTATGATTTGATAATGTATGAATTGAGTTGTGAAATGATCATAAAATGTTTCGATATGTCTGGTAATGCCTCTTAAGCCTAGTCTGGCAACGAATACAGGTTGGAGGTGTTACACTCACGCTTCAACCCTGGCCACCATTATAGCTCTCAAAGATCTCGATACATTTTGTTGCTGCCGGGATGCATAGATAGGGACTACTATGCGCTTCCCTCGAAATCAACTGTGTGAAACCCTTATCATACAGTACACAAAATCTGACCACGTAAACAAAGTACCCCATCACTGGCCAACCCAAAGTCAGAAGTGTTGCCACTCTCAATCTGTCGAAACTGCAACTCCAGAGACTTATCCTCCAACTGCTTACCTCTAAACTGATCAATCCATGTAGGCTTAACATGAAGTTCAGCTAACAAACTCCCATCGTCAGATAAACTGAGGCAAGTGAACATCGCTCTCAGATTAGCCATAGTCCTACGGCTCAACGTATCAACCACCACATTGGCCTTGCCAGGATGGTACTTAATGGTATAGTCATAATCTTTAAGCAGCTCAACCCATCTACGCTGCTTAAGATTTAACTTGTAACACCCCTATCCCGTAACCATTGCCGGAATAGGACGGGGCGTTACTGAAAACTAGAAATCGGATCAGGACGGTCAAAATTTGAATAATTTCTTAACAATTAAAGTTCGAATTAAAAAAAAAAAACTTATACAAGAAAGTTCCGTAAAATGTATATTCACATGACTTATATACGAAAATCAAAGTATCATTCTACTTATTGTCCACCCTATACATGCCATAAGCTAAGACCAAACACATGGTTACCGTAATAGTAGATAGTGTGACGAGGTGCTGACGATCCCCAAGCTGGTAGTTAGAATCCACAATCTATAAAAACAAAGACATAAAACAAACAGAGTAAGCTTTCATAAGCTTAATAAGTCTTAAGCAAAACATTAATCTTGTTGAATAAAAAAACGAGTATCTCATATACTTGAATCTGAGTAAGGTCTCATTTGACCGAATATAACTAACCAAATTTCTCATAATTTAATTGACATATCTTTAACCTTGAGTTCTAAGTCACAAATGGTTTTAATCAATATCATTGTTCATTCATTTCTTCTATTTGATAAAGTTAATTTTAGAGCTTCATATTGAACTATAATTTCAATAAACGCATCACCTAGCTAACACATAAATACTTTCATAATAATGACCAAGATGTTTGAATATTCACGTGTGCATTTCTTTATATACTTTTAATTCAATCAAATTAAGCGTAATACTTTAACCACATTCGATTTCCATATTTAGGATCGCATTGTCATATCATAATCTATCAAGAATAATTTCATAGAGTCCCTTCTCATTTAGCTTGACATATAACCCTTTTCATGATTTATTCTCAAACATATTCTTCATTAACCGAAATTGGGCTCACATGGTAAGTACATATCATACACACAATACTAAGTCTTTGTACTCATATGTACTTATCTCGTGCACATACAAGAATGTACCTACGTACATAGAACTTAATTCCTTAGTTCATAATCACATCAATATCTTCGAGCATTTTCACATGACATGAATTAAATTACCGTGTAGGTATACAAAGAATCAAACATATTCTTTATCACATATACACTAGTTGTTAGAATATAATCCTTCTCTTAAATTTGCACATCTAGCCGGATACGACCCATTCTCAAATCATAAGACCTTTTTGGCCGAATATACACTAATACATATGGATAATTTCAGATATACTTTTCTTTACTTAAAGTTCATACACTATATTTTAAATAAATTACTTTCACATATTAACAACCATTGACCAAATAGATCGTTCACATATTTGGAATTATATTATCAATCACATTTACATTCCTCTTTGATACTACTAATTTACTTCGAAATCAATCTACCGATGAGTAAGTAATACATACCTGAATATCTTAAATGCATAATACTTACTTGATGGTAATTTACTGCGGATACTCAATATCGAAATCTTACTTGAAACTCCAGCATTTAGCCTTCGGGTCTTTAAACCCGGATACAGTACGAGTACAAAGTTTGCGGACATTAAGTCCAAATAAGATTCTCGCATAAAGCTTGCAGAATTTAACCTAGATGTTTCACCAGCATGAATGCTCTTCGGGACTTAGCCCGGATATAACACCGGTGAAATTGCCCTTCGGGACCTAGCCCGGGTATACACTGGCACGAATGCCCTTCGGGACTTAGCCCAGATATACACTGGCACGAATGCCCATCGGGACTTAGCGCGGATATACACTGGCACGAATGCCCATCGGGACTTAGCTCGGATATACACTGGCACGAATGCCCTTCGGGACTTAGCCTAGATATAGTTCACTACATTTTCATGCACATATGTCCGCCAGGTATACATTTTACAAAATCTATCACAATCAAAATTCATTTGCCTCATTCACATATTAACACATAACATTTCACATTAGCAATTCATTTGTATTATTCGAATACAAGCTTAACATGCAACCTCATCCCTTTTGTTTTCCATTCAATAATCAGACTCAAAGATCACATGTCCAACTCACTATACAAGCTTGATTTCTAATGACCATTCAGCTATAAGCCATATACACAATTTATTCCATTAAAACAATAGGTTACAAATCATCTATCATACACATAATTCACCTTAGCCATTCATGCAAATAACTGCAATTAACTTAAATTGTAAGCATTTAATTGTAAGCATATTTCTTCACTTCAACTTCTATATTCAATTGTAAGCATTCATGCAAATAACTGCAATTGTTTATAATATAAGGCATACTTAAATTACTTAAAACTTATAAAGAATCAAACTCAAATACTTAAGAACTTACCTTATTTGTCGTCAAACCAGTACGAATCGATTATTCGTCTAATTTTGCCTTTCCCTTGTCCAATTCCGAATGTCTTTGTTCTTAAGCTTAAACTAAAACAAAATTTAACTTATTATTACTCAGTTGTTCATACCCTTGGTTGAATGCAGCAAGAAAACAAATTAGGTCTTATTAGCTACATTCAATTAACTTTTAATATCATCAAATTCTCATAAATCACAAACGGTCTTCATCCTCAAAACACGACAATTACTACTTGCTATGTCTAGGTTACATTCGGCAATTGCCTAGTCATTACCATCCTAATACACAAACATCACTCAAATCATTGATTAATCTCATATTCGGCCATCACATTATACATCTTAGCAAACATAAATTGAGCATATAAGCAAAATACATATAAATCACCTTAGTTAATTACTATATAACACTTAACACGACAAATTTCCATTTTCCAAAGCATAGAAGCCTAGTTTGGCCGATTGTTTTTCCTTCCACTATACATACATGTTATTCACATTTCATTAAGCTTACTTACCTTAACACATACATACCACATAGCCGAATGCACATATAGCTTTTAAGGAAATTACAAAACTTATGCTTTAATAAATTATACATATATTAATAGGCCATAAATCCATTAACTAAATGTTCACAAAAATTCTTTAACACATTCAACATCGCTCAAAATTCCCAATTAACCAATAAGGACCAAATATCATTTGTTCTTTAAACCATATACATTATTAAAATTAACACCTCCATAACTTATTCTATGACCCTTTACAAGCCAAGCACCTCTAAAATCATTCAAGAATCTAAAACATAATTTTATAGTTGAATGTAACCACTCATTTAAGCCACAAAACTTAGCTTTATTAGCTCAAAATCATCTTGCAACTATTGCCCCTATAATACGTCAAAGCATTCCAAAACTATTTATTTCTATCATGGCCGAATACACATTGTTCCTATTTTCATTCCTAATAAAATTTTATCAAGCTTCCAACTTGATTTAACTATGTACCATTTAAAACTATCAATATTTTACACCCTTTATCAAACTATAATCAATTGCCAAATGCATCTTTGACAATTGAAGCCACACAACTCAAATTCTTACAATTTAAGCTTACAAATTTCTATTCATGTGAATTTTAGCAACATAGAGTCCATTAAACACTCCTGATTCCATTTCTAATATAACTTTCACATTCAAAACTTCCCCCTCGGCCAAATGTTCCCAAGACATCAAATTCAAAGATAAAATAAATAGAAACATAGGTCAAAGAGGGTATCAAGCAAGGAACTCAATTCATCAAGATGAAGCTCAAATAATCAAGAAATTACCTTGAATTTTAGACCTCCATGGCCGATTATCCAAAGCCATCTTTACTTAGTTTCTTTCTTTATTCTCGGAAAAGGTGAGAAGAATAACATATATCTTTGTTTTTATCACCATGGGTTCATTAATATAATATGTTTTCTTATTAAAAAAAACTTTTATATTAAACAAATATTATAATTCATATTATAAAACACTTACTCATTATTTTATTAATGAAACAAAATGTATCAAAATCATTCAATCATCATCATGCCGTCCACTACTCAATTTATGGGGAATTTGACATGTAAATCCTCATGTTTCAAATCATGCAATATTTGGCCACTACAATTTGACCTAGCACATTTTCAAAGTTTCTCACATAAGTCCTTTTTAATTAATTCCTCATCCAAATGACAAAATCCAAGCATGAAATTTTCACACATGCATATTTCACAAATAATAGGCATAGAATTTAATATTTAATTATTTTCGTGACTCAATTTTGTGGTCCCGAAACCACTTCCCGACTAGGGTCAAATTAGGGTTGTCACATAACTCCTTCTGAGTGAGGAGATACTTGAGGTTTTTGTGATCAGTGTGGATGATACACTTCTCACCGTAGAGATAGTACCTTCAGATTTTTAGAGCGAAGACTAGTACAGCCAATTCCAAATTGTGCATCGGATAATTAGCTTCATGTGTCTTGAGCTGACGAGATGCATAAGCAACCACCTTCCCATCTTGCTTCAAAACACACCCTAGACCCACATGCGATGCGTCACTGTATACCATGAAATCTTTACCGGGCTCAGGCTATATTAGAATAGGAGCCTGAGTCAAAATAGTTTTGAGCTTCTCAAAGCTCTCTTGCTGTGCATCAGTCTAGGTGAAAGGAACTCCCTTACGCACAAGCTTAGTCATCAGAGTTGCGAGAAAAAAGAACCCTTCTATGAAGCGTCGGTAATACCTTACCAGCCCTAGAAAGTTACAGATTTTACATATATTCTTCGGCTATTTCCAATCCAACACAGCCTCAATCTTACGAGGATCAACACAGATCTCCTCAGCAGAAACTACGTGTCCCAAAAAGATCACCTCTCAGCCAAAACTCGCACTTACTGAACTTTGCAAACAGCTGTTTCTCACGAAGAGTTTGTAGCACCACTCTCAGATGCTCATCGTGCTTGTCCTCAGTCTTAAAATACACCGGGATGTCATCAATGAATACTACCACAAACTGGTCCAGATAAGGCTAGAGCACGCGATTAATCAAGTCCATAAATGCCACTGGTACGTTAGTCAATCCAAAAGGCATAACAAGAAACTCATAATGTTCATATCAAGTCCTAAATGCTGTCTTAAAGACATAGGCCTCCTTAACTTTCAACTGGTCGAACAACTCGTCAATCAATTTTAGAAAACACGAAAGCCCTTTAAACTGGTCGAACAAATCGTCAATCCTCGGAAGTGGGTACTTATTCTTAATCGTTAGCTTGTTTAGCTGTCGATAGTCGATACACATCCTCATTGTCCCATTTTTCTTCTTAACAAACAGAACAGGTGCTCCCCATGGAGACACACTAGGATGAATAAACCCACGATTTAGCAGTTCTTGAATCTGAGCCTTAAGCTCTGTAAGCTCCTTCGGTGCCATTCGGTAGGAAGCGATAGACACCGGAGCAGTACCCATAATAAGTTCAATCCCAAATTCCACTTCTTGATTCAAAGGCAAACCTGGTAGTTCCTCTGGAAAAACATCCAGAAAATCCCTTATAGTTCTGATATCCTTAATCAAAGAGTCCCTAGAATTAGAAACATTGATGTAGGCCAAGAATGCCTCACATCCTTTCTAAACCAAATTTTTCACCACCAATGCAAAGGTCACATTAGTTAGATAGCCCTAACATTCCCCAATCACAACTACCTTGTTGTCCTCCTCAGTTCTCAAAACAACTCTTTTTGTAGTACAGTCCAGACTCACTTGTTGTTTAACCAGCCAGTTCATCTCTAGAATTAAGTTAAACTCCCCAAATAGAAGCTCTACCAGATCAGCCAGAACTACTGTCCCTTGAATCTTTAACGAAACGTCTCTAAATAGTTTACTCATTCGGATTGTCTATCCCAATGGACTCACAACAGTTAGCTCATTAGAAGTATTCTCAACCAAAACCCCTAAAGTTTCAGTCACAGTGTTAGCTACGTATGAGTGTCTAGAGCCTATGTCTATCAGTGCAAACTAAGGTACATTAGAAATTAAAAATGTACCCATGATGACATCCAGAGAATCTCTGTCCTCACGATGACGAGCAGCATAAACAAGGGCAGACTGCCTCGACTTAGTATGACCAACACCTCTTCTTGATGCTCTCTGTCTACTGCCCATGCTGTTACCACCCCTAGCCTGTCCACAGCCCCTAGGTGGCTGTTAAACTACCCTCAGTGGCTGTGCAGTAGACCCATATCATAGACATGCTGTAACGCCCCAAAATCCTGAAACTATAAATTTTGTGCATTGAATTTGGCATGTATAGGTAGCACTGTTAGAATATTAATTTTAAGATATTACAAGGATTATTTGAAGTCTTAGGGATAGGAAATACCATAGGAAAAATTTAATTTTTGCCTTAGTGGAACCCTAGTCTAAGGTAATAGGACTCTTAAAAAAATTAAGGGGAAAATAGGACACAGTTGGGCTTGTGGCTCAGTGGCAATGTGGCATCACATGGGGAGCTATAAGGTGGAGTTTTTATCAGGGAAAGGGGTCCAAGGTTTAAGGCTTAAGAATGGTGAATTTAGGGACTTTATTTTGGCACATGGAAGGAAGGTAGTGGCGCTAGAGTGGACTCTGGAAAGGAGTGCTCAGGAGAGAAATTTAAGGTAAGGATAAAGGAGAAAAAAGAGAAGATTGAGAGAGGGGAGATGATGGTGCCGAATGGGACTTTAAGTGAAGCTAGAATCGGCTTGTGGTCTATTTAAGAGTGTGCTGAATTCTCTTGAGGGTTCTTTTGGTTTTGCTGAATTCGTTCCATTGCCAACCTGTCTTCTTCCTTTCATCCTATTACCGAATAACTCACCATTCTTTTACCAAAATTCCATTGAGTTGTGTTTCTTTTTCTCTCAAAAGCTGAATACCATCCTTGATCCCTTGAAAGCCGAATACCATCTTTGATCTCTTAAAAGCCAAATACCTATATCCCCTTTGCCAGTTTCTTTTTGCTTGCCTCCATAACAAATTTTTTTTTGTTATTTACTACCCTTAATCAATATTTTAAAATCCGGTCACACTCAGTAGCTATCTAGGCCTGAAGATCAGAGACTAGTTTCGGTAAGTACTTAGTTAACCATTTTTTAGTGTATTTCGATAAAAGCTAGAGGGCTATCTAACCTTTTCTTGTCGTTAACCCTGTATTGACAAGGGGTAAGGTTCAAAGATTTCAAGCGTGGTAAGGATCTTTAGGAAGTGGTAAGTATACTCGTTCTCAATTTTGGATTCATAGGTGGCCGATTATAAGTGTGGTTTATAGGGGTGACTCGTGTGGAGTATGAGTCACTTGATGTTGATATTATGTGTGTTGATGCAGATCTAAGGATATTTGAGAAGAATAGCTAAGAAGGGGCTATTAGAACTGGTGGCACACGGTAAGGTTACGGTAAGGCTTTGGGTTTTGGTAAAAGTTATGGTTAAGTATGGAATTGATTCAAGGTTGGTATTGATTGTAGGTTGAGGATGAGGATAGTATAGTGCGGGTCATCAACCAGGTGTGTACATACACTACAGACACGATAAACCGGCAAAAGCTAAAATCTCGAAATACCGAAATGCCGAAAAGCCAAAAGGAGTGCGCCGGCAATCACACGAGTGTGTGAACACTCGTGTGGAGATATCGATATGATTACTGAGGCCTAGAGAGTGATCTCATGGCCTCGGGCCACTGTTTGGCCAACCAGGCCAGACGGGGCTAAATTGGCCTGTCGAGCTTGTGGGCCCAAGTTGCCAATAGTTGTTATGTGGAGTTGAATGATGGATTGATATGGATGATTGTATGATTTGATTATGATCAGGCCTAATAGGCTACGTAAGCATGATTGGGCTTAATGGGCTTTATGGACATGATTGGGCTTAGTGGGCCTTATGGGATGGTAGAAATGCATGCTAGGGTTTTAATAGACTATAGGCCTAGCTCTGATGAATTCTTAAAGAGCATAAAACTTAATTAAATAATCAAACATGTCTATGGACAAGTTGCTAGGCTAAGGTGTGGCAATGGATGTATGCATGTCTAGGATTGGATCTAGGAAGATCTTGGTACTTAAGTGGTCCTAGTGACCCACCTCCTCTTCTCTAGTATCCTACCTGGTGTATAGTGTTCGTTCACCTTAGCCGCGAGGACTCGTTGATGGGCCAAAGTTCATAACTAAAACCTGAAATGTAGAAATTACGGAAATTCCCCTGTAGGGTAGAAATTACGAAAATACCCCTCTAGGGTAGAATTATGAAAATGCCCCTGTAGGGTAAAATTGCTAAAATGCCATTGTAAGGTAGAATTATCGAAACACCCTTGTAGGGTAGAAATTACCAAAATACCTCTGGGTAATGAAATGACTAAAATACCCCTAAGTGCTTAATGTGTGAAAAATTTGTATGTTGCATTCATGAAATGTATGTTGCATTTGGGTGGGATTAATAGTACGGAGGAAGATATGTGAGGATCGCATGGTCGCTTGATGACCGTGGATCCACCTGTGGCTTTAAGCCCAATATATGAATAGCAGCTTTGCTGCAATGTTTGAGTAGTGCTGCTATTGGTGCTACCTTTGGAGTGTAAGGATGGGTGGGTTGATATTAATATCCCCATATGAGTGTAGGGTTGGAAGGGAAATAGAGTGCATGGTTGGATTTGGGATGGGTGCATTGCATTCATGTGAAACTGATGTGATTTGAGGTCATTATGGGCTAAGGCCCAAGACCATTGATTCTGATAGGGTTTCGGCCCAATATGATAAATGCATGTTGATTTGATTGCCAAGGGCCGTACACACTAAGTTGCGAAACTCACACCCTTTAATTTAATGTTTCAGGTGACCCTCAGTAGAAGGCTCGACGTGGGAGAGGACTCGGAGACGGCCACATTGCAAGCTACTTAGAAATTTTAAATAGTTTTCGAATTACTTTATTTTAATTCCTTGTTTTTCAATGGGTTGTAATAAGGCCTTATATCTCCGGTTTGACTTTTCATTTGGGTTTATTATTGTTACACTGTTAAATAAATTTTTAAAGTTAAACGTGGTTTTTTAAATAAATTTAACATGTGAACATTTTCTTAAAACACGGGCTTTCATTATAACTTAACAAGTTACAAGGATTATGATTTTCTAAGTCACAAATTTAAGTTTTTAACCAAGCTACTTTTCCGCTGAACATAATTTTAACTAAACAAAGTCGTTTTGGAAATAATCCCTTCAATGTGACATCACCGGATTCGGCCATAACGTCTGGGCTGGGTCGGGGTGTTACACATGCCCCAGTGGACACTCTCGAACACAGTGCTCAGTAGACCCATATCATAGACATGCCTCAGTTGTCCTCTAACATTCACCTAGATAGCGTCTACCATAATGCCCACAAGGCAAAATCTCAACTACTACAAAAGGGGGCCCAACTCTAACTAGCCCATCAGATTTGGCCTTCTTCTTAGGCCTCATCATAGAATACGTGGGCTCAAAATCCCTCTTATTCTTTCCTCTATCCTTAACCCGATTTTAGCGTTCAGCATGCTTCACCTCCTCGGTAATCTTTGCTTTCTCAACTAGAGCAGAAAAGTCACGCTCTCTTTGCGGAGCTATCAGAACTCGCAAACTATCCCTGAGACCATCGTCATAGCGTACACAACGGTCATACTCAGTCGTTGTACGATCCCCTTACGTGAGATTCAAGAACTCACGTCTCTGAGCGTCAACATAACTAGCACCGACATATTTACTCTGGAAAGCCATCTTGAAATACTCCCAAGTCAGTCGTTCGGGCTGAGTGCCCTCCTTAACTGTTAGCCACCACTGATATTCATCATCACGAAGCAAAGAAACGGCCCCTTTAAACTTCTGCTCGCTAGAAAAATCCAAGTCATCCATGATTCTATGGCCTCCATCCAGTACTTGGCCATGTTAGGGGTGACTCCAATAACACTCCTGGATAGCTCAGCCTCATTAGACTGGAGTCATTCCATAACCGACCCTTGACCTCCAGATCTAGTGTTGGGCTTAGCGACCCTCTCTAATATCCTCAGCATAGCCTGGGACAGTATGCCGTCCCCAGCCTTTGCGATCCTGAGACCTAGTCTCTGTAAAAGGTGAAACCGGCGTCTTGCTCATATCCAATTTTGGCATGTTGCCTAATGATGAGGACTCAGCTTGAGCCCCTCTATGGCCTCTACTTCGGCCTCTAGTACCCTATCCACGAGTACCTCGTGTGCTTATTGTAGGTTTGAGGATTATCTGTATTAATAGTTTTATGAATCAATTACAATTTTGATATTTATTAGTAGGTATTTTATACAGACAGTATAGAAAGTTTAGAGCTTGCTATCGTGAATCTCGGTTTCACAACAGTTTTTAGTTTAAACTACCCAGAGTGTTTTCAGTACAGTATACTACCTATGGCTGTTCCAAACATGCTACTAGTATTTTTAGACAAATCTAAACAGAGTTTTAGAGCACTTACAGGATTGGTGCCGGAGACTCGGTGTACCACACACTTGGTCAAAATATTTTAACCCATTTAAAAATCATTTCTATAAAACCCAGCTTAAAACCTAAATCCACAATCGTGTTTTAAACCTGGCTCTGACACCATTAAATGTAACACCCCATACTCGGCCTAGACGCTATGGCCGAACCTAACAATGTCACATGGTAATGTTTTTCGAAAAATGTATCGTCGCTAAATCCCCTTTTCTACTTAACCTCGTTTCATTATCTTACGTTAATTTAAAATCATGTCGTTCTTTTTCAAAACATTATTCAATTACAAATTGTAATTCAATTTCAAAACATTTTTCATTGTGGAAGCTTTTAAAACCATTTATTTCAAGAAAACCGTTTCCATTTAATGAAATCTTAGTTTCACATGTTTTTGAAAATCGTACTTTGGTGTGATCGAATTGTAAAGTCATAAAACAATTAATATCCCAAAATTAAAATCAAACAGTCCATTTAGTCCAATTTACAGAAAAATTACCCAAATAATAAAGAAGAATAAATCTAAGGAAAATAACAAAACCAGTCTCTAGTTATGTGTGGCCATTGTTGAGTCCACCGCTGCACTAACCAGTCAAGTTTGTGGATTACCTATAAGATTAAACAGTAAAAGGGTGAGTTTTCACAAACTCAGTGTGTAATCCCTACAAAAAACATGTATAAAGATCAATAACAGAAATTAGTTTGGGGCCTGAGCCCATCACAGATTCAGTTCGGGCCTTGGCCCATACAGAACAGTCTCAGATATATCAAGCAGAACATATATCAAATTATAACCCACCAGCCCACACACCAATTTCGACCATCCCTACACACCATGTGGGGTTTAAAACACCCACCCATCCCTGCACACCAAATAGGGTTTAAAACACCCATCTATCCTTACGCACCATACAGTACCGAGATGCAGCACATGATCAGAAATATGCAGCTTAGCTGACATATAACAGGCTTTATAAGCCTTTCAGATTCGTCCTTCAACTTCATCAACCCACCCCAATGCATTGCAACATACAATAGATGATATGCTACAATGCAGTTAACAGTTCATACATTCAAATCGGTATACATTCTAAGTGTAACAAGCTTAGTATGGATATCACATAATCAGATCACATGCTTAGAGGTCTAAGTAATGCTTACCACCCCTACAGTAGGTCCATAGTTGGCTTGGGCGACCCATGCAACCTTATCAAACATTTTAGAAAAATGGGCCGACATGCCTATGTGGCCTGCACATGTAGGCCCACACGGCCCAAATTGGCCTTGGCCGTGTGGATCACACGGCCTGGCCCAAAATTTCACACGCCCATGTGGTTCACCCGTGTGGGCCTACATGCCCATGTGGCCAACATGACCCAATTAATCGAACCTGAGTGTCACACACGGCTTCATCCAGCCATCACACAGTCGTGTCCTTCGTGCACGGCGTAGCCTCATCGACCACATGCCTGTGTACTGTCACACAGCCTGGTCGCTCGTGTGGCATCGACAGATTCGATTTTCAGTTTTCACTGATTCTCATTTTCTATGGTTTTGCGTACACATCTGATATCGATTGAAGTTAAACTGGACTCCAAAGACTCTAGAACCTAAATAAAGACCAATCCAACACCACAATCAGTCTTACTTTATAGTTAATCAAAAACCCAAATCCATAATACTCATCTATTGAGCGATGAACACTTATCGTAATGCTATGAATCGAGTCACTACGAGACGGTATGAAGGAAGCCTTACTCTCTACGATATGCTGTTGCCAAACATTAACAACCCCCGAATTAGAGTTGGAAAAATTTAAGTAAAGATAGGAAAGACCCAACTTATTAGCACGAGGGACGAAAAATGACACAATCAACCAACTACCCAATCTCCTACAAATCTGACCACATCCATCCACTATCAGCATTCCACTACAATGCAAACTCTTGGCCACCAGCCCGAGCAAAAATAATGCCAATGTCAAGATTCAAAAACATGACCTCCCTCGCTCCAGCACCCCAGATATCCACCAGACCAGCAGGCCCATCTTGACATATTTTACAAACAATCAAAGAAAAGCCTATTGAACAAGAGTAAGGTTTTATTCATAAAAATACCAAAATTTACCAAAGGTAAGGCTTGAACTTGGGACCTCCCATACACACCCAAAACACTTAGCCATTGAAGCAAATACATATTTGTATCTGTAACAGCCCGAAATAGGGCCGAGTCAGAATAGTGGTTTCGAGACCAGAAAATTTTATTCCTATGATTTATTATGAGATAAGACATGCTTGCATGATGTTGAGAAAATTGTCATGAAGGAAATTTCATGAAATAATGAATAAATTGTCCTTTAGGACTAAATCGCAAAAGATGCAAATTATGAGTTTCTAGAAGGTTTAAGTATGAAATAGCATAAAAGAAATTATTAGGAGTCCTTATTTAGCAATTAGACCAATTTTTGGCACTATGGACAAAAATGCCCATGGAAAGGAAAATTTTTAACGAAAGGACAAAGGGGCATTTTGGTCATTTGGTAAACTAATGAAATAAAAAGGGAAAAAGAAGCCAAATTTTGTCCATCTTCTTCTCCATTGTGCCAAAATTCCAAGGATCTCCATATCTAGGGTTTTCTTCAATTTCAAGCTTCAAGTAAGTGACTCTAAGCCTCGTTTTCCATGCTCTTCGTATTTTTGAAATCTTCGTAGCTTAATCTAACTATTTCTATCACTAATTTGAGTTAGGGTTCATGTTCAAAAATATACCCATGCATGACATGCAAGTAATTTGATGTCTAGTGGTGGAAAATGATGGGATAAAGTGTAGTAAACACCTTTCTCTAGGTGGTTTTGCATGAAAGTCCCTAATAGGGACCAAATTGCAAAGCTAGTAAAATGAGTATTAACGTGTAAATTAATGAGCAACGTGGGCTGCTATAAGTCCATATGAGGTTCAGCTAGGCTTGGGTACCTAAGAAATTAAGTGCATCTCATTTTACGAGCCTAGGGACCATTTTTTAATTATGCAAAAGTTTAGGGAAAAAATTGTAAAATTTACCAAAGTATGATTTAAGAATAATTTAGTCAGTGCGGGTACTAAATAAGCTAAATTTGTCATTTTAGATCAAGAAACACGAAGCCCAGACTGAAACTAAGGCAAAGGCAAAGTTATGGACTAAATCGAAGAATTATCTACATTTTGGACTTGAGGTAAGTTGTATGTAATAATTTAGCTTGTATGCCATATAAATTCATTATGAATATGTTTTTATAAAATTTAAATGTTCCATGAAGTCTTGGTATGATACCTATATGAAACATGTATAAGTACTATGAGTTAAATTGATACGAGGGATACTGTAGTCATGTCTTGAGTATTGTAGGTCCCGTGTAAGACCATGTCTGGGACATGGCATCGACACTAAACTGAGATCCCTTGTAAGACTATGTCTGGGACATGGCATTGGTATCAAGATGTGATCCCCTGTAAGACCATGTCTGGGATATGGCATGGGTATCCGAGATGAGGTCTCATATAAGACCATGTATGGGACATGGCTTAGGCACCGATATGAGATATGAATCCCCTATAAGACCATGTATAGGATATGGCTTGGGCATCCTATATAAGATCCTGTGTAACACCATGTTTGGGACATGGCATCAACATCAGAGTACGATTTCGTGTAAGACCATGTCTGAGACGTGGCATTGACATTGATGGTGATCCTATATAAGACCACGTTTGGGACATGGCATTGGCATCATTTCATGATATTGACTTATGGGTATCCTTCGGTATTCTAAAGATTTTAAAGGAAAGATTACGAGTTAGTAAATTTTGTGAGAGAGACTAAAATTTCACGTGGAGTGTTGCAGGTTCAAGAATGAGTAAGTTATGGGTAATTGAAATACATGACTATAAGAAATATATGAGAATGAGCAATTCTTGAGAATGAGTAAGAAATGTGCATGATGAAAACTCAAGAATGAGTAAGAAGTCCATGATACTTTTTTATTGCTTATTTAAGCAAATATTCTATGAAATTGTGGCTAACTTATTCATGCAACTTACTAAGCATTTTACGTGCTTATTCCCTTTCCTTTCCTTTTTCCCATGTAGGTTGATTTAGCTCGAGGATCACTTGAAGTCGGAGCTTGTAGTCACACTATCAAGCCAACTATTTTGGTACAGTTAGTAGACCTTTTGTTGTATGGCATGTATGGGAAGTTAATCATTTTGTAAATTGCCACTTTAATGGCTATATATGTTAGCCATTGTTGTGCTTGAGTCAAGTTGTGATGGCCCTTAGATATGGCCTAAATTTGCCTATTTTAATTTTATACAATGGTGGATGTTTTCATGTTTGCTAAGTTCTAAATTGTGAAATGATGTTGGTATGGATTGGTACTATATTTGGTCATGTCTCAAGGTGGCTTAAGGCTTAGGAAATAGCCTATGAATGATCACACAGTTTGACACACAGGCGTGTGTCTAGGCCGTGTATCCCCTGTATTCTAAATTACCTAAGTCAAAATAGTACATGGGCTAAACACACGGGCGTGTGCTCTGGTCGTGCTAGAAAAATAGAATACCCAGGTTCTTGCACACGGGCTATAGACACAGGCATGTGCCTAGGCCGTGTCAAAACCCCTGTAGGTGGAAATTAACATAAATTCAGCATGGGCTAGGGACATGGGCGTGTGAGGCTACACGGCCTACCCACACGGGCGTGTCCCACCCCACACGGGCGTGTAGCCATGTTTTAGATAAATTTTCTAATTGTTTGGAAGTTCTCGAATCGGTTTTGAAATACCCTTGATGTATGTTTAGGGCCTCGAGGGCCCTTGTTAAAGTTGTTACGAGATTAAATGGGAAGTTTTAAAAAGGAAAGAAATTTTATAGTCGAGCCCATGAGTTTAATAATGTTCAAGTCCGGTAATGCCTCATAACCCATGAGTTTAATAATGTTCAAGTCCGGTAATGCCTCGTACCCATTTTGGTGTCGAACTCGAGTAAGGGGTGTTACAATGTCAATATTTCACCAGAACATAAATATAAATTTTGGGGCGTTACAATGATTGTGTGAAAATTTCATTAAGAAATTTTATCGATAGAGTATCCAATTTGACTAGTAGGACTAAATTGCAATATGTGTAAAATGTGTGTTCCAGAAGTTATGGGTGTTTCATTGTAATGGAATTTTAAATTGGAGGTCCTTAAATGATAATTAGACCATTACACTTTAAATGGACAAAAATGGACATGGTTAGGTGAAATTTCAAAGTTATGCATTAAGGGCATTTTGGTCATTTGGTTAATAAATGGACTAATAAGTAAAGAAAAACAAAATTTTGTCCATCTTCTTCTTCCCATAGCCAAAAATTTCAAGGAAGAATAGCTAGGGTTTTGGCCACTTCCAAGCTCAATTGTAAGTCTATCCTTAGCCCATTTTTAATGATTTTTACGTTTTTGTGAATGTTGTAACTTGATTTAGTTATTTCAAGGACTAATTTGAAAGAAAATCAAAGTCTAAAATTTTACCCATGATAGATATTTGTATATTTTGATGTCTAATGGTAGAAAATGCATGTTTGGTGTTAGATAAACAACATTTACCAAGTGATTTTTGATTAAAATGTCAAATAGGGATATATTTGTAAAAGGTTGTAGAATGTGTGTAAAAGTGTGAATAAATGAAACATATGGGCTGTTATGAGTATGAAATAGGTTCGGCTAGGCTTGGGTAATGAAGAAATCGAATGAAAATCATTTTATGAGCCTAAGGACTAAAGTGTAAAAAATTGAAAAGTTAGGGGCAAAAATATAATTTTGTCGTAATATGATTTTTGGGCTTCATTGAATATTGTGAGTGTTAAATGAGTTAATTTGTTATTATAGATCAAGAAAAAAGAGGTTTAGACTTAGATCAGGGGAAAAATAAAGTATTTGACGATTATGTCCATTTTGCCATTTTGGTACTGAGGTAAGTTCGTGTGCTAAAAATAAGCTTTAAAATAATTGTATTTAAATGCCTTAATATTGCATGAACTGTATGTTTGATTATGTGAATGAGTTTAACTCTATGGTCGAGTCCGACGATGATTCGACAAGTAAGAAATTCCGTTTGAACCTTAGGAATAGGTTAGGATACAAGTGACATGTCACTAGGGTTACCATGTGTTATGTGATTATGTGATTCGGGTGCTGGTCTCATACGTCCTATCAGTGGCTGAGTATAATGGCATATGTTGTAGATACTTGACAGCTTGTGTGAGCAGGCCCGTCGATAGCTCTAGAGTGAGCGATTATTTGATATGAGAATTACGTAGCTTTGGCCACATATGTGGCACTTAGTGTGTAAAACTTCCTAAGTATCTGAGATTGTTATTTCGAGTGGTTCACGGGTATATCAAAGATGAGAAAATGTGTAAAATTCATTTCAAGATGGTTTAGGTATGTACGTAAAGCTCATGTTTATTAAATGCTTGGAATGATGAATATACGGTAAGTTTTGAGATGAAATGTGTTATGATCATGAGACTGTGATAAATTTACAATTAATTATGCCATATTATTTGAATGTTATGTGCATGGTAATGTTGCTTATTTCTTGCATATGAGCTTACTAAGCTATTTAGCTTATTCGTTTATTTTTCCATGTTTTATAGTGTCGCAAAGCTAGCTCAGATTGGAGATCGTTAGAGATCCATTCACACTATCAATAATTATTTTGGGTATTAATAAATTCAACATTTTGAGTTATGGCATGTATAGGGGGCTTGGTCATTTTGTTATGTGTCATAATTGATTTGGCCAAATGTGTTGGCTTATAATGGTTAGAAGTTCATTTTGTATAAGGCCATTGGAGATAGACTAATATAGGTTATAAGTATATTCTTATAATGATGCTTTTCATGAATGATTTGTTGATGTCTTGGTTGTGGATGTTTGGTTGTATGTATATGCTTGGATTGGTGCTATGTTATGTTGTGTAAGTGTGTGCATTAAAGGGTGGCAAAATGGCTTGGTAAATAGCCTTTATTTTGTCCACATGGGTAGACACACGGCATGTGTCTAGCCCGTGTGAGACACACGGCTGGTCCTATGGGCATGTGTTTAAGCCGTGTGTCCCATACACCTTAGTTTTGAGAAACAGAATGCTCAGAATTAAGCACACGGGTAGAGACACGGGCGTGTACCCTGGCCGTGCGAAGTCTGCACCTAATTTATGAAAATTAATTTTCTACGCGGCCTAGCACACGGGCGTGTGACTTACCATGTGATCTCAATTTGGTCATGAGTTACATGTCAGATAGGTACACGGGGTTGGGACAAGGGTATGTGTGACCACACGGCTTGCCCACACGGACGTGTCCTATATCCATACGGGCGTGTGACCCCTGTTTAGTGGAAAAGTTTCTAAGTTTTGTAAAATTTTCTAAAGTTCTCGGTTTAGTCCTGAACCACTTCTAAAATTTTCTAAATTTTCTAAAATTTAGGGTCGTATTAGGGACTTTGTGATTAAATGCAAATAGTCTTAATTTGGACAAAAATTTATGACCCTAAATTGTATGTTTGTTCGTGTGATAAGTCCGATGATACCTCGTACTCTGTTCTGGTATTGAATACGAGTAAGGGGTGTTACACCACTACCTAAGCTTTCCACTACTAAGGATTTTCCCAAGTCTACTAATTTGACAACCTTTGAGTGTAATAGCCCAATTTCAGTGAAATCGGAACAGTTGTTTTGGGACCACAAATCTGAGCTGGAAAGAAAATTTATTTTAATATTATTACATGGTCTGCATTATGATAGGAACGTCATATGAAAATTCTGATAAGAAAATTTTACCGATTATGTGTTTACTTATGAAAAGGACCAAATTGCATAAGATGCTAAAGTTGGATTCTAGTAGCTATAAGTACCAAATATCTATGGAATTCAAAACTTGAGGTCCTTATATGGTAATTAGACTATTAAAGAAAATTTAGTAGATATTTTTGATGAATCATCCATGGAAAATTAGAAAAAGGCAATGACTAAATTGGAAATGTAAATAATTAAAGGATGATAAATAATTAAAAAGAAATATCATAATATTATTATCATCTTTATCCCAAAATTCAATGGAAACCCTAGGAGAGAAAAGGGAAACTAATCAAGTTTAATTAGGTATGAATTCTTGTAACAGCCCGAACTAGGGCTTAGTCAGAATAGTGGTTTTTAGACCTCAAATCCGAAGTATAAAAGTATATTTTATGATTATTATTAAGTTTATGACATGATTGCATGATAGTGATAAAATTCCATGAAGGAATTTTTCTGAAAAATTGATTAATTTATCCTTAAGGACTAAATCGCAAAAGTTACAAAATATGAGTTACTAGAAGGTTTAGGTATGAAATAGCTTGAGGAAAACTAGTGGAGGTCCTTATTTAGCAATTAAACCATTTATTAGCATGATGGACAAAAATGCCCATGGAAGGAAACTTTTCTAAAGTAAGGGCTTAAAGGCATTGTAGTCATTTGGTAATGTTAAGCAAAAATAGTATCATCTTCTTCCCTAGTGTGTTGAATTTGAAGAGCCTCCACAGCTAGGGTTTCTTTCATTTGTAAGCTCCAAGTCAGTGATTCCAAACGCTGTTTTTAATTGTCTTCGTATTTTTGAAATCCTCGTAGCTTAATCTAGCTATTTCTACTAATTTGAGTTAGGGTTTATGTTCAAAATTATACTCATGCATGACATGCAAGTATTTTGATGTCTAGTGGTAGAATATGAAAGTTTAAAGTGTAGTAAACATCTTTCTCTAAGTGATTTTTATGAAAAACCTAATAGGGACTAAATTGCAAAGGTGATAAAATGTGTAGCAAAAGTGAAAATTGATGAAAAGTAAGGGTTGTTATGAGTACATGAAAGGTTCGACTAGGCTTGGTAGTCAAGAAATTTAGTGCATTTCATTTTACGAGCCTAGGGACCATTTTGTAAATATGTAAAAGTTTAGGGGCAAAATTATATATTTTGCCAAAGAGTCAATTATGGGCTATTTAGCCAATGTGTGAATTAAATTAGCTTAACTTGTCATTTTTGATCAAGAAACACGAAGCTTGGACTGAAACTGGGGAAAAAAGTAAGGTGGTAGACTAAATTGAGCGTTCATCCTTATTTCGTATCCGAGGTAAGTTGTATGTAATAATTTAGCCCTATGCATTATTTAAATTTATGATGATGATAATCTATGTGATTATGTAAATTCCATGAAATTATTTATCATGATTTTCATCAAGAAAAGATGAATTATAGATGAGAAATCTTAGTTAAAATGTTAAGTAATACGAGGGATACCGAAGTCATGACATGAGTTACGTAGGTCCCGTAAGACCATGTTTGGGACATGGCATCGGCACCGAATTGAGATCCCATGTAAGGCCATGTCTGGATAATGCCGTTGGCATCCATATGAGGTATCGTATAAGACCATGTCCGGGACATGGCGTTGGCACCGAGACGAGATATAAATCCCCTGTAAGACCATGTCTGGGACATGGCATGGGTATCTAAGAGAGATCCCGTGTAAGACTACGTCTGGGACATGGCATGAGCATCTAAGAGAGATCCTGTGTAAGGCCACGTCTGGGACATGGCATCGGCATCAGTTTACGATCTCGTGTAAAACCATGTCTAGGACATGGCATCGACATCGGTATGAGATCCGTGTAAGACCATATCTGGGATATGGCTTTGACATAAACTTGAGATCCCATGTAAGACCATATCTGGGATATGGCTTTGGCATCTTTTCATGAGAGTGACATTCGGGTATCCTTCGGTATTATGAGTAAATTACACAAGAAAAGTATGCAAGTTAATGAGTTTATTGAGAAAGACTAAAGATTGATGATGAGTGTTACATGTATACATGAGTAAGTTATGAGAAGTTGAAAGTACATTGTTATGAGTAATACAACATGAAAAGCACGAGTAAGTTACAAGTTAGGATAAACTATGAGACTGAGTAAGGTATGTGAATGAGAAAGTCATGAAAAGGGCAAGTCATGGGAATGAGTAAGTTATATGATTGAGTAAGTCACGAAAATGAATAAGAAACTGTATGAACTCCATGATATTTTATTTATATGATGTTTCATGATTTTGTAGCTATTTTATTCATGCAACTTACTAAGCATTTTATGCTAACTCCTTCATCTTCCCTTTCCATGTAGATTTGCCGAACTAGCTCGGGGATCATTAAAGTTAGAGCTCGAAGTCACACTATCAAGCCATCCATTTTGGGTATTGTATAGTTAGTTATTTTTGTATATGGCATGAATAGGAAACTTTGTCACTTTAAGATGTGTCATTTTGTTAGTTTAATGTGTTGGCTACTAGTATTGCTCAAGACATTTTATAATGGACTTTGAAAGGAGGCTAATATTGATCAAGTTTAATTGCTAAGTGATTGTCAATAGTATTAGCATGAAATTACATAAATTGATGGGAAAGATGAATGTTGATAATTTTATTATAAAATTATGGTTTGGATGTCGTGTATGTGAAGTTTGGATGTTCTATTGTGCCACGAGTTATGATATTGAGCTGGCATTGTGCTTGGTTCAATTTTAGGGTGGCAAAAGGCTTGGAAAATAGCCTATAATTGTCCACACAGTTGGGCACATGGGCATGTGCCTAGGCTGTGTGTGACACACGGTCAGCCTCAAGAGCGTGTTGATAAACCGTGTGTCCCTTGTATCCAATTTAGTTAAGTCAGTGTTAAGCACGGCATAGCACATGGGCGTGTGCTTTGGCCGTGTTAAACCTAAGCTATTTTGGGGTGAAATCTGTATTACACACGGGCTAAGCACATCGGCGTGTGCCTTGGCCGTGTGAACTCAAGATGTTCAAAGTTAGAGTCCTCCACAGGATAATGACACGGGCATGTCTAGGCCGTGTGAGGGACATAGGCAATAAACATGAACGTGTGCCCAAGCCGTGCGAAAACCCCTATAGGTTTGATATGAAAATAAATTCAACATGGGCTAGGGACATGGGCATGTGTGACCACACAGTCTAACCACACGAGCGTGTCCCATCTCACAAGAGCATTTGGCCCTGTTGTAGGCAAAAATTTTTTGAGTGCCCGAAAGTTCCCGGATTGGTTTCAAACCACTCTCGATGTATGTTTTAGGGCTCGTAAGCCCATGATAAGGATATTAAGAGTATCTTTGAAAAAGTTTTAAATTGGAGCGAGAATTAAGGCCTGATTTCGTAAGTTTGAGTAAGTTTAAGTACAGTAACACCTCGCACCCTGCCCCGGCATCAGACTCGGGTAAAGGGTGTTACAATTCTTGTCTTGTTTTTAGTAATTTTTATATTTTTGAGATCAGAATAGCTTAATCTAACAATTTTGGGATGAATTTGACAAGTTATCAAAGTATAGAAGTTTTGCCATGGATGAATATGTTGAAAATTTGAAATTTATGGTAGAAAATTGAAGGTTGTTGATAGATAAACAACTTTTACAAAGTGAATTTTGATGGAATGATGATTTAGGGATTAAATTGTAAAGATGTAAAAGTTTTGCAAAAATTCTAAATTTTGGGAAATACATGTGCTGTAAAAGTTATATGAAAATTTCAGGTAGGCTTGGAATAAGGATTAAATTGCATGAATTTCATTTTTCGAGCCTAGGGACGAACTTGGAAATTTATGAAAAGTATAGTGGTAAAATGGTAATTTTGACTGGGGTGTAAATTGAATTTAATTGAATGTGAATTGTATTAAATTGATGATTAAATTCATTTATATAGATCCTGAAAGACCTAATACTGAGTTGGATCGAGGAAAACAAAAAGTTTCAGATTAGTAGATTTCGTACATGAACAAGTACCGAGGTAAGTTCGTGTAACAAAATTATGTATATTTCTATGTTTGAATTGAATATGTCTATGTGAATTGTATAAATATTATAAATATATGAAATGATCACATATCCGATAATGCAAGAAAAATGTCAAATCCTATTTAAATAGATGAAAGTCGATGGATACAGGATTTCGCATATTGGTTAAGGTCCAGCATATGTTGTGGACACACTACAGCTCTTACGAGCATCCCGTTATAAGCCCTCTCAAGCTTTTTGTTATATGGTTTAATGAGCTTCCTATTGTAGCTCTTCGGAGCGTCCCGATAGGTTGTGATCCTACATTTGTTGTGGACACACCTTAGCTTTTATGAGTATCCCGATTATAGGCTCTTCATGAGCTTCTCATTAAATTGGCTCTTTATGAGCTTCTTGATAGTGCTCTCTTGAACTTCCCGATATTGGTTATCTGGAGTTTCCTGATACAGTTCTTTAGTGAACTTCCTGATATGGTTCTTCGTGAACTTCCCAATTATAGCTCTTATGGGTTTCTTATTATATAGCCCGGATAAGCTTCTTGATAGGCTCTTTATGAGCTTCCCGAAATGGATTTGTGTGAGCTTCTCGATTTAAGACTCGAGAGTGTGCTTCTCAATTATGTTCCCTAATTGGGTACTTCTAGATATGGATTGACGGATTTTAGTTTTGTACACCAAAGTGTATTACATGAGCATATCCATCAATATTTCAACCAAATTCAGTGGACAAAGTTCTGATATTGCTAAACTAAACTTGAAATGAATTGTCATTAAAGTGTATATGTAATATCGAATAATGATATGGAAAGCATATGCATATGAAAGACATTAAATGATGAGCTCATCCATGTTCTTTGTATTATGTGAATTACTTGACTAGCATGATTGTTGAAGCTGTGTTTTGGGCTATAAGCCAAATTGCTTGGATGCATTATTACATGCTTATCTTAAATCTAAATATATATGGTAAGTTACTAAGGATTAAATGCTTACTAGGTTTATTTTCTTCTGTTTTATAGTGCTCGAAATATAACAGCCTGAATTTGGGTCTAGTCGGAACAGTGGTTTCGGGACCACAAACCCGACACAAGGAAATTTATTTTTAATATATTTCTATAGTCTACAGTTTGATAAAATGATTTCGTGAAAATTTCGTTCGAAAATTTTGACGTTTGGGCACTCAATTTAGTTAAAACAACTAAATTGTAAAAAGTGCAAAATGCGAGTTCTATATGTTAGAGGTGTCTAATTGTTATGAAATTTTAAGTTGGAGGTCCTTAAATGGTAATTAGACCATTGGTTAAGTTTGGAAAACAAAAATGGACATGGTTAGGTATGTTTCCAAAGTTTTTCATTAAGGGCATTTTGGTCATTTGGTAATTAAATAAATTAAAAAGTCAAATTAAAAGCCAATTTTTGTCCATCTTCTTCCCATGGCCGAAATTCACAAGGAGAAACCTTGGCTAGGGTTTTTCAAGCTTCTAATCTCGATTGTAAGTCTGTTTTAGCCTAATTTTTATTGACTTTTATGTTTTTGAGATCCTTGTAACCTAATTTAGCTTTTCCAAGGACTAATTTGAAATATTAGCAAAATTTAAAATTTTACCCATATTATATATGCATGTATTTTGATGTCTAATGGTAGAAAACGAATGTTAGTTGTGTGATAAATGACTTTTGCTAAGTGATTTTCGGTGAAAATGTCAAAACGAACCTATTTGTAAAAAGTTTGTAAAATGGATATTAAAATGTGAATAAATGAAAAATGTGAACTGCTATAAGCATGTATAAGGTTCGGCTAGGCATAGGTTTCGAAGAAATTAAGTACATTTCATTTTACGAGCCTAAGGACTAAATTATAAAAATGTGAAACTTTAGGGGCAAAAATATAATTTTCCATAATATGAGTTTGGGCTGATTTGAATAGTATAATGATAAAATAAGTTAAATGTGATATTATATATCAAGAAAAACGAGAATTGCATCCAGAATGGGGGAAATAAACTTTTAGATTAATCGACCTAATTTGTCGATACAACAAACGAGGTAAATTTGTATGTTAATAAATGTTATTAAATTGTGTATTAAGTGCATTATATAATTGATTGAATTGTGGAACTTAAATTAAATGTTCACAACAAGTAAAAACATAGGATCTATCACAATCGTTTCATAACGAAAGACAAATTGACGGTAAAGGCCATCATTGGACCATGGCAGGTTATGATTTCATATAAGACCATAGTTGGGTTATGGCATCGATATATGATTCTGCGTAAGATCATATCCGGGATATGGCATTGATATGTAAAATGTGATTCCGTGTAAGACCATATCTTGGATATGGCATCAGTATGTGAAATGTGATTACTTGTAAGACCATGTCTGGAACATGGCATCGGTATGAGATTTCGTGTAAGACGATAGCAGGGCTATGGGATTGGTATGTGATTACATGTAAGACCATACCCGTGATATGGCATTGTACTTTGCATACTTGATTTTCCAAGCATCCTTAGTGATTTCGAATGATTCAACAGCAAGTCAAGACGAGAATGTAAGTATTACTGAATTAAGTAAAACAAATGTGTACAAAACCTATGTGAGAATCATATGAAGGTAAATTGGTGAGCTTATACTGTATCATGCATATGATACAAGAAAGATTTTTGTATAAGTATGCTTCATGCCATATTTTGTTTATTTGGCTATATTGAAATATGAATTGAAAGATATATGAGATATGAGTTATAGTTGTTTTACTATACATATGTATGACACATAGTGTGCAAAATAATGTTATATGTGATATTTCACATAATTCACCCTGGTTAAAGAAAATGTGATAAGTATTAGATTGAATGGAGTTTTACAGATATTCGATCGTGTGTATTCATAAATGTGAATAATTTGTTAAATATGTAGTTGACCCCCACGAGCATAGAATTGAATAAACTTGTGGAAATTTCGGTTGGCTATGGGATTAGATTCATGGTATAAAGGTCAAATAAAATAAGTTTACATGATAGTTCATAAACTTTTAATATGTGTTTATTTGATAAGATGAGTTTGTTACATATGAGCTTACTAAGCTATATAGCTTGCTTTGTTTATTTGCCTATGTTTTATAGTGCCGACAAGTTGGCTCGGGTTGGAGATCGTCGGAGATCCTATCACACTATCAAGCTATCATGTTGGGTATGGATAAATTCAAGTTTTTAAAGTTTATGGCATGTATAGGGACTCGGTCTTGTAGCCATATGTGCTGGCCTATGATGTTTCGTGGTTCATTTTGTATATAGCCTTGAAAGTTCACTAATGTTGGTTATGAATATATTTATATTAATGTCAATTGTGAATGTGGGATGTAACATCCCCAAACTCGGCCCAGATTATGGCCGACTCTGGCGATGTCGCATTGAAGTGTGTTTTAAAAACTCTGTTCTTTTGGAAATTCGTTTAAAAAAACCTGCCTTGTTAAATTTGTCATGCCTAGCAAAATGTTTGCTTAAGTTAGGCTTCAGTTACTCTTGAAAACTTGTTTGTTGCGGAAGCTTTACTACTCAATTTGTTTGTTATGAAGTCAAGGTATTTTGAAAACAATTATCTTTTTAGAAAACACGTCCTAGTGCTATCAAGCTGATAAAAACCCAGAGTTAAAGTTAAAAGATAGAAAAAGGCCTTATTACAACCCAAAATAAACATAATTTAAAGTAACCGAATGGAAAGCCATTCTAATATGCGTGGTCGTCTTCGAGTCTCCCACTGCATCGAACCGCCTATGCCTAAGGATTACCTGTACAGTCAAAAGCTAGGTGAGTTTACAAAAACTCAATGTGTAATCCAAAATAAATACAGAGTCATACAGAAACAATCTAGGCCTGAGCCCAATTTTGTAACAGAATAGACTGGGCCTAAGCTCGTTTCAGAACAGAAGCAGTGTGGGACTTAGCCCATATTAGTACAGAGACAGTGTAATTAACCCGCAACAAACATACCCATCCAGCCTCTACACACAAGCCTCGTCCAGCCCTACACACTATGTGGGGATATAATATCGACCCACCCAGCGCGACACACCACATAATAGCACCGATGCGACACTAAATAGAATTTGTAGTAGAGTTGCCAGAACAGAATACTTCCTTCAATCACATAACCCAACCCCATGCTATGCAACATACATCAGTGTCATGTTATTACGTATTATCATGTATGCGAACAGAACAAATATACATATACAAATCATCTAATGGCATACAAAGTCATCCATACATCATATAGGGTCTAAACACACATTTTACCTACGGGGGCATTTTGGTCATTTTACCCTTTAAGGGTATTTCGGTCATTTTCATCAATTTGGGCCCATAAATATCTTAGGCCCAACAGTAAGTCCACAATTGTCTCGCGCAACTCATGCGACCAAAACCGTACAGAAAATATTATTGGGCCCATAGCCCTCAAGCTGGCCCAGTAGGGCCCACGCAACCGTGTGGCCCATAGAGCCAAAAATTGACTTAGGCCATGTGTGCGACATAGCTAGTCCAGTGTTACCCACTTAACGGTGAGACTTACTCGTATGGGCCCACAGGCCCGTTGGGTCCAAACGGCCCACTTCGGCCCAAGCCTATAAAATTGCTCATGAGGGTTGTGCCTTGATATAGACCCACATTTCGTAGGCTCGGCTGTACACATGAGCGTTCGCACGCCCATGTGGCCAAAAGCTCAATTTTTGGCTTTTCGGCATTTTGGCATTTTGAATTTTGCTGTTGTAGTCTATACAGTGTGAAAAACACACCTGTTGCACTGACGTAGTCGAACCACCCCTAAGATCGAGAACCTAAGGTCAAACACAACCCCTCATTAGCCTTAATCCAACATTATCCAAAATACACAATCGAGAAGGATTCGCTTGATTCACTGACACTTACCAATCCACCAATCGCAGAACCCACCGGTCTAACACACACGCACTACTCCAAAACCTTAACCTTCAAGAAACATTTGATCGATCGATATGTATTTCAAGACCCAAAATGAAATACATTATACTTAAAGCACTTACCCACCAAAAAATGGATAGACCACTTGCAACAAGAAGAGAACTCAACCTAAGCTTCCACAATAGAATCCACCCCTAGCATGATTCAGCAAACCAAAGGTTGTTAGAGGACAACTAAATATTCGGCCCTTAAGAGAAAGAGAAGGGAAAACTGAACTTGATAATAGAGCCAAAAGAAATTTGACTAGAATGAAATAATAAAGTAATTGGAACACACCCTTACTGCTAAATTAATTGAATTTCGGTAGTAGTCAGTTAGGGAGATTCGGTCAAAACAGGAAGAACAAAAAGATTTGAGAGGGAGAGAGTATGAGAATTCGGCCCAACAGAAAAAGGAGAAATGAAATTGGAAAAGAAGTAGAGATGAAAGTAAAAAGAGATTCGGCTAAGGCAGGAATTGGTTGCAGAAAAAGAATGAGCAAGCTAGCAGCTGCTAGATTTGGACAAGAAGAGAAGAAAACCGAATAAGCAAGAGTGACAAAGAAGATGCAATCGGCTAGGGAAAACTGATTAAGAGAAAAGGAATAGAGAGGAAAGAAGGTTCGGCTATGATAAATAAACTAGGAGAAATAGAATGATGGGGAGTCGAATGCCAGTTAAATGAAAATAAGTCAAGGTAATATGACATCAAACGTACCCAAATGGCCACAAGCCAAAATCGGCTACAATTCTCGCATAAACAAAAGAGAACGCAAATGAGCAAAAGAAAATAGCTACCGAAAAGCAAAAGCAGAAAATAGCCAAATTCGGCACAAAAGATCCTATGACCGAATTTGCACACTAGGGAATCCCACATTCGGCCAACTACTAATACTCCCCTGAACCTCCCATAATCCACTCCTACAATCTCTCAACTTACAGATTTGAATCACTTTCAAACTTCTCCAAATCCATATCCCATGAATCTCTCCCCCAAGACCAATTCCACAACCACTTGAGTAGAATTCCACTAGAACTCAAATAATAGGCGTCACAGCTGTAAAATAATTATTCCATAGCTTAATCCAAGACTCTAACCTCAGACCTCCTTGCCACACTTGCTATGCCACTACCACTTGACCCCATTGCTCCTTGTGACATAAATCAACCGCAATTAAATATAAGACCTAGACTCTGCCATCCAGAACAATATAAGAGCAAAAGTTAAAATTTTTTGCAAAAGCAAGGACTTAAACCTGGGCTTCTCTAAGACTCCCAAACACACCCAAATCATCTAGCCAACACACCAAACATGCAGTTTGTATCCATTCATGCAATAATAAAACTTAGCATTCTTGGGGCGTTACAACTCTACCCTCTAAAAGATAATTCTGCCTCCAAATTTACCTAATCAGAATAGGTGAGGGTATTATTGTCGCATCGCCTCTTCTAGCTCCCACGTTGCTTTATCCGAACCATGATTACGCCAAAGCACTTTCACCAGTGGAACTAACTTTCTATGTAGAACCTTGACATCACGATCCAAAATCTGCACTAGCTCCTCCTCGAAGGTTAGATCAAGCCTAACCTCTATTTCCTCAATCAGTACAATATGCGATGGGTCAAAACGGTACCGCCTCAGCATAGAAACGTGGAACACATCGTGAATTCTGTCCAACTCTAGAGGCAAATCAAGTTGGTGGGCAACCGGTCCCACGCGCTTCAGTACACAATAAGGCCCAATGAATCTGGGGCTCTGCTTACCCTTCCGTCCAAACCTTAACATCTTCTTCCATGGAGAGACCTTGAGAAAAACATAGTCCCTCACCATATATTCAATCTTACGGAGTTTAAGGTCTACATAGGACTTTTGCCTATCAGAAGCTTCCTTCAACCAATCTCGAATCAGCTTCACCTTATCCTCGATATTAGATACCAACTCAGGCCCCAGAACTCGCCATTCACCCAACTCTGTCCAACACGTAGGAGTACGACACCTACAACCATACAATGCTTCGTACGGTGCCATTTGAATGTTGGCCTAAAAACTATTGTTATATGCGAACTCCGCCAATAGCAAGTAGTCTCCCAGCTACCTTGGATATCAATTGTACAACTTCTTAGCATATCTTCTAGAACTTGAATTACTCTCTAACTGTCCATCCGTCTGAGGGTGAAACACGGTACTAAAATCCAATCTTGTACCCAGTCCCTCGTGCAATTTCTTCCAAAAATCGAGAAGTAAAACACGGATCTCTGTCGGATATTATGGAAACCGGTAACCCGTGCAACCTTACAATCTCCATCACGTACAATTTAGCCAGTTTCTCAACGAGTAATCAGTACGGACCGGTATGAAATGAGCAGACTTAGTTAACCGATCTACAATGACCCAAACTGAATCTTTCTCAGTGGACGTTAGGGGCAGCCCACTAACAAAGTCCACAGCTACCCTTTCCCATTTCTAGAGAGGAATCTTTACTGGCTGGAATAATCCAGAAGGCAGTTGATGCTCAGCCTTAACCTATTGGCATGTCAGACACTTATTTATGAAATCCATCACTTCGCACTTAAGTCCCGACCACCAGTAAAGTTCACGCAAATCTCGATACATCTTGTTTCCACCCGGATGCATAGCATATGGACTACTATGTGCTTCTTATAGTAAAGACTGCCTTAGATCAGAATCCTTCCGTACACAAACTCTCCCACGGAAACAAAATACCCCTTCACCATTTAGTCCAAACTCAAAAGTTTCCCCATTTTCAACTTGCCAGAAATGAGTAACCAGTGACTCATCCAAGAACTGTTTACTCTTAATTTGCTCAGTCCAGGTCGGTCTCACTTAAAGCTTAGCCAACAACCTACCATCATCAAATAAACTTAGGCATGCAAACATCGCCCTCAAATCAGACATTGCCCTACGGCTCAATGCGTCAGCTACCATGTTAGCTTTACCAAGATGGTATTTGATTTAGAAATCATAATCCTTGAGCAGTTTTATCCATCTCCGCTGCCTACGATTCAACTCCTTTTGAGTGAGGAGATACTTGAGGCTCTTGTGATCTGTGTAAATAATACACTGCTCACCATATAAGTAATGCCTCCAAATCTTCAGTGCGATTACCATGCAGCTAACTCTAAATCATATGTGGGATAATTCACTTCATGCGTTTTAAGCTGGTGCGATGCATACGTAGCCACATTACTTTCCTACATCAACACGTACCCCACCCCAACGTGAGACGCATCACTGTAAACAGTGAATTCCTTCCCAAACTCTGGCTGTATCAAGAAAGGGGCTTCAGTCAGCACCTTTTTCAGTTAGTCAAAGCTTTTCTGTTGCTTCTCAGTCCAAACAAAAGGTACCCCCTTACATAACAACTTGGTCAGAGGTGCAGCAATCAAAGAAAACCCCTCCACAAAACGTCTGTAATACCTTGCCAAACCCCAAAAACTTCGTAACTTAGACACAGTTTTAGGTGGTTTCCAGTCTAGAATTACCTTGATTTTTTAAGGATCAACCCTAATTCCTTCGGCTGAAACAACGTGAGCCAAAAATGTCACTTCCCACAGCCAAAATTCACACTTGCTAAATTTGGTATATAACTGTTTCTCTCTCAGTACTTGCAAAACAATTCAAAGGTGAGCATCATGCTTTTCCTAAGTTCTCTAGTACACCAGGATGTCATCTATAAACACCACCACAAATCGGTCTAGATAGGGTTGGAACACATTGTTCATTAAGTCCATGAAAGCAACAGGTGCATTTGTCAACCCAAACGATATCACCAGAAACTCGTAGTGCCCATAGCGCATCCTAAATTCTATCTTATACACATCTACCTCTTTCACCCTCAGCTGGTGGTACCCAGAATGAAGATCTATCTTGGAAAAGATCGAAGCTCCCCGAAGTTGATCGAATAGATCATCAATCCTTGGCAAAGTGTACTTATTCTTAATTGTTAACTTATTCAGTTACCGATAGTCTATATACATGCGCATAGATCCATCCTTCTTCTTCACAAACAACACCGATGCTCCCCACGGAGACACACTCGATCGAATAAACCCTCTTTGTAACAACTCTTGAATCTGAGCTTTGAGTTCAACAAGCTCTTTCAGTTCCATTCTATATGGGGCAATGGACACCGGAGCAGTACTAGGTAGTAGGTCAATACCAAATTCAACTTCACGGTCCAGAGCCAACACAGGAAGCTTATCCGGGAAAAAATTAGAAAAATATTTCACCGTTCGATATCCCTAATACACAAACCCTTAAAGTCTACGATACCCATATAAGCCAGATACACTTCACACCCGTTATGAAACAATTTCTTCTCCCTTACTGCAGAAATTACATTCGACAGATAATCCTTACCTCCCCAACAATGACTACCTCCTCATCCTTAGCAGTCTTCAAAACCACATGCTTAGCAGCACAATCCAAGCTCGCTCTGTGTTTTACCATCCAATCCATCCCCAAGATTAAATCAAACTCACCGAAAGGCGATTCCATCAAATTAGTTGGAAAGGTAGCTCATTGTACCTGTAAAGGCACACCTCTAAATAACTTATCCACCCTTACTGACTGACCCAAATGACTTATGGCCGTTATCTCACTAGTAGTATTTTCACACAAGACACCCAAAGTTCTAGACATAGAGCATGCAACATACGAATGGGTGGACCCGACATCAATTGAAGCAGTAAAAGGTGCATCATGGATCAAAAACGTACCAGTAATTACATCTAGAGCATATCCCTCCTCTCGACACTGTGCAGCATACACCAAAGCTAGCTGTCTTGCCTTTGCATGACCAGCACCTCGGCCTGGTGCTCCTCGACCATAACCCATACCGTTTCTACCACTAGCCTGACCATGGCCTCTCGGTGGCTATTGACCACCCCTCGGTGGCTGCACATTACCTACTCCACTAGCTAGCGTCTGAACCAACCTTTGCGGATAGTCCCTAATATAGTGTTCCATCGATCTGTACCTCAAGCAGGCCCTAATCTTTTTCCAACATTCCTCAGGATTGCTCATTCCACACTCAGCACAAGGTTGCACTCTAGCAGCAGTAACTGGGGGCCCAACTCTAACTGGCCCTTTGACTCTGGACCTTTTCCTAGGCTTTTGAATGAAACTGGCGGGCTTTGCATCCCTTTTGTTTCTCCCTTTGTCCTTCTCATGATTCTGTCACTCTGCGCGCTTAACCTCATCAGCAATCTTAGCTTTCTCTACTAACGTGACAAAGTCCCACTCTCTCTATGGAGCTATCAACACTCAGAGGCTGTCCTTGAGGTCATCCTCAAATTGAACACAACGCTCGTATTTTGTTGCGACTATTCCTCGAGCATATCAGCTAGGTTACAAAAATTCTGCCTCATACTTGGCCACAGATTTGTCACCTTGAACCAAATTCAGAAATTCTTTCCTATGATTGTTGACATCGCTGGCACCTATATGCTTTCCCTAAAATACGAACTTAAAGATTCCCAAGTCAATCGGTCAGACGAGGTACCCCCTTTTACTGTAAGCCACTACTGGTAAACTTCATCACTCAGTAGGGACACATCACTCTTCAACTTTTGTTCCAATGTACAGTCGAAGTCATCCATAATTCTTTCGATGGCCTCCAACTAGTATTCTGCCACACTAGGGGCTACCCCAAAAACTCCCCTAAAGACCTCTACTCCATTTGACCTGAGTCATTCTGTAACTGACCCACGACCCACAGTAATGATATTCGTCCCAATAGTACCAGCAACCCTTTCTAGAATCCTCAACATTGCTTGGGACAATGTGTCGTCCCCAGCGGCCCGATCAAATGACCCTGTTTCAGAATTCAGTAACAGAACAGATTGGGCCTAAAGCCCGTTTCAGAACAGAAGCAGTGTGGGACTTAGCCCATATCAGTACAGAGACAGAGTAATCAACCCGTAACAAACTTACCCACCCAGCCTCTACACACTAGCTCCGTCCAGCCCTACACACCATCTGGGGATATAATATTGGCCCACCTAACGCTACACACCACATAATAGCACCGATGCGACACTAAACAGAATTTGCAGCAGAGCTGCTAGAATAGAATACTTCCTTCAATCACATAACGCATCCCCATGCTATGCAACATACATCAGTGTCATGTTATTACGTATTATCATGCATGTGAATAGAACAAATATACATATACAAATCATCTCATGGCATACAAAGTCATCCATACATCATACAGGGTCTAAACAGATATTTTACCTATAGGGGCATTTTGGTCATTTTACCCCTTAGGGGTATTTCGGTCATTTTTATCAATTTGGGCCCATAAATCTCTTAGGCCCAATAGTAGGTCCACAGTCGTCTCGCACAACTCGTGTGACCAAAATCGTACAGAAAATATTATTGGGCCCATAGCCCTCAAGCTGGCCCATTAGGGCCCACGCAACCGTGTGGACCACAGAGCCCAAAATATACTTAGGCCATGCGTGCAACATAGCTAGTCCAATGTTACCCACTTAACGATGAGACTTACTTGTATGGGCCCACGAGCTTGTTGAGTCCAAACAGCCCACTTCGGGCCAAGCCTATGAAATCGCTCATGGAGGTCGTGCCTCAATGTAGACCCACATTTTGTGGGCTCGGCTGTACACATGAGCGTTCGCACTCCCATGTGGCCAAGAGCCTAATTTTTGGCTTTTCCGCATGTTGGCATTTTGGCATTTCGACTTTTGCTGTTGTAGTCTATATAGTGTAAAAAACACACTTGTTACGCTGGCGTAGTTGAACCACCCCAGAGATCGATAACCTAAGGTCAAACACGACCCTCATTAGTCTTGATCCAACATTATCCAAAATACACAATCGAGGAGTTGCTTGATTCACTGACACTTACCAATCCACCAATCGCAGAACCCACCGGTCTAACACCCATGTACTGCTCTAAAACCTTAACCTTCAAGAAACATTTGATCAACCGATATGTATTTCAAGTCCTAAAATGTGATACATTATACTTAAAGCACTTACCCCCTAAAAATGGATAGACCACTTGCAACGAGAAGAGAACTCGACCTAAGCTTCCATAATAGAATCCACCCCTAGCATGATTCAGCAAACCAAAAGTTGTTAGAGGATAACCAAACATTCAGCCCTCAAGAGAAATAGAAGGGAAAACCGAACTTGCTAATAAAGCTAAAAGAAATTTGACTAGAATGAAATAATAAAATAATTGCAACACACCCTTACTGATAAATTAATTGAATTTCGGTAGTAGTCAGTCAGGGAGATTTGGCCAAAATAAGAAGAATAAAAAGATTTGAGGGGGAGAGAGTAGGAGAATTTGGCCCAACAGAGAAAGGAGAAACGAAATTGGAAAAGAAGTATAGATGAAAGTAAAGAGAGATTCAGCTAAGGTAGGAACCGGTTGTAGAAAAAGAATGAGCAGGGTAGTAGTTGCTAGATTCGGTCAAGAAGAAAAGATAACCGAATAAGCAAGAGTGACAAAGAAGATGCAATTGGCTAGGGAAAGTTGAATGAGAGAAAAGGAATAGAGAGGAAAGAAGGTTCGGCTATGACAAATAAACTAGGAGAAATAGAAAGATGAGGAGTCAAACGCCGGTTAAACGAGAACAGAGTCAAGGTAATATGACACCAAATGTACCCAAATGGTCACAAGCTAAAATCTGCTACAATCCTCGCACAAACAAAAGAGAATGAAAAGAAGCGAAAGAAAATAGCTACCAAAAAACAAAAGCAGAAAATAGCCAAATTTGGCACAAAAGATCCTATGACCGAATTTGCACACTAGGGAATCCCATATTCGGCCAACTACTGACACTCCCCTCAACCCCCCATAATCTAATCCTACAATCTCTTAACTTACAGATTTTAATCACTTTCAAACTCCTCCAAATCCATATCCCATGAATCTCTCCCCCAAGACCAATTCCACAACCACTTGAGTAGAATTCCACTACAACTCAAATACTATGCGTCATAGCTGCAAATAATTATTCCATAGCTTAATCCAAGACTCGAACCTCAGACCTCCTTACTACACTTGCTATGCCACTACCACTTGACCCCATTGCTTCTCGTGACATAAATTAGTCACAATTAAATATAAGACCTAGACGCTAGTATCTAGGTCAATATAAGAGCAAAAATTAAATTTTTTTACAAAAGCAAGGACTTAAACCTAAGCTTCTCTAATACTCCCAAACACACTGAAATCATCTAGCCAACACATCAAACATGCAGTTTGTATCCATTCATGCAACAATAAAACTTAGCATTCTTGGGGCGTTACATGGAAGTTTGCTTAAATTGATATAGATAGGTTGATGTTCTAAGTATTATTAATAGTGGTATTAGAATAACATGTTATTGTTGTAATTGTGTTTACTTTGGTTACATAAGTATATTACATTTTGTTCCTTCGAATTGAGGTAAGTGTATATGTGAATAATGGTGGCAAAATGGCTTGGTAAATAGCCTTGTTTTTGTGCAATAGGTAGACACACGGGCGTGTGTCTAGGCCGTGTGTGACACACGGTCTACCCCATAGGCATGTGAATAGGCCATGTGTCTTCTGCACCTTAATTTTGAGAAATAGAATGATTAGAATTGTGCACATGGGTAGAGACATGGGCGTATGTCTCAGCCGTGTGGACGGCACGGCCTCGAACATGAGTGTGTGCCCTGGCCGTGTGAAGTCTGCACATATTTTTGTGAAATTACTTTCCCACACAGCCTAGTGACATGGGCGTGTGCCTTGGCTGTGTGAACTCAAATTGGTCATGAGTTACAAGTCAAAAAGTTACACGGTGTAGGGACATGGGCTTGTGTGACCACACGGCCTTCCTACACGATCGTGTCCCATAACCACATGGGTGTGTGACCACTGTTGGTATTAAAAATGGATGTTTGTAAACTAGCCATTGGAATGGCTAGAATGGTATGTTTCAGTATATAATTATAAGAGCATATCATGTTTGTAATGTTTTGAAATGGCTAAATAGTATATAAAATATGAATCAAATGGTAAATGACTTTGAATTAGTATAAATGATACAAATTTACCTAAGTACATAAATGAAAATTTAGTAAGCTTAACCATTTGAATATACATGTTAATATGACTTACATAGTACTTGTACCAAGCTTAATTTATATGACTTGAATTGGTTGGTATATATGTTTGTAAATGTTGGTGTAGGTTGTTAGCAAATTTTAGGTGAGAAATAAGGCTAGGAAATGGCCTTATTTTGTCCATACATGTAGACACATGGGTGTGTGTCTTGACTGTGTGTGATACACGGCCTGGCACATAGACATGTGGTTTGTCAATGGGTCCTCTTCATCTTAAAATTTACAAACAGAATGCTCAAAATTGGGTGCATGGGCAGAGACATGGTGTGTGTCTCAGCCGTGTGGAACACATGGTCTAGAATACGGGCGTGTGGTCGTGCGACCCCTACACTTAATTAAGTTGCAAGTTAGAGAGTTACATAGTTTAGGGACACGAGCATGTGCTCTACCTCATATGCCACATGGCTTGAGACATGGGCATGTCACTTGGCTTTGTGAGCCACACAGCTTATTCACACGGGCGTGTGACCCCTGTATATAAGAAAAAATTTTGAAATTTTATGAAAAATTTTCAAAGATCTCGATTTAGTCCCAACTTGTTTTTAATGCTTAAATTGGGCCTCGAGGGTCTAATCAAGGGATGAATGATTAGTTTTGAATATGAATAGTAAATGACATGAAGTACTTGTATTTGTTTTGTAAACTCTAGTAATGCTCCGTAACCTTGTTCCAGTGACGGATACAGGTTAGCAATGTTACATTTATTGGTATCAAAGCTACAGTTTAGCTGATTCTCGAACGAATGTAGTAAGTACAAGTTTAGCTATACATGCCATTATATAGTTTATGATAGTGTGATATCTCCTGACGATTTTAAATGTGTTTTTCATATAGTAATGTCATCAAACCAAGCTAGAGCTGAATCCGAGGAAGTTGAGAACAATGCTCCAGCTTCAGTACAAAGAGCCGCATCTAGTAGTAGAAGGCTTGAATCTGAAGGCCAATATAAGGAAGCAAAAGAAGCCTTTGTTCAAATGATGAATGAATGGTTTACAGAATTTATAAGAAAAATCCTATTGTACAACAACCTCCCCCTCCTGCTCCTCAACCGGTTCCTAAAATGCCACAAGGTGCTAAACCCATTAGAACTGGTAAGCCTATAGTAGATAAAATCTGTAAATATAGGGTAGAAGAATTTAGAGCAATAACTGATGATAATCCAAAAATGGCTGAATTCTGGTTTGAAAATACTATCAGGGTTTTAGATGAATTATCATGTACATTAGCTAAATGTTTGAATTGTGCTGTATCATTGTTAAAGGATTTGGCTTATCAGTGGTGGAATACTTTGATTTTTGTTGTACTAAGAGAAAATATTGCATGGGAATCATTCCAAACATAATTTAGAAAGAAGTACATTAGTCAAAGATTTTTGGATTAGGAAAAGAAAGAATTTTTACAGCTTAAACAGGGAAATATGACAGTATTTAAGTACGATAAGCATTTATGCCAGAGAATGGGTTCTGACTGAGGCTGATATGTGTAAACATTTTGAAGAAGGATTAAATGAAGATATCAAGATATTGATTGGAATTTTTTAACTCAAGGAATTTGTGGTATTGATTGATTGAGCACATAAAGCCGAGGAATTAAGTAAAGAGAAGAGACAAGCAAAGAGAGAAGCCTGAATTTCTAGCAAGAGAGCTATAAGGAAGTCACAAGCATCCGTTTCAAAGAAATCAAAGAAACACTATGATTGTTTTACCACATATATGGGGTATTCTGTAAGAGAACGAGTCTCTCAATGCTCTAATCTGAGATCTCCGTCTCCATCTCTTATAAATGTAGGAAGTGTTGTAAGTCCTAAACCAAGATCCAAACATTGCAATAAATTGCATTTCGATAAATGCTGCATAAGAAGCGAAGCTTGATTTAGATGTGGTTCTTTTGACCACTATCTTAGAGATTGCCCAGAAAAGTCTGTAAAAGATACTGTTCAGACCTCTAAGCTGAGCAATCCCGCCTCGAGAGACAGACCAGCCCAACATCTCGACAATATTAGTGGTAGCTGAGGTGTGAAAAAAGATTCAACTGTCAAATTTTAAGCCAGAGCACCAGTAAGGACATATGCTGTACTTGTAAGAGAGGATGCCTTTGCACTGACGTTATTACTGGTGCATTTTCTCTTCTTGACACTGATATAATTGCTTTGATTGATCATGGTTCAACACATTCATATATATTCATGAATTTAGTGTTTGTTAAAAATTTATTTATTGAGTCCACTAAATTTGTGGTTAAAGTTTCAAACCCCCTGGGTCAGTATGTTATGGTGGATAAAGTTTGCAAAAACTGTCCATTGATGGTAAAGGTGTGACGGCTTAATTTAGACCCTAATCGGAATGGTAGTTTTGGGACCACGAATCTGAGTCAGAAAAATAATTAAATATTATTTCCCGTGTTTATTATATGTGAATTAGCATGTGTGAAAGTTTCGTATGAGAATTTGATTGTTTGTGTGCTTAATTAAATAAGTAGGGCTTAATAGCGTAAGTTGAAAATTTGATGGATAAAAGCATAGAGGGTCAATTTGTTAATGGCTTTAAAAGTTGAGACTTTTAAATGGCAAATTAACCATATTAAAGTGTGTGGACGGTAAGGGACATGTTTTATAATGGTCGAGTGTTTTATTTTACAAGGTTAAATAAGTAAAATAGTAATTAAAACATAAATAGATAAAACATAAAATAATTATAAGGCATGCAAATTGTTTTCTTCATGACCGAATACTAAAAAGAAAAGAAAAGAAAAAGTTTGGAGCATTCAGCTACTTGTTAAGCTAATTTGGGGTATGTTTTGTTTCTGATTTTTTATAATTTTTACGTTTTTGAGATCGTTGCTTTAAGTACTACCCGACACGTGCTTAAATGTTTGATATTGATGATGTATTCATGAGTTACCATTGTTGATATTTAGTGAATTTGGTGTTAATGTTATTAAATTAAAGATATGTGTTGGGTTATTAGGATTATATTAGAAATTTCCATGAAAATTAAGTAAATGGGCTTATTTGTAAAAAAATTAGTTAATGGAGGGACTAGATTGCGAAATAAGTAAATTAGAGGACTTAGGGAGGCATAGGAGGTATTCGGCTTTGGCTTTGTACAATTGAATTGTGCCTAAATTGTGTTTTGTGAATTTTAGATTAAATTGCCAATGTGAAAAATGTATAGGGCAAAAGTGCAATTTGCCCATTTATGCATTTTTGAGCGAATTAGATTGAATATTTAATTAAATAAGTTTAATTTATATCAATTTAGATCAAGAAAAGAGAAAATCAGATTCGGATAGGGGAAAGACAAAAATAGTTGAATAGCCGTTTTGTAAAGCTCAACGACATCTGAGGTAAGTTTTAAGTGATTAAACTTAGCTTATTTTTGAACATAACATAGTGGATTAATAAGAATTATATTTATGTGTTGTATGAGTACATAGCCGAATGAGAAGTATAGAAAAGTAATAAAGTAGTTGAAAGGTATTCAAGTGATATTATGAGCTAAAATGTGTTTGTGTTATATGGAACATTATAGTATGTGTTGTTATACAAAATATTGAGGAATGATTTTATTATGTGTACCATTCGGGCCTTTGGCTTAGCAAGCTTCTAGCTGGTGTTTATTTTCGGGCTTCGAGCCTAGCAGGCGTAATGCTGGTGAATGACTATCGGACTTAAAGTCTAGCAGGCCTTGTGTCGGTGATGAATTCATGCTCATGCCTAGCAGCTTATATACCGGTGATTTGTTTTCAAGTCTGTGATTATAAGATTTCAAATTGTTACAAATGGAGAATAATGGAAATTGAGTTATATGATGTTGTATAGAATCGGCTATAAAGGTATGTATGTATTAGTGTATATTGAAATAGCTAATTTAGCTATGGGTGATTTATATTATATTGTGTGTATGGTTTATGTGAATTACTTTGAATGAGTTAATTTGGAGAATGATATGTTATATTGAAGTTGAATTTTGTGTGGCTTATAATGCTTATTTATCTTTTATATTCGGCCATGTGTATGATCAATCAAATGGAAGAATCAATGACGTTATATAATAGGGATATTATTAGAAACATTTTTAATGATGCTAAATAAGGGTATTATACATTTGACCATTGTGTAATTGTATTAGGTTATTGGACAAATTGATAGTTTGAATATTATATATATATTGGATTGAGTTGTTTAATTACTTAAGACTTACTAAGCTAATTTGCTTACTTTGAGTGTCTGTGTTATTCTGTTTTATAGACTTTGGCTGAAAGTTACGAGCTCGGGGATCAATATCAAAGTCATCCACACTATCATCAACCTGCGATACTTTTAAAAGTCTATATTCAAACTTATGGAATGTCTAGGTTAATATGTATTTTGTTCGTTTTTGAATTGTATAACCGAAGCTATGCGAAAATGGCTTGGTCATTTTGTTAAACTGACTTCTATGTTTAAATGTAATAATGTGTTTGATATTGGTGATTATGGAGTGTTTGATTTGCTTGGCTCATAATTAGTTATGTTATGAAAAGTCTTTGAAGAGGAGTTGTTTGTTATTTGGTGTGAAATGGTCAAGATGCTAGTTAGTTATTAATAATGGCATGATTCAAAACTTAGTGATATGTTTATATTCGGGTTGTTATATGTACAATGTTAGTATACACTTAAGCAAATATGATTTATATTAGTGTTCAAATTGGTTGTCATGGACATTGTTATTATACTTTAGCATTGATGAGAAATGATGCATATTTTGGTCTGATTTTAATGCTATTTCATGCACATGATTTTGTTATGTATATATATATATATCTAATTGTAAGTGATGTGTGAATTAAATGGTAAACTATAGAAGGCTTTGGTTTGTTTTCTTTTTATAGCATAATGGTTGGAATAATGTTTTAAGTCAAAATGAACTAGTCATATACTTATTTGCATTCGGCTAATGAAGTGGTTTTTGACCAAATGAATAGTAACATCTTTACTTGTATGGTACTAAAATGGTTATTAAGATCTTGGGTCATATATGCACCTATGCTAATATTTTTATTATTGGATTTTTAGTTGATGTTAGTTTTATTTATAAAATCATAATAGGATTGATAAATTTATGAATTTCATGTCATGAGTGCTGAACAGAGAATTGAACAGAATGAGATTTAGGTTTTTTTTTTTTCACATGTGTATTATATTATTGTATTTATGATTATTATTAAGATGTGAAATGTATTAAAGAGCATTTAAATGAGATGTGTTGTATAATTTGAGTACTCATTCATATGTATGCTATTTTTTTTTTCAAATATTGGATGTGAGATGTTCGAATGTTAAATTTTGACTTGTAATGCCTCGTGTTCCATTTCGGCGACGATTTGGGCATTGGGGTGTTACAAAAGGGTTTGTTTCTTGGTTGATTTGATACTATTGCCTTTTGATGAATTTGATTTGATTTTAGAAATGGACTAGCTAACTCAGCATGATGCAGTAGTGGATTGTAAACAGAAGTACATTGTGTTAAAATGTCAGAATGGTGAGTTACTCCATGTTGAATCTAACAAATTGGATGGCTTATGTAATGTGATTTCAGCGATGTCAAGACAGAAATATATCAGAAAAGGATATGATGCTTACCTTGCCTATGTGTTGGACACTAAAGCATATGACTAAAAGATTAAGTTAGTGCTAGTTGTTTGTGAGTTTCTTGATGTGTTTCCGGAAGAATTACCGTATTACCGCCAGTTAAGAGGTGGAATTTTCTATAAACTTTGTTCCAGGAACAACACCGATATCCATACCCTACAAAATGGCTCCTACTGAATTGAAAGAGTTGAAAACACAATTGCAAGAGATTACTGACAGAGGATTTGCTCGACCTATCTTCTCACCTTGGGTGCTATGGTTTTGTTTGTAAAGAAGAAAGATAGATCACTGAGGCTATGTATTAACTATCGATAGCTTAACAAACTTGCAATAAAGAACAAGTATTCATTGCCTTGAATTGATGACTTGTTTGATTAGCTGAAAGGTGTTACTGTGTTCTCTAAAATAGATTTCCATTCTGGATACTATTAGTTGCGAGTGAAAGACTCAGATATATCGAAGACAACTTTCAGAACCAGGGATGGGCACTATGAGTTTCTTGTGATGTCGTTTGGCTTGACTAATGCACCTACAATACTTATGGATTTAATGAACAGAATTTTTAGGCTGTATTTAGATAGGTTTGTGGTGGTGTTTATTGATGATATTTTGGTATATTCCCGAAATGAAAATGAGCATGCTGATCATTTGAGAATTGTGCTGCACACTTTGCATGAGAAACAACTATATGCCAAATTCAGTAAGTGTGAATTTTGGCTTCGAGAAGTCAATTTCATTGGACATATAATATCTGCAGAAGGTATTAGGGTGGATCTAAATAAAATTTCAGCAATTTTTAGTTGGAAAGCACCGAAGAATATGTTTGTAGTAAGAAGTTTTCTGGGACAAGATGGATATTATCGAAGGTTTGTTAAAGTGTTTTCAATAATAGCTTCTTCGATGACTCGGTTGCTGTAGAAAGGTGTGAAACTTGAGTGGTTTGACAAATGCCAACAAAGCTTTGATCGGTTGAAAGCTTTACCAACTAAAGCACCAATTTTGGTTCAGCCTGAATCGAAGTAAGGAATTTGTGATTTATAGTGATGCATCATTGAATTGTTTAGGTTGTGTCTTGATGCAAGAAGGTAAAGTAATAGCTTATGTTTCTAGATAGCTAAAGTCGCATGAAAAGAACTACCCGATACACGATCTTAAATTGGCAGCCATTGCATTTGCATTGAAAATTTGGCGACATTATCTATTTGGTGGAAAATGTCACATATTCACATATCAGAAGAGTTTGAATTATCTGATGATACAGAAAGATTTGAATCTGAGACAACACAAATGGCTGGAATTGTTAAAAGACTATAAGCTGGTTATTGACTATCATCTGGAAAAGCTAATGTGGTTGCAGATGGTCTGAGCAGAAATGTAACAACCTATTTTTAGTGAAATTAGAACAATGGTTTTAGAACCACAAATACCAGGTCAAAATATTTTATTTTATTTTATTATTAAATTGAGGTCTACAACATAATAGTATGATTGTGTGAAAATTTCTTTAATAAATTTTATTGTTTGAATGCTTAATTTGATAAAAAGGACTAAATCGCGTAAAATGTAAAAGTTTTGTTGTATAAGCTAAGGTTGTCTAATAGCTATAGAACTTTAAAGTAAAGGTCCTTATATGGTAGTTAGACCATTTATAAAGTTAGTGGACATTTATGGACACTTATTTGGTGATTTTAAAGGTTAATGATTAAGGTTAATTTAGTAATTTAATAAATTAAACTAAGTAAAATAAAGGAAAATAAATTGTCATCTTCCAAATTATTTCTTCATCACCAAAATTAAAGAAAGATACAGCCATTGAAGAAGGTTAAAGGTACAGCCATGTTTTAACCTAGCATGTAAGTGATTTTTAACTCAGTTTTTATTGATTTCTATGTTTTTGAAATCGTTGTAGCTTAATCTAGCTAGCTTAGGGACTAATATTTGAAATTGTTAAAAGTCTAGGGTTTTACCATTGATGAATATGTGAGTATTTTGATGTTTGATGATGGAAAATGAATGTTTGTTGCTAGTTAAAAAACTTTTGTAAAGAGATTTTAGTTGAAAATGTTAATTAGGGATTAAATTGAAAAATGTGAAAAATCCATGGTGAAATGTGTGAATAATTGAAATATATGGCTTGCTAAGGACCTATATGAAATTCGACTAGCATGGGTGTGGGTTGAATTGCATGAAATTGCATTTTTATGAGATAAGGATTAAATTGTAAATAGGTTAAAAGTTTAGGGGGTAAAAGTATAAATTGTAAAAATATGTATTTTGGGCTAAATTGAACAAAATGATAATTGAATAAGTTAAATTTGATTATATATAGATCAAGAAAAGCATAGATCAAAATTAGATCGGGGGACAATAAAGGATTGTATTGATAGCTCGATTTTCATCTGTATACATTCGAGGTTAGTTTGTATGATTAATAAGCTTTGTATTACATGTGTTTAACTACTTAAATTATGTGATTGTGATAAAATTGACATCTGCGAAAGTTATCAACGAGGCTTCGACAGAGAATAGATCCTATTTGAACCTTAGGAATAGATAGGATACAAATGACATGTCATTAGGGTTTACCGTTATTATGTGATTCGGGTGCTGGTCCTATACATCATACCAGTGGCTGAGTTTATTGGCGTGTGTTATGGTTACTTGACAGCTTGTGTGAGCAGCACCGTGTAACTACGTCTTGATCTTCATCTTGTGTGAGCAGACCCAGTGATAGCTCGAGTATCTGATATTATTTCGAATGGTTCAAAGGGCAAAGATTATAGTACGAGGATATAGGGTAAGATATGGATCAGTTCAGGTACTTGTGATAAGTTCAACAAGTAAGTGATGGTTGATGAATTCATATGTTGAGTAAGTGATAGATGATAAACTCAAATATGATTCATATGGTTATGGCAATGTGCTAATTGTTAGATTTAATGAAGTTTATTTACATTTACTTATACTTCTTTAAATTGCAAATGAATTGATATATAGCACTTACTAGCCATACAAGCTTACTAAGCTTCATAGCTTACTTTGTTTGCATTTCCATGTTTTATAGTGATTTGAAAGCTCGCTTTGATTGGAAGTCATCGAAGATCTCATCACACTATCCGACTATCTTTTTGGTACTTTTGAACTTAGTGAATTTGGTGATATGGCATGTATAGGCTTTACGATTATGGTATGTTTAGGTTTTTTGGCTAATGGAAGCCTATTTATTTTGGTATGTAATTAGCCATGTGATTTGGCTTAATTTGGTATTTGAATTAGTATGTATATATATGTGTGTAACAAGCTTGATTTTATGATGAATGGTTGTTTTGGTATACTTTGTTTTGGATTGGTATTGAAGATAGCGAATGGGTAAATTTGAGAATGTAGCAGCAAGTTAAGCATTAGGTAAGACAACGCATATATGAAGTTAACCATTTAGGTGATTACTGGACATGAGATTGGTATGTGTTTGAATGGTCATTTGTGATAATTATGGGTAAGGTGTGAATGGTATTGAAATTGCATATTTTTGCTTGATTTTGGTTGGTTTGAATGTTCAATTTGGTTGTGGACATAGGCTATTTGGTATGCCTAGGTTGATGAAAGTTTGGGTGAGAAATGTGGGTTGGAACATAGCCTATTTTTTTCCACATGGGCAGAGGGATGGGTGTGTGTCTCAGCCGTGTATAACACATGGTTAGGTGACACGGCTGTGTGCCCCCTATAGTTTTTAAGGAAAGTAAGTCAGTGAGTTACACGGGCTAGTCACACGTGCGTGTGGTTGGCCGTGTGACACAAGTTAGAGAGTTAATGAGGTCGGACATAGTCTGGGACATGACCATGTGATCCCATTTCGAATATCCACACGGGCGTGTCTCGTGGCAGTCTAAGACACACGGCCTAGCCATACGGGCCTGTGTCCGCTATTTTTGAAAATTTTCAGTGTTTTCCCAAAATTTTCCTAAGTTCTTGGATTAGTCCCAAATTTTTTTAAATGTCTTATTTGGCCCTCGAAGGCTCATGTTAAGGACTTTAAGAGTGTATGTGAACGATTTATATTTATATATGTGAATTATATTCGAATTGTATAATTGTTTATGTGATAAGTTCGGTAATGCTCTAAAACCTTATTCCAACAACTACTACGGATTAGGGGTATTACATTTGATTAGTATCAGAGCTATGGTTTAGTCAATTCTAGGACTAATGTAGCATATGTGAGTCTGTCTATACATGCTATATTTAACCTGTGATAGTGTAATATCTCCTCACAATTTTCAAATTATATTTTCATATATCAATGGATTCCAATTGAGCTAAATTTGATGATGTAGAAAGTAATGCGCCAGCTTCCGTTCATAGAGGATTGCCGTCTGAATCGAGACCCATATCCGAGGGTTGTTATGGTGAGGCCAAAAAGCCTTCTTCTAGATGATGAATGAGTGGTTTTTTTTAGTATGTCCAAACAAATCTAGCTACTTAATAGCCTCCACCCCCACCTACACCCCAATTGGTTCCCGTAGCTCCTCAAGGTTTGGAACCTTTGCAAATGAATAAGCCTACCTTTGCAAATGAATAAGCCACTTGTTATAAAATCTGAATGTATAGGGCTGAAGAGTTTAGAGCTACTGTCAATGATGATCCTGAGAGAGCCGAGTTTTGGCTTGAGAATACAATTCGGGTTTTTGATAAACTATTGTGTACACCCACAGAATGTGTTAAATGTGTTGTATCACTTCTAAAAGACTCAGCTTACCAGTGGTGGAACACTTTGATATCTGTAGTGCTGAGAGAATGGGTCACATGAGAATTCTTTCAAGCTGAGTTAAAAAAGAAATACATAAGCCAATGATTTCTTGATAAAAAACGCAAAGAATTTCTAGAGTTGAAATAGGGTCACATAATAATGATTGAGTATGAAAGAGAATTTGTAAGATTAAGTAAGTATGCTCGAGAGTGTGTTTCTACTAAAGAAATTATGTGTAAGCAGTTCGAAGACGGGTTGCATGAAGATATCAAGCTTTTAGTCAAAATTCTGGAATTGAAGGAATTTGTTGTTTTGGTTGATAGGGCTTGCAAAGCCGAAGAGTTGAGCAAAGAAAAGAAAAGAGCCAATTTTAAGGCTAGAGATTTGAGAAAGAGGTCGATAAGTAAACCCTATCATTCCTCGTCAAAGAAATACAGAGATTATTATAATCGTTCAACTGCTTCAAAGGGGTATTTAGATAGAGATCGTGGGAAGCAACACACAAGTTTGAGAGCTCAAACAACTTCAATATCGAGTGTTGGTAGTCAAAGCTAGCAAACCTGAGTGTCAATAGTGTGGTAGGTGACATTTTGAAGAGTGTTGGATGAATACTAAAGCCTATTTCAAATGTGGTTCACAAGAGCATTTCATTCGGGATTGTCCTGAATTACTTGAAAATGACAAATTTCAGACTGCTCGACCAAGTAATATAGTTGTGAGGGGGAGACCACCTTGAAATACCAGAAATGTGACTAGTAGCAAATGTGCAACAAAGGATTCTGCTATGAGATTCGAGGCTAGAGCTCCATCCAGAGCTTACGTTATTCGTGGTCGTGAATATGTGTCATTACCAGATGTTGTCACTGGTACTTTTTCTCTTTATGACACATATGTCTGTATGAATTTAGTGTTTAGTAAGAGTTTATCTATTGAGTCAACTAAAATTGTGATTAAAGTAACCGACCCCTTAGGTCAGTACGTCTTAGTTGATAAAGTTTGCTAGAATTGTCCTCTGATGACTCGGGGTTATTATTTTTCGACTAATTTGATGCTTTTACCATTTGATGAGTTTGATGTGATTCTGGGCATGAATTGAGTGACTCTGCATGATGCGGTTGTGAATTGTAGACGAAAGACTATTGAGTTGAAATATCAAAATGATGAAATCTTTCGTATTAAATTTGACGATTCGAGAAGATTGCCTATTATGGTATCATCTATGTTAGCTCAAAAATATGTGAGAAAGGGTTGTGATACATATCTTGCTTATGTACTAGATACAAAAGTGTCTGAATTGAAGATTGAATTAGCAGCAGTTGTTTGTAAATATTCGAATGTGTTTCCAAAAGAGTTACCTAGCTTGCCACTGATTAGAGAAGTTGAATTTGCAATTGAATTAGTGCTAGGAACCTCACCGATATCGATAGCTCCGTACAGAATGGCTCCTACAGAGTTGAATGAATTGAAATCTCAGTTGCAAGAATTAACAGATAAAGGTTTTGCATGACCTAGTTTTTCGCCCTGGGGTGCACCAGTTCTGTTTGTAAAGAAGAAAGGTGGATCGATGAGAATGCGTATCAATTATCGATAGCTCAATGAAGTTACGATCAAGAGTAAATATACATTATCAAGAATTGATGATTTATTTGATCAACTGAGAGGAGCAACAATGTTCTCTAAGATTGATTTGCGTTCTAGTTACTATTAATCGAGATTGAAAGATTTGGATGTGCTGAAACTACGCTCAGAACTAGGTACGGACACTATGAATTTCTCGTTATGCCATTTGGATTATTAAACGCTCCTGCAGTCTTTATGGACTTGATGAATAGAATTTTCAAACCGTATTTAGACAGATTTGTTGTTGTATTCATTGATGACATTCTGATCTATTCCCGAAATGAGTCTGAACACGTTGAACATTTGAGGATTGTATGGCAAACCTTGAGAGAAAAGCAATTGTTCGCTAAATTCAGTAAATGTGAGTTTTGGCTCTGAGAAGTTGGATTTTTAGGACACATTGTATCGGTAGATGGCATCAGAGTTGATCCGAGCAAGATTTCAGCAATTATTGACTGGAAACCACCGAGAAACATATTTGAAGTTAGAAGTTTTTTGGGATTAGCTGGCTTTTACTGAAGATTTGTTAAAGGGTTTTTAATGATAGCTACACTGATGACTCGATTGTTACCAAAAAGATGTGAAATTTGAGTGGACTGAGAAATGTCAACAGGGTTTTGATCAGTTGAAAGCACTGTTAACTAAAGCACCAGTTTTAGTTCAGCCTAAGTCGGGTAAAGAGTTTGTGAGCTTTAGTGATACGTCATTAAATGGTTTGGGATGTGTTTTAATACAAGAAGGCATAGCTTATGCTTCTAGACAGTTAAAGCTACATGAAAAGAATTATCTGACACACAATTTAGAATTGGCAGCTATAGTATTATCGTTGAAGAGTTGGCGACATTATCTATTCAGTGAAAAATGCCACATATTTATCGATCACAAGAGTTTGAAGTATTTGATGTCACAGGAAGATCTGAATTTGAGACAGCGAAGATGGCTCGAACTGTTGAAAGATTATGAGTTAATCATTGATTGTCATTCAGGGAAAGCAAATGTTGTTGCAGAAGCTTTAAGTAGAAAATCTTTGTTTGCTTTGGGAGCGATGAATAAATGATTGACTTTGACTAATAATGGTTCGATTTTCGCTAAGTTAAAAGCTAAACTGGTATTTCTTCAGCAAATCAGTGAAGCTAAAAAATATGACAATGAATTGAAGGCAAAATGAGTACAATGTGAGTCGACTCCTGATTCAGAGTTTTAGATTGGAATCGATGATTGTATAATGTTTCGAGGTAGAATTTGTGTATCGAGAGATCTAGAGCGTATATAGAAAATCTTACAAGAGGCACACAATGGTAGTGTAACAACCCAATTTTGAGTTTGATCAGAACAAGTGGTTACGAGACCACTTAACTGAGTTAAAATATTTATTTTATTATTTTATTGTGTCTTACAACATGATAGATTTACTGTGTGAAAATTTTGTTTGGAAATTTTACCGTTTAAATAGCTAATTAGGTGAAAAGGACTAAATTGCAAAAAGCGATAAATGTGAGTTCTATTGCATAAATGGCTTAAATAACATTGGTTTTATTAGTTGGAGTCCTTACATTGAAAATTTACCTTCATTATTATGCATGGACATTAAAAGACATTAATGTATATGTTTTATCTGAATAAAAATAAGGTTATTTAAGTAAAATACAATTATATGATTTATTAATTATACAAAACATGAAATAAGCCATTATTGTTTTATTCTTCCACTGAATGTTCAAAGAAAAACAAGGGTTCTAAAGCATCTTTCATTTCGGCAATTCTCAAGCTAATTTGGGTAAGCAATTTGATTCGATTTTTGATGATTTTTGTGTTTTTGAGATCATTACTTTGTGTTTTATCATGCCTGTACTTCAATTTTTCAAATTGGTTGTGTTTTTGAAATGTGCCATTGATAAATATGTTTATTTTGATATTTCTTGATATATTATTGATGGTTGTTTATAGATATACAAGTTTTATAGTGATTTTTGATAAAATTGAGTATTGGGGATTAAATGGAAAAAGATAGAAATTTTATGGTTAGAAATGTGATTAAATGAAAGATATGGGCTTATAAGGACTATAGGAGAATTCGGCTATGGTGAATTTTAGTTAAAGGTGTGTAATTTGTTATTCTGAGAATTTAGGACCAAATTGTTAAAGTATGAAAATACAAGGGCTATTTTGTAAAATGGCTAAAATTCATCTCTTTGGACTAAATTGAATGTGTTGTTCAATAACTGAGTTAAATTTGATTATTATAGATCAAGATAAACAAATATCAGAACTTGATCGGGGGAAACGGAAGGTAGACAAATAGGTTTTGGATATACGAGCTAAATCGAGGTAAGTTCGTATAATTAGAATTGAACTTGTATAATATTTATAATTGTTATTTTTAATGTTTTTTGAATGAATGATGAACTATAGAATCAAGTTTGCCTATTAAATACATGTTGAATTTCATATTGTATAAATGTATATATGTGAAATAATGTATTGAAATGCCTATTGGTTACATGTTCAATTTGATTACCAATTCCCATTTGAACCGTAGAAAGTCGTAGGATACAAGTGACATGTCACTAGGGCTACAGGTTGGTTTACCTCCTGCATTCATTGCGGACTCATCGCAGCTCATGAGCTTACATGTTCAGTCTTCGGGCTTACCATTACTGGCTAAGGAGGAGCATATCATACATGGCTCAAAAGGGCATACATGATGAATTGACAGATTTATAGGTCACATATATACACTATGTGTATCACCCGAGTATCCCTCGATATTTCCAAAGGTTCAACGGGCAATAAATCGGTAGAAAATAGTTGTAAAACATGTTATAAGATGTATGAAGAATGCATAAATTACATGTTATATGTACATGATTCATGTGAGGTTAGATGTTAAATAAGGTACAAGTACATGGATTATATGTTACAAGTATATGTTTACATGAATGACATAGAATACATGAAGTATATGGTACAAGTACATGCTTACAAGGTATATGATATATAATACCAAGGATACAAGATGTATAAGAGTTGTTTAATACAGGAATTACATGAATTTTATGCTTTTAGGATATACGCTATGTTTAAATAAATGTTACATAGTCATATGATTAAATGCTATATGAGTTTATGATAAATGAATGAATTGATACATGAAATATGATTACATGAATGTTACATGTTTATTTTATCTTTGGATTGGATGAATACATGGTTGTTATATGACTAACATGGCTATGATGGTTGAATAGGCATTGAGGACATATGAATTGATTTGATAATGTTATTTGCACTTGTAAATGTTGTCGATAAGTTAAATTCTATATTGTACGGGCTTACTAAGCTTTTAAAGCTTACTCTGTTTATTTTCTCGTGTTTTATAGATTCGAAGCTAGCTCGATTTCGAACAAAGTCAGAGGTTGCAATCACACTATCCACTCAAGCTTTCGGTACTTTTGAATCTTTGTAAATGTTATAAATATGGCATGTATAGGCTAGTTTTTAAGTTAATGTTTATGGCTATCTTTGTTTTAATGAATGTGGTATGAGTTTGGCATATGTCCAAGCTATGTGATATGGCTTGGTTTCAAAATGGTTAAATTGATATGGAAGTTTCCTATGATATGTCTACTTGTGGTGAATATGTGATTGAAGTTTTGGTAGAGTTGAATGTTTGATGGCTGGTAAGTTGGTCAATGCTTGTGGTAAATGACCATATTTTGGATGAATAATTCATGATATATGTGATGCTATATGTGATTAGTTGGTAGATTTTATTTGACATTGAATTGGTAAGTTAAAATAGGAAAGGAAATGATTTATTTGGTACATGATTGATGATGTAAATTAGTATGAAAATTTGGTTGATTGTGAGTTGGTATAAATATGTCTGTTTGGCTAAATTAGTTGCTCAATTGGTATATGAATTGTTGCAAAATACGGCTTGTAGGTACATGAGCATTTGGGATGTGAAAATGGCTTGTACCAAGCCTATTTTGTGCCACACGGTCAGAGTACATGGGCGTGTGAGTTGACCGTGTGACCCCTATATTGTAGTTGAATTGGTCAGGATGCCACACGGTCTAGACATACAGCTGTGTCTAGTACCCGTGGGTGCAAGTCAGTAGCTTCATAATTCTCACACGACCTAGACACATGGGCGTGTCTTATAGCCATGTGCACAAGTCAGTATGTATGCCCTGTTTTGCCACGGCTTGGACACACGGGTGTGTTTGGTGACCGTGTGAAGCATACGGCCCGGGCACACGGCCGTGTGACCCTATTCTGAAAATTTTCTTAAGTTTTCTTCTATCTTTTATATGTTTTCAAATTAGTCCCTATGTTATTATTATAGCATTATATGTTTGATTTAAGTATGAATTGATTGCGAATGCCTGAAAATGTTTTTGATTATGTTGATAATATATTGTTCCGATCAGTGTTACAAGTCTGGTAATGCCCCTTACCTATTCCGACAACAGTTATGGGATAGGGGTGTTACAGGTAGTTTGTCTATTCATCTGGGGAGTAACATAATGTATCATGATTTGAAACAATTGTATTGGTGGTCAGGCATAAAACGAGATATTTCTGACTTTGTGACCAGATGTTTGATTTGTTAGTAAGTTAAAGCTGAACATCAAGTACCTTCGGGATTATTACAGCTTGTGATGATACCTGAGTGGAAATGGGATAGAATTACGATGGATTTCGTATGGGATTACCCCTATCTCTGAAAAAAAAAGATGTTGTCTGGGTTATTGTTGATCATTTGACGAAGTCTACACATTTCATACCAATGCATACAGATTTCTCTTTTGGTAGTGTAACGCCCTGATTTTCGGGATTTTTCGGGATTTTTGTGATTTTGGTGAAATCTTGAAATTTTGGTGATTTGGTTATTAAATTTGTGTTTAAGTGTGTTAGTGGGCCTTTAAAAAGCCCAAGCCTAAGATAAAACCCGGCAAAAATATCAACTTTGGATTTAAAGTGAAGGGGACTTGGTTAAGTGGGCTTTTAAGAAAAAGTGGGGAAAATAAGACACAAATAAGCCCTTGGTAAAGTGGCAGTGTGGCGCCATTTAGATGCCTAAAAAAATGGCATGTGGATTGAGTGCTAGGGCCAAGGTTCTAGTTGCATGGTAAGCAGTATGATGTTTTTATTTTTGTGCATATGCTGGTCATGTGATGGAACTCAAGTGGAACTCTGCTGAAGAGAGTTTGAGTTGTCCATGAGATTAGATTAGGTAGATTATGGAGAGAAATTATAGGAAATTCGAATGGAAGTAAGTGATGGTCGGCCAAGGGACTTGTGTAGTTGCAATTTTGGCATTTGAATCTAGGTTTAGCATTTTCGGCATTTTAGTTCTGTGTGCCGATTTCTTCAGGTGGCTGAGCCTTCGAGATTTAGTAATTACAGGTCTATTCCTTTCTTTTGCTGAATAGGTATAGAACATTAGGGTTTCTTGTTATTCTTTTGACTTCATTTCTTTTGTGTCAAAAGCTGAAAATGTAATCCCCCTCCATTTGTGTCGATTGTTCAAGACTAAACCCTCTCTTCTTCTTTTCTTACTTCTTTTCTCCTTCTTATCTAGCCGAATTATTGGTGCATCTTTCCTTCTTTTCTTTTCTTTTCTGCTTTCTTCACAAAGCCTTCTGTCATCTGCCATAAAAAGTCGAAATCTCAAGACATACAAGCCTCTGTCGTTTTCCATAGAAGCTGATACTCCATTCTTGTTTTCAATCAAGTTGCCGAACCTCACAACATCCCTACCCTCTATTGATATCTCTTTTCTTTTCCACTATAATCTCTACCTTTGTCTTTTTTATTCTATCAAAAGTTAAACCTCCATAGTCGTAGTGATTTGAGATTTAAACCTCTAGATCCGTTTGTTATTCATACTTTAAGATTAGATCCGCATCAAATCTGAGATAAGAAGGTGTTTGGGAACGATTCGGGATTAGTAAACCTTTGGTAAGTTATCAGAACCTTCTGTCTATTCGTTATCTTTGGGATTTAAGAGAAGCCGAAAGTCCCTAAAAACTTTAGGGAGGCTGTCGACTATGGTGATAGGTAATGCTAGTACTTCTAACCAGCTCTATGTGTACTTGTTGTCTGAGAAGGAGCGATCTAGCAAAGAGTGTAGGAGGCTTGGATCTTTAGAACGACTAGATCTAGATCTAGTCACTAATTTCGGCAAAGGTAAGAACTTAAGGGCCTTAGGTGATGTTGGCCGAATATGGTAAGCTAGATTGCATTCGTTATCGTTAATTCATAAATCTAATTTGTTAAGTGATCGATTGTAGGAGAAATCGCGCAGGAGATCTCATCGATAAAATCGCAAATTAGGTGTGTAAACAAACACCATCTTGTAGTTCAAATCGGCAAAACTCGAAAAGCTGAAATGCTAAAATTCTGGCATTTTGTGGGCTTGCGAGCGTGCAAGCACTCGTGGGTCGGTTGGAAGAGATAGATCTGTAATCGAAATAAGTAAAGTTGGTGAGTGCGCGATTTCGTGCACTTTGGTAAGTTTGGGCCTTGATGGGCTAAATTTGAGCCCAATTGGCTTATGGGCCCATATGGGTAAAAGTAAGCGGTAAGTGTGTTCTGGTATACTGTAGGTTAAATCTGTTAAACTAGACTTAGAATTTAGGCTAAACGGGCTTAAAATAGCTAGATGACACTGTAAGGCCCAATAGGGGTTTTAGGGCCCAATAGCTAAAAACTGCTAAAATGGCCTAAATTAACTACTGAGATGTAAGTTGGACTATTAGGGACTAAAATATACATAAAACCCTAAAAACTGGTATAATTACTGCAATACCCCATAAGGGTGAGAAATTACTATTTTACCCCTAGGTGCAAAATGACCGTTATACCCCTAGGGCTAAGTTTGACTGAAATGCATGTTTTACTGTTTTTGTTCACTGTATGCCATGACATGATTATCTGTTGCATGGGACTGAGTTTATTGATGGAGGAAGTACAAGTGGCATTGCCACGATTACTGAAAGACGCTTTGTCTCGTACTGATTACTGAAAGAGGCTTTCCCTCGTACTGTTTACTTAAAAGAAGCTTTGCCTCGATATACTGTTAGTGGCTTGGCCACATTATCTGAGCAGCTATGCTGTGACTGTGGAGTGTAGCGGATGGGTGGGTTGAGTTGTTTTCCCACATGGAGTGTATATGGCTAGTACGAGTGGAGTGTAGCGGATGGACATAGGATGGGATTTGGGCTTTGTATACATGCTTGATATCTGTTCTGTTACTGAAATGGGCCTATGGGCCGTACTGTTATCTAAATAGGGCTAAGGCCTAGTAACTGATTACTGAAAGGGGCTTCGGCCTAGATATTACTGAGACTGGAAAGGACATAGGCCCAGTGGGCTTGAGCTGATTTGGGCTCTGGATGGGCTTTCTTTACACACTGAGTTTTCAAACTCACCCTCTTTTCTTCCATCCATGCAGGTGAGCCCTAGATTGGTGGACTTGGAGTTGGGAGGGATTTAGAGTGGCCACATGGACAGCATTATTAGTTTTAATTAAGTTATTAATTTTTATGATTTATTTATAATTATTTTTACTCTGATTTTGGGTTGTAATAAGGCCATTCTAATTATTTTAATTTGGGTTTTTAATTATTTGCTTTTACTATACAATAATTGATTTGAATAAGGCTGTGCGAGTTTTCTTAAATTTTAATTAAATGTTTTCAAAATCAATCACACATTTCAAACGAATAATAAAGTTAAATCTTATAATAAGGAATACCCCTAAAAATTGGTAGTGGATAGGACGTTCACAATTTAACCGGGATTTTCTCTTTAAACTTTAATAATGGTTTTACAAAACTCACCTTAATCTCAGTAACTAGGTAACAAGGGTAGTTTGTCGTCAGTGTGACACACCAAACTTGGCCGTAATGTCTGGGCTGGGTTTGGGGTGTTATAGATAGACTAGCTGAGTTGTATATTTCTGAAATCGCCAGATTGTACGGAGTTCTAGTCCCTATTATTTTGGACAGGGATCTGAGATTTGCATCATGATTTTGGAAGAAATTGCAAGCTTTGGGTACACGGTTACATTTTAGCACCGAATTTCATCCTCAAACCAATGGTTAATCTGAGAGAGTAATTCAGATTCTCGAAGATATGCTTCGTTGCTTTGTTTTAGAGTTTGAAGGCTATTGGGAAAAATATTTACCACTGGTTGAATTCGCGTATAATAATAATTATCAATCGAGCATAAAAATCACACCGTATGAAGTTTTATATGGTCATAAGTGGAGAACTACGTTATATTGGACTGAGCTTAGTGAGAAAAAGATTCATGGGGTTCATTTGATCTGAGAGACTAAAGAGAAAGTGAAAGTGATTCGGGACAGTTTCGAAGCAACTTCAGATCGGTATAAATAGTATTCGGATTTGAAATGTAAAGATAAAGAATTTCAGATCAGTGACAGGTATTTCTGAAAGTATCACTATGGAAAAAGATTCTTCGATTTGGTCACAAAGGAAAATTGAGTTTGCGTTTTATCGAGTCGTATGATATTATCGAAAGGATAGGGTAAGTGGCATATCGTCTAGCTTTACCCTCAGAACTTGAAAAGATTCATAATGTGTTTCATGTATCTATGCTAAGATGGTACTGATCAATTCCTTTGCATATAATTTCACCAGCAGAGTTGAGATTCAGTTCGATATGTCATATAATGAAGAACCAATCAGAATCTTAGTTTGAGAGATCAAAGAGTTGAGAAATAAAAGAATAGCATTAGTAAAAGTTCTTTGGCAATGTCACGAAATCAAAGAGATTACGTGGAAACTCAAAGAAGCAATGAGAAAGAAATACCTTAATCTATTTTATGGTAAGATTTTTGGGGACGAAAATCCCTATGGCGGGAGAGTTGTAATAACCCATTTTTAGTGAAATCAAAACATTGGTATTGGAACCACAAATCCAAGGTCAAAAATATTTGTTTTATTATTAAATTAAGGTCTACAGCATAATAGTATGATTGTGTGAAAATTTCATTAAGAAATTTTATTGTTTGAATGCTTAATTTGATAAAAAGGACTAAATCGCGTAAAATGTAAAAACTGTGTTGTATAAGCTAAGGGTGTCTAATAGCTATAGAACTTTAAAGAAAAGGTCCTTATATGGTAGTTAGACCATTTATAATGTTAGTGGACCTTTATGGACACTTACTTGGTGATTTTAAAGGTTAATGATTAAGGTTAATTTAATAATTTAATAAATTAAACTAAGTAAAATAAAGGAAAATAAATTGTCATCTTCCAAATTGTTTCTTCATCGTCGAAATTAAAGAAAGAAATAGCCATTGAAGAAGCTTAAAGGTTTGGCCATATTTTAACCTAGCATGTAAGTGATTTTTAACTCGATTTTTAATGATTTCTATGTGTTCAGAATCATTGCAGCTTAATCTAACTAGCCTAGAGACTAATTTGTAAAACTGTTAAAAATCTAGGGACTAAATTGTAAAGAGGTTAAAAGTTTTTGGGTAAAAGTATAAATTAAAAATATGTATTTTGGGCTAAATTGAATAGAATGATAATTGAATAAGTTAAATTTGATTTTATATAGATCAAGAAAAGCAAAGATTGGAATTAGATCGGGGGAAAATAAAGTATTGGATTGATAGCTCGATTTTCATCTATATACATTTGAGGTAAGTTCGTATGATTAATAAACTTGTATTACATGTGTTTAACTGCTTAAATTATGTGAGTGTGATAAAATGACATCTGTGAAAGTTATTGATGAGGCTTCGATAGAGAATAGATCTCGTTTGAACCTTAGGAATAGATAGGATACAAATGACATGTCATTAGGGTTTACCGTGATTATGTGATTCGGGTGTTGGTCCTGTACATCCTACCAGTGGGTGAGTTTACCGGCATGTGTTGTAGCTACTTGACAGCTTGTGTGAGGAGCACCATGTAGCTACGTCTTGACCATCAGCTTGTGTGAGCAGATCCAGTGATAGCTCGAGAGTGAGCATGTATATGAGATGTGATAGAGGTGGTTTAACCACATATATGGCACTTAGTGTGCAATACTAGAGTATCCGATATTATTCTAAATGGTTCAACGGGCAAAGATGATAGTATGAGGATATAAGGGAAGATATAGATCAATTCAGGTACTTGTGATAAGTTCAACCAGTAAGTGATAGTTGATGAATTCATATGTTGAGTAAGTGATAGATAATGAACTCAAATATGATTCATATGATTATGGCAATGTGCTAATTGTTAGATGGAATGAACGTTATTTATATTTACTTATACTTCTTTAATTTACAAATGAATCGATATATTGTGTAACACCCCAAACCTGGTCCAGTGTGTCACATCACCTACAACTAACCATGTTACCTAGTTACTAAGATTAGGGTGAGCTTTGCAAAACTAATATTTAAGTCTTAAGAGAAATCCCCAGTTTATTGATGAATGTCCTATCCAATACTAGTTTTTAAGAGATTTATGATAAAACTTAACTTTGTTACTCATTTGAAACGTGTGATGAGATTTTGAAAACACTTGATTAATTTTAAGAAAAACTTGCACAACTATATTCAAAAGAATTAAAGTAGTGTATGATCCAGTAATTAAAAACCCAAAATAAAAATAATTAGAGCGGCCTTATTACAAACCCAAAACCATAATAAAAATAATTAAAAATAAAAACGAAAATAAAATAAATTAAAATAGAACTTAATTAAATAGCTACAATCCATGTGGCCACTCTGAATCCCTCCGAACTCCAAGTCTACCAATTTAGGGCTCACCTGAATCGATGGAGAGAAAGGGGTGAGTTTGGAAACTTAGTGTGCAAAGAAGCCCATCCAGAGCCCAAATTAGCTCAAGCCCACTAGGCCTAAGCCCTATCCAATCTCAGTAATTACTGGGCCGAAGCCCTATCCAGATAAAGTAAACTGGGCCTTAGCCATTTTCAGGTAACAGTACGGTCCATAGGCCCATTTCAGTAGCAGAACATATATTAATTATGAATGCAAGCCCATTATATGTGGGGAGACTACTCAACCCACCCAACCGCTACACTCCACCTGTACCAGTCCTACACTCCATGTGGGGAATAACTCAACCCACTCAGCCCTACACTCCATAGTTGCAACATAGCTGCTCAGATAACAGAAAGGTGAGGCAAAGCCTCCAGTACGTGGTCAAGTCACTTTCAAAACTTCCTCCATCAATAACCCAACCCCATGCAATAGACACTCATGAAATGGCATACAGTAAACAGAAACAGTAAATCATGCATTTCAGTCAAATTTAGCCCTAGGGGTATAAGAGTCACCTTGCACCTAGAGGTAAAATAGTAATTTCGCACCTATAAGGATATTTCAGTAATTATACCAGTTTTTAGGGTTTCATGCACATTTTAATCAGTAATAGTCTAACTTTTACCTCAATAGCTTATTTAGCCTATTTTAGCAGATTACAGTCATTGGGCCCTAAAACCCCTAATGGGCCCTACAGTGCCAATTAGCTAATTTAGCCCATCTAGTCCAAATTTTACGATCGATTTATCAATTTTAGCAGTTTTAGACCTACAGTATATTAGTACGCATTTATTACCTATTTTTACCCATATGGGCCCGTAAGCCCATTGGGCCCAATTTTAGCCCATCAAGGCCCAATTTACTGAAGTGCATGAAATTGCGCACTCAACTATCTTACCACTTGCGATTACAGATCCAATGATTTCCATTGAACTTACGAGCATTTGCATGCTCACAAGCCCACGAAATGCCAAAATTTCAGCATTTCGGCTTTTCGGCTTTTGCGATTTGAACTATAAGAGGGTGTTCGATACACACCTGATTTGCGACGACTGCTAATGAGATCTCCCACGATATCCTACACTAGACACATCAAATCCAAAATACAATGATAACCATCACAATTATACTTACCATAATCGGCCATCAACACCTAAGGCCCTTGAGATCTTACCTTTGCCGAAACTAGTGACTAGATCTAGATTTAGATCTAGTTGATCCACTTGTCCAAGCCTTCGATCAATCGCCTTTAGAACACACTAACACCAAAATAAATCATGTTTTAAACCCCTTAGAGCTTTAAGCCCCAATCGACAGCCTCCTTAAGCCTCTAGAGATTTCAGCTTTTTTAAATCCCGAAATAGAGAATAGATCTGAGATGTCGAGTACTTACCACAAATTCCCCTTCTGTTTCTACTCAGATCTGATATATATCTAACCCTAAACACTAGCAGAGATCGAGTCTCAGAGATCTAAAGATTCGACTACAAGTCCCTAAAAATATGGTGGTTTCGATTTTTAGAATGGTAAAGAAAAAGATGATTTGGTGTTGTGGTTTTGAAGTAGTGTTGCTGACAGGGGTTAGAGGTTTAGAGGATGTGAAAATCGGTCAAAAGAGATGATGAAGATAGGAGGATTTCAGCTAAAAGAAATCGGCACAAGAAACAACTTTCGGGATTTCGGCTTTTATGACAATCAGCTATAGAGGTTTAGAAAAGAATGGGAATGAAAGAGGAGATGAGTAGAGTGGTAGGAATGTTTAGGCTAGAGAAGAAAAGAAGGAGAAAAGAAGATAGAAGAAGGGAGGAGAAGAGAAGGAAGAATTCGACACTCAGAAGATCTAACTTTGTGTTTTCCACTTTTTGTGGCACTGAGAAGAGAATAGAATGAAAGTGAAGGCTTTAGGTTGCTAACCCTAATTCGGTAAGACAAAAAGAAAATAAAGCTTGCCCTAGTGGCCATTCAGACCCACGGCCCAACCTTCCTAAAGCCCTAGCTGAATTTCCATTTAAGCTCTATCTCGTGCCCGGCACATGCACACAAAAATAAAAGTATCAACATGCTTACCTTGTGACTTGAACTCTGGCCCTTAAACTCAGTCCACACGCCACTTTTTTAGGAACTTAGTGGTGCCACCTTGCCACTTTACCACGGCCCTCTTTTAGTCTTCATTTTCGAACTTTTTCTTAAAGGCCCACTTAACCAAGTCCCCTTTTACTTAAAAACCAAAATTGATATTTCTGCCAGGTTTTAACTTAGGCTTGGGCCTCCTAAAGGCCCACTAACACATTTAAAAACAATTTCAGTATCCAAAACACCAAAATTTCAAAATTTCACCAATAATAACAAAAACCTGAAAAATCCTGAAAATCAGGGCGTTACAACTCTACCCCGCTTAAAGAAATTTTGGCCTTAAAATTTACCTGATCCAAATCGGTGAGGGTATTGTTGACGCATCGTCTCTTCTGGCTAACAAGTAGCCTCTTCTCTGCCATGGTTGCGCCAAAGTACTTTCACCAACGGAACTGACTTCTTCCTCAATACTTTGAAATCTCGATCTAGAATTTATACAGGCTCCTTCTCAAAAGTTAAATCGGCCTTTACTTCAATCTCCTCCACTGGTACCACATGTGAAGGATCTGATCGATACCGTCTTAACATGGATACATGGAAGACGTCGTGAATACGGTCGAACTCCGATGGCAACTCCAACTGATACGCCACTGGCCCTATCCGTTTAAGAACCCGATAAGGCCCAATAAACCTCAGACTCAATTTGCCTTACTTGCCAAAGCGATCTCTTGTCAACTTAACCTTACTCTCAGTATCTGCCACTAATTCCGGTCCAAGAACTTGTTGCTCTCCCAACTTCATCCAATACGTAGGTGTAGACATCTTCGCCCATAAAGTGCCTCTTATGGAGCCATCTGAATACTCGCCTGATAACTGTTGTTGTATGCAAATTCTGCCAATGATAAGTAGTCCTCCCAACTACCTCAAAAGCCGATGACACAACCCCTTAACATATCCTCTAGAACCTGAATAACCCCTTCCGATTGTCCATCTGTCTGAGGTGAAAAGTAGTGCTGAAGTCCAATCGCGTACCCAATGCCTCAGCAACTTTTGCCAGAATCAAGATGTAAACCTAGGGTCTCGATCAGAAATAATCGAAACTAGCACCCCATGCAGTCGCACTATCTCCGCCACATATAGCTTAGCCAACTTTTGCAGTGAGTAATCAGTTCAGACAGGTATGAGATGGGCAGATTTCGTTAACCTATCCACAATTACCCACACAGAGTCTTTCTTGGAGGATGTCAAAGGTAGCCCACTTATGAAATCCATAGTAACTCTCTCCCACTTCCAGAGTGGAATTTTCACTAGTTGTAACAGTCCAGAAGGTAGTTGGTGCTCAGCCTTAACTTGCTGGCACGTCAGGCATCTTCCCACAAACTCAGTCACCTCACGCTTAAGTCCAGCCCACCAGTACACCTCTCGCAAGTCTCGATACAGCTTATTCCCTCCTGGATGCATGGCACAAGGTCCACCATGAGCCTCTTTCAGAATTGACTGCCTCAATTCAGAGTCCCTCGGAATGAAAACTCTTCCACGAAAGTAAAGAACTCCATTAGCATTTAGTCTAAAATCTGAATTCTCCTTATTCTCAGCTTGCTGAAATCGAGGAACCAACGATTCATCGTTTAATTGCTTCTCTTTAATCTGCTTAGTCCAAGTTGGTCTCACTTGCAACTTCGCCAACAGACTCCCATCGTCGTACAGACTCAAATGAGCAAACATCGCTCTCAACTCAGCTACAGCCCATTTGGCTTAGCGCATCAGCCACCACATTCACCTTTCCTGGGTGGTACTCAATCGAATAATCATAATACTTAAGCAATTCTATCCATCTTCATTGCCTAAGGTTCAACTCCTTCTGAGTCAACAGATACTTGAGACTTTTATGGTCTATGTATGTAATACACCTTTCTCCATACAAATAGTGTCTCCAAATTTTCAACGCGAAGATCACTGCGGCCAACTCTAGATCATGCCTAGGGTAATTCACTTCGTGAAGCTTAAGCTGTCGCCAAGCATAAGTGACCACCTTACCCTCTTGCATCAGTACACATCCTAATCCCACATGCGATGCATCGCTGTACACAATGAAGTCCTTCCCAGACTCTAGTTGAACCAACACTAGCACCTCAGTCAAAACCTTTTTCAACTTATTGAAAGCCTCTTGTTGTTTCTCAGTCGAAACAAACACTACTCCTTTCCTTAACAGTTTCATTAGTGGTGCGACAACTAGAGAAATCCCTCTATAAACTTTCTGTAGTAGCCTGCCAGACCCAGAAAGCTCCAAATTTCTAATACTGACCTCGGTGGCCTCCATTCTAGAACTGCCTTAATTTTTCGAGGGTCTACCCTAATCCCCTCAGTAGAAACAACGTGACCCAGAAAAGTCACTTCTCGCAACCAAAATTCACACTTACTGAACTTCGCATAGAGTTGCTTCTCTCTTAGCACTTGCAGCACAATACGGAGATGCTCATCATGCTTCTCCTCAGTTTTTGAGTATACCAGAATATCGCCGATAAAGACAACTATGAACCGGTCCAAGTAAGGTTGGAACACTTGATTCATCAGATCCATGAAAGCTGCAGGTGCATTCGTCAGTCCAAACAGCATAATCAGACCATACCGAGTTTTGAATGCTGTCTTTTGAATATCTACTTCATTTACCCTCAATTGATGGTATCCAGATTCAAGATCGATCTTGGAAAATACTGAAGCTCCTCTAAGCTGGTCAAATAGATCGTCGATTCTTGGTAGAGGATACTTGTTCTTTATCGTCAGTTTGTTTAACTTGCGATAATCGATGCACATACGCATCGTCCCATCATTCTTCTTCACAAACAGTACTGGTGCTCCCTACGGAGACACACTTGATCTAATAAAGCCCTATCCAACAACTCTTGGATTTGTGCTTTCAGTTCCACTAACTCCTTCGGTGCCATTCTATAGGGCGCGATGGACACTGGAGCCGTTCCAGGTAGTAAGTCGATTCCAAACTCGACTTCTCAGTTCGAAGGTAATCTAGGAGGCTCCTCAGGGAATACATCTTGAAATTCCCTAACAGTTCTGACTGTCTCCACCACCAAATCTTCAGTCTCAGTTTGGCTCACAAAAGCCAAGTACGCCTCGTATCCCTTTGCAAATCAGTTTCTCAGCCCTTAAGGCCGAAACAACATTGGACAAGTAGTCCCTTCGCTCTCCAATAACCATTACCTCCTCATCCTCAGCGGTCCTTAACACCATCCTCTTAGCCGCACAATCCAAAGTTGCCTTATGCTTTGTCAACCAGTCCATTCCTAATATCTGATCAAACTCTCCGAATGGTAAACCCGTCAAGTCTCCACAGAAAATCCTCCCTTGAGTCTCTAAAGGCACCTCCCTAAAAAGTTTATCTAGCCTAACCGAGTGCTAGAGGACTTATCACAGTTACCCAGCTCACAGTTTCCTCAGAGTGCACACCCAACGACCTGAAAATGTCACATGCAACATTCGAATAGGTTGATCCCACATCTATCAGAGCAGTGTAGGGCATGCTAGAGATAAAAAACGCACCAGTTATGACGTCAGGTACATCACCCTCTTCTCGGCGACGAGCAGCATACACTAAGGCTGGCTAACGAGCCTCAGCATTGCCAGTACCCCTGTCAGGTGCTCCACGACCATGACCATTTCCATCGCCACCTCTACCTTGTCCACGACCTCTAGGGCGGCAATGGTCCACCTCGCACTAGTTGAACAACCTTTGTTTAGCAACTTGAGTCTGAGCCGATCTCCTAGGACAGTCCTTGATCCTATGTTCCTTGGATCCACATCGGAGACATGCTCCAGTACGCTTCCAGCATTCTCCAAAATGCACTCTCACATAGTCTCAGCAAGGCTGCGGTCTAACTGTATTCACCGGAACCGCTCGGACCGGTTCTTCCACTCTAGCTATTTTGACATTTCGATTTGTAGCTCTATATGGTCCAGCATCCCTCCTAAAGCGGTTTTGATCCTTATCACGGTTCTGCCGTTCAGCTTGCTTCACCTCTTCGGCTATCTTAGCCTTCTCCACTAGAACAGAAAAATCGCGCTCCCTCTACGGAGCTATCAGCACCCTTAGCTCGTCTCTGAGGCCATCCTCAAAGCGAATACTATGCTCACACTCAGTGGCAACTATACCGCTAGCATAACGTCTCAATTTCAGAAACTCTGCCTCATACTCAGCAACGGTCTTATTGCCCTGGGTCAGGTTCAGGAATTCCTTCCTACATGCATCCACATAGCTCGCTCCGATGTACTTTCCCTTGAAGGACGTCTTAAATAGTTCCCAGGTTACCCGCTCAGCTGGGGTACTCTCCCTTACAGTGATCCACCATTGATGAGCCTCATCTCACAGCAACGACACTGTACCTTTCAACTTTTGCTCCACCGAGCAATCCAGGTCATCCATAATCTGTTTCATAGCTTCCAGCCAATACTCAGCTACATTTGGGGCCACCCCAGATATGCCCCTAAAGACCTCCACTCCATTAGCCCAGAGTCACTCAGAAATAGATCCCCTATTTACTGGCCCAACGTTAGCTCCAACAACCCTTTCGAAAACCCTTAACATGGCCTGGGACAGAGCGTCGTCCCCTACGTCCCGATCATATGGACCATTTTTAGCTACCGACGGCGGTCGTGCCCCACCAGCTGGCATGTGTTCCGAAGATGAAGACCCAGCTTGAACACTGCCTCGGCCACGTCCACGGCCTTGTCCACGAGCAGCTCTTGTACTCATATCGACGTATCTAATTACCAATTTTATGACATTAGTTTAATATTTCAGTTGGTTATTACAAATGTCTTATGTACAGATAGAGTTTCAGAGTTTGTTTTCGCGAAATTGTTGCCTAACTACAGTCTCAGTTTTCCTAGGGTTTAGTTTCCCTATAGTTTTAGTCTCTACAGTTTTCAGTACTACCCTATCTACAGTATCATAGCAGGGTCTTAGTTCTATCTGTAGTGATATTTCTATATTATAAAGTATAAGAGATAGAAATACTTATAGACTTGGTGCCGGGGATTCAATGTGCTACTTCTTCAAATACCAGATTTCAAAAAACTCGGAAAGATTTAAACTTTTCAAAATCAAACCTTTAAAACATGTATATTTTGAAGAAAACAAGTTTGAAAAGGGTTTTTTTTTCTAAATTTTTCAGAAACTGATTTCCAAAATACCCTTCTTGGGCCTAAATTTTAAGAATTTTTGAAAACATTTTTGGACCGATCCACAACTGAGTTGTTGCAACCTGGCTCTGATACCATTAAATGTAGCACCCCAAACCCAGCCCAGACGTTACGGCCAAATTCGGTGTGTCACATCACCTACAACTAACCATGTTACCTAGTTACTAAGATTAGGGTGAGCTTTGCAAAACTGATATTTAAGTCTTAAGAGAAATTCCCGGTTTATTCATGAACGTCCTATCCAATACTAGTTATTAAGAGATTTATGATAAAACTTAACTTTGTTACTCGTTTGAAACGTGTGATGAGATTTTGAAAACACTTGATTAATTTTAAGAAAAACTTGCGTAGCTATATTCAAAAGAATTAAAGTAGTGTATGATTAAGTAATTAAAAACCCAAAATAAAAATAATTAAAGCGGCCTTATTACAGACCCAAAATCATAATAAAAATAATTAAAAATAAACACAAAATAAAATAAATTAAAATAGAACTTAATTAAATAACTGCAGTCCATGTGGCCACTCTGAATCCCTCTCAGCTCCAAGTCCACCAATCTAAGGCTCACTTGCATGGATGGAGAGAAAGGGGTGAGTTTGGAAACTCAGTATACAAAGAAGCCCATCCAGAGCCCAAATCAGCTCAAGCCCACTGGGCCTAAGCCCTATCCAGTCTCAGTAATTATTGGGCTGAAGCCCTATCCAGATAAAGTAAATTGGGCCTTATCCCTTTTCAGATAATAGTACGGCCTATAGGCCCATTTCCGTAGCAGAATAGATATTAATTATGAATGCAATCCCATTACATATGGGGAGACTACTCAACCCACCCAATCGCTACACTCCACCTGTACCAGCCCTACAATCCATGTGGGGAATAACTGAACCCACCCAGCCCTACACTTCACAGTTACAGCATAGCTGCTCAGATAATAGAAAGATAAGGCAAAGCCTCCAATACGTGGTCAAGCCACTTTCAGAACTTCTTCCATCAATAACCCAGCCTCATGCAATAGATATTCATGATATGGCACATAGTAAACAGAAACAGTAAATCATGCATTTCAGTCAAATTTAGCCCTAGTGGTATAACAATCACCTTACACCTAGGGGTAAGATAGTAATTTCGCACCTATAAGGATATTTCAATAATTATACCAGTTTTTAGGGTTTCATGCACATTTTAATCAGTAATAGTCTAACTTTTGCCTCAGTAGCTTATTTAGCCCATTTTAGCATATTACAGTCATTGGGCCTTAAAACCCCTAATGAGCCCTATAGTGCCAATTAGCTAATTTAGCCCATCTAGTCCAAATTTTACGTTTGATTTATCAGTTTTAGCAGTTTTAGACCTACAGTCTATCAGTACACATTTATTGCTTATTTTTACCCACATGGGCCTGTAAGCCCATCGGACCCAGTTTCAACCCATCAAGGCCTAATTTACCGAAGTGCATGAAATTACACACTCAACCATCTTACCACTTGCGATTACAGATTCAATGATTTCCATTTAACTTTCAAAATTTCAAAATGCGTTACATATTGCACTTAATAGCCATATGAGCTTACTAAGCTTCATTGCGCACTTTGTTTGCCTTTCCATGTTTTATAGTGATTCAGAAGCTCGTTTAGATTGGAAGTCATCAGAGATCTCATCACACTATCCGGCTATCATTTTGGTACTTTTGTAATTAGTGAATTTGGTTAGATGGCATGTATAGGCTTTATGGTCATGGTATGTTTAGGCCTTTTGGCTGATGGAAGCCTATTTGTTTTGGTATGTAATTAGCCATGTGATTTCGCTTAATTTGGTATTTGAATTAGTATGTGTATATATATGTGTAGCAAGCCTGATTTTATGATAAATGATTGTTTTGGTATACTTTGTTATGGATTGGTATTGAAGATATCAAATGGTTAAATTTGATAATATAGTAGCATGTTAAAGCATTAGGTAAGACAATGCACATATGAAGTTAACCATTTAGGTGATTGTTGGACATGAAATTGGTATGTATTTGAATGGTCATTTGTGATGATTATGAGTAATGTGTGAATGGTATTGAAATTTCATATTTTAGGCTTGATTTTGTTAGTTTGAATGTTCAATTTGGTTGTGGAAAAATGCTATTAGGTATTCCTATATTGATGCAAGGTTGGATGAGAAATGTGGGTTGGAACATAGCCTATTTTTGTCCACACGGTAAAGAGACGGGCGTTTGTATCAGTTGTGTATGACACACAGTTAGGTGACATAGCCGTGTGCCCCTTATAGTTTTGAATTAAAGGAAGTCAATGAGTAACATGAGCTAGTCACACGGGCATGTGGTTGGCTATGTGACACAAGTCAGAGAGTTACATGAGGTCAGACATGGCTAGGGACACGACCATGTGATCCCATTTCGAATGTCCACACGGGCGTGTCTTGTGGCCATGTGAGGCACGCGGCCTGGCCATACAAGTGTGTGTCCCCTGTATTTGAAAATTTTTAATGTTTTCCCAATATTTTCTTAAGTTCTTGAATTAGTCCCAAATTGTTTTAAATGTTTGATTTGGCCTTCGAAGGCTTGTGTTAAGGACTTTAAGAGTGTATGTGAACGATTTATATTTATATATGTGAATTGTATTTGAATTGTATAATTGTTTATGTGATAAGTTTAGTAATACTCTATAACCTTATTCTGGCGATGGATACGGGATAGGGTGTTAAAGAAAATCCTTGTTTTCTATGTGAGCACTGAATACCCAGTTATCATTATTAAAAGATGCCTCAATCATAGCTGAGTTAAAAGCTAAACGCATATTTCTATAGTAGATCTGTGAGTCTCAAAAAGATGATGATGAATTACATGTTAATAGAGTATAGCATGAATCGGTTTCTGATTCAGAATTTCAAATTGGGTCTAATGGTTGTATGTTATTCAGAGGCAGAATATGTATACCGAAGAATTCAAAACTTATATAGAAAATTTTGCATGAAGCTCACAGTGGTACTATGCCGGTACGTCCGAGGAGTAATAAAATGTACAATGATTTGAAAAAGATGTATACGTGGTCGCAAATGAAACGGGATATTTTTGAATTTTTATTTAAATGTTTAATATGCCAGTAAGTAAAAGCTAAACATCAGATGCCTTCGGGATTATTATAGTAGGTTACGATACCGGAATGGAAATATAAAAGAATTACCATGGATTTTGGATCAGGATTACCCCAGTCTCCAAAGAAGAAAGATGTCATTTGGGTAATCGTCAACTGGTTAACAAAGTCTGCACACTTTATTTCGGTACGTATGGATTTCTCTTTAGATAGGTTGGCTGAATTATATGTGTCTGAGATTGTTAGATTACATAGAGTGCCAATCTCTATTATTTCAAATAGAGATCCTCAGTTTACATCTCGATTTTGGAGCAAAGTGCAAGAAGCTCTAGGTAGGTAGTTACATTTCAGTACTGCATTTCATCCTCAAATCGATGGTCAGTTAGAATGTGTGGTTCAAGTTCTTGAAGATATGCTTTGGTGTTGTATTCTAGAATTCAAAGGTAATTGGGAAAAATATCTACATTTGGTTGAATTTGAATATAATAATAGTTATCAATCTAATATTAAGATGGCACCATATGAGGCTTTGTATGGTTATAAATGTAGAACTCCGTTGTATTAGATAGAGCGTAGTGAGAAAAAGATATATGAAGTTGACTTAGTCTAAGAGACTGAAGAAAAGGTAAATGTGATTCGGGATAGTTTAAAAATAGCCTCTGATCGTCAGAAGTCTAATACCGATCTTAAACGAAAAGAAATAGAATTTCATGTCAGTGATAAGGTATTCTTGAAAGGATCAGCTTGGAAGAAAGTTCTTCGGTTTGGCTGAAATGGAAAACTTAGTCCCCGGTTTATTAGGCCATATGAGATTACATAATGAATCAGACCTGTTGCTTACTGATTAGCACTACCACTAGAACTTGACAAAATTCATAATGTTTTTCATGTGTCCGTGTTACAATGGTATAGATCAGATCCTTCACATGTTATTTCTTTGACAGAAGTTGAGATTCAGCCTGATATGACTTACAGTGAGGAACTGATTAAAATCTTGGCATGTGAAACAAAAGAGTTAAGAAATAAAAAGGAAGCATTAGTGAAAGTTCTTTAGCAACGACATGGGATTGAAGAAGCTACCTGGGAACCTGAGGATACCATGAGAAAGCAATACCCAAATCTTTTTACTAGTAAGATGTTTGAGGACAAAAATTCTTAAGGGGGAAGAGTTGTAATAGCCCAATTTCAGTGAAATCGGAACAGTGGTTTTGGGGCCACAAATTCGAGCCGAAAAGAAATTTTATTTTAATATTATTGCATGGTCTGCATTATGATAGGAATGTCATATAAAAGTTTTGATAAGAAAATTTTACTAATTATGTGTTTTATTATGAAAAGGACTAAATTGCATAAAATGTAAAAGGTGGATTCTAGTAGTTATAAGTACCAAATAGCTATGGAATTCAAAACATGAGGTCCTTTAATTAGACCTTTAAAGAAAAGTTAGTAGATAAATTTGATGAATAATCCATGGAAAATTAGAAAAAAAGGCAAGGACTAAATTGAAAATGTAAATAATTAAAGGATGATAAATAATTTAAAAGAAATATCATCATATTATTATCATTTTCATCCCAAAAATTCTATGGAAACCCTAGGAGAGAGAAGGGAAACTAATCAAGCTTAATTATGTATGAATTCTTTCCCGTTTTTAGTAATTTTTATATTTTTGAGATCGGAATAGCTTAATGTGTCTATTTTAAGGACTAATTTGAAATGTTATCAAAGTATAGAAGTTTTTCCATGGATGAATATGCTGAAAATTTGAAAATTTATGGTAGAAAATGAAAGGTTGTTGATAGATAAACAACTTTTACAAAGTGAATTTTGATGAAATTATGATTTGGGGATTAAATTGTAAAGATGTAAAAGTTATGGAAAAAATTCTAAATTTTGTGAAATACATTTGCTGTAAAAGTTAGATTAAAAATTCAGTTAGGCTTGGAATAAGGATTAAATTGCATGAATTTCATTTTCGGAGCCTAGGGACAAAATTGGAAATTTATGAAAAATATAGAGGCAAAATGGTAATTTTTCCTAGGGTGTAAATTGAATTCAATTGAATGTAAATTGTATTAAATTGATGAATAAATTCATTTATATAGATCCCGAAAGACTTAATACTGAGTTGGATGGAGGAAAACAAAAAGTTTCGGATTAGTAGATTTCGTATATGAACAAGTATCGAGGTAAGTTCGTGTAACTAAATTATGTATATTTTAATGTTTGAATTGAATGTGTTTATGTGATTTGTATAAATATTATAAATATATGAAATGATCACATATCCGACAATGCCAGAAAAATGTCAAATCCTATTTGAATAGATGAAAGTCAATGGATACAAGATTTCCTGTATTTGTTGAGGTCCTGCATATGTTACGGACACACCACAACTCTTACAAGCATCTCGTTATAAGCCCTCTCGAGCTTCCCGTCATATGATTCAGCAAGCTTCCTGTTATAGCTCTTTAGAGTGTCCAGATAGGTTGTGATCCTACATTTGTTGTAGACACACCTTAGCTTTTATGAGCATCCCAATTATAGGCTCTTTATGAGCTTCCCGTTAAATTTTCTCTTTGTGAGCTTTCTGATAGTGCTCGCTTAAACTTCCCAATATTGGCTACTCAGAGCTTCCTGATATGGTTCTTTGTGATCTTCTCGATTATAGCTCTTATGAGCTTCCTATTATATAGCCAGGATAACTTCCCAATAGGCTCTTTATGAGCTTCCTGAAATAGCTCTATGTGAGCTTCCCGATATAAGGCTCGAGAGTGTGCTTCTCGATTATGTGCCCTAATTGGGTACTCCCGAATATGAGTTGATGGATTTTAGTTTTGTACACTAAAGTGTACTACATGAGCGTATCCATCGATATTTCAAATAAACTCAACGGACAAAATTCTGATATGGCTAAACTAAACTTGAAATGAATTGTCATTAAAGTGTACATGTAATATGGAATAATGATATGGAAAGCATATGCATATGAAAGACATTAAATGATGAGCTCATTCATGTTCTTGGTATTATGTGAATTACTTGACTAACATGATTGTTGAAGTTGTGTTTTAGGCTATAAGCCAAATTGGTTGGATGCATTATTACATGTTTATCTTAAATGTAAATATATATGGTAAGTTAAATTCCTATTATGCGAACTTACTAAGCTTTAAATGCTTACTAGGTTTATTTTCTTCTGTTTTATAGTGCTCGGAAGCTCATAAAGGTTGGAGATTAGTTGGAGTATCACCACACTATCCTCCAGCTTGTTTTGGTATAAATAGAAATCTTACTTTGGTAGAAATAGAAATCTTACTTTAGTATAATGGCATGTATAGGCTAGTTAGGCTAATGTTGGTATGAAAATGGATGTATGTAAACTAGCCATTAGAATGGCCAGAATGGTATGTTTTGGTATACAATTATAAGACCATATCATGTTTGTAATGTTTTGAAATGGCTAAATAGTATATGAAATATGAATCAAATGGTAAATGAATTGGAATTAGTATAAATGATACAAATTTACCTAAGTACATAAATGAAAATTTGGTAAGCTTAATCATTTGAATATACATGTTAATATGGCTTACATAGTACTTGTATCAAGCTTGATTTATATGACTTGAATTGGTTGGTATATGTGTTTGTAAATGTTGGTGTAAGTTGTTGGAAAATTTTGGGTGAGAAATAAGGTTAGGAAATGGCCTTATTCTATCCACAACAGTAGACACACGGGCATATGTCTTGACCGTGTGTGACATACGGCCTGGCATATAGGCATGTTGTTTGGCCATGTGTCCCCTGCATCTTAAAATTGAGAAACATAGTGCTCAAAATTGGGCACACAGGTGTGTGTCTTAGCCGTGTGTAACACATGGCCTAGAACACAAGCGCGTGTCTTGGCTATGTGACCCTTGCATTTAATTAAGCTACAAGTCAGAAAGTTACCCGGGTTAGGGACATGAGAGTGTGCCCTACCTTATATGCCACACGGCCTGAGACATGGGCATGTCACTCGGCCGTGTTGCTCACATGGCCTATTTAGACGGGCGTGTGACCCTTGTATATAATTTTTTTTTAAATTTTACGAAAAATTTTCTAAGAGCACGATTTAGTCTTGACTTGTTTCTAATGCTTAAATTGGGCCTTGTAGGTCCAATCAAGGGATGAAATGATTAGTTTCGGACATGAATAGTAAATGACATGAATTACTTGTATTTGTTCTGTAAACTCTGGTAATGCTTCGTAACCCTGTTTTGGCGATGGATAGGGGTTAGAGGTGTTATATTGAGGACAAGGTTTAACCTTACAAACTCCCTTAAGGTTTCTAGCCAAAGATTAAGACACAAATCCTCTTGAAGAAATACAAATATGAAAATAAAGAAATAACCCTTATAAGATCAGAATGTTTGCAAATTAAGCTCAATACAAAGAGAAGCACTTGAGCTAAATGAAAACAATGAAAGCTCACAAGTGTTTAAAGAAAATTGCTGAGAATTGTAAGCACAAGTGTAACGCCTCGAATTTTAGGCCTAGTAGAATTGGGCCTTGTGCATGAGATTTGTTAGGAGGCTGCACATAAAAGTTTATGCGTGCATGAAATATCACAAACTGGATGTTTAGTTTAGTGGCTAAGTGATTTTAGGAAGAGTTGAGAGTGTTGGAGAAGTCCTAGGTTCAAACCAGGGCTCTAGCAAAAATTTTAGTTTTTCCCTTAGGTGAGCTTGGCGTTAGTTTGAAGGCCTTATAAATATGTGTGGTTAAAATGTGACACAATAAAGCCTATGGTCTAGTGGCAAGGTGGCGTTAGGAGTACGCTTATGGTCTGGGGTTCAAGTCCTGGCGTTTGCAAAATTATTATTTTTGCTCCTCAGCGGACCCTTGGTGACTAGAAGTAGATCTTATAGTTAATTGTGGGTAAAAAGTGACAAAAAAAAGGAGCTTCGGCTCCAGTGGCAAGTGATGTCAAGGACGGTATGGGAGGAATGAGGTTCGAGTCACCTTATGCACAAAGGAGTATTTATTTTACTCCTTTCCTGTGAGGTGGTGGAATTTGAGTGAAAGATTGCTGAAGAGGCTGGAGTTTGAATTAGTCTTGGGGAGTGATTCAAGGAGCAGATTGTAGAGAGATAAAGGGAGGATTTTGTGGTGAAAATTGGGAAGTTATTAGGGGGAGGTTTGGTTAAATGTAGAGCTCCTTGAGGGTGCATTTTCGGTCATTAGTATCGAATTTGAGTGGGGATTAGGAGGAATTTCGGGATTAGGAGTTTGAGTGCACTTTGTGGGAGTTTTTTTTCTATTGCCGAACTTTCTTAGTGTTTTACTTGGCTTCTTTTGTTCACTTTTTGACTTTTGGAGTTTTGGGGTTGATTTTGGTAAAATAGGTTTGGTTTCTGTCAACCCTATCCTTTGGGGTACTGATTTTCTTCTATTAGTCTTCTTCGGTTCTCCATTTGTTTTTCGACTGATCTTTAGTCTCTCTACCTTGGCCAAATTTGCATTGTTGCGTATTTTCTCTTCTTCCTTTTCTTGACTAAACCGAATTAAAATTTTTTCTTCCTCTCTTATTCCTTCATTTTCTAAATCGAATTCCCACCTTCATCTCTTCCTCTAATTTCGTCTTGGCTCCTATTCTAGTCCAAATCTTTGGTGAACACCATGGCCATTTCTTAACCCTTTTCTTTGTTCTATCATTTGGAACACTGTGGCTGACCCTCATTTCTCCCTTTCTCTACTCAAGTTGCGGGGTAGCAACTTTTCTCTATCAGTCTAGTAAGTACGCTCATTATTTCTTATTCTCTTAATGACTATTTAGTCGCTTCCCCCTGGCACTATTTTTCTAACCAAATAATTTCTTCTCTTTTATTGTCGATTTTCTTATGGAGTGGTGTTTATTTGGGTTGTTAGAATCCCATGAAGAGTGAAAAGGTCTCAAGTGATCCGAGAGTATTCAATCCTCTTTTCTGTTTAATCGACCAAATGTTTGGGGTAAGTTGATCATTTGGTCCAAGTCTTAAGCTTTTGTTAACAAAAGTAAAGTGTAGGCCGATTGTGTGGTTTTCCCTACCTATAGTTTTGTGGTTTTAGCAAGTTTTCATTTGGATTTAAGTTACGTGGCTAAACAATCCGCTTGTAACACAAGTTTTCGGCGGAAAGATCATAATCAGTCTCCATCACTGTTATAGTGGGCTAAGCCACGTTTAGCAATAAAGGAGTATTCGCTCTCTGTGTTAGCAAGGTGTGTAACTGTAGGCTTTGTTTTGATAACCGCCTGAAAAGCCGAAAGTATGTGTTGTTTAGTACTATGACTGTAGATCGGCAAAATGCCAAAAAGTTGAAATACCGACGAATGATGCCACACGTGCATGCGATCGCGCGTGTGGTGATCCGAGCTCACGGAACGTGCGCGTGCGATGAGAAGGCCACCACGAGCGAACTCATGGGCTTAGGCCATAATGGGCCCAATAGGCCCAATGGGACCGTGGGCCCATTTGGGTAAATCTCTCTACTAAGTGGAAAGTAGTTGGACTTGTCATGTCACGCACATGACTTTGGTTGTATTGGGCCTCGATGGGCCGAAATGAACCGTGTGGGCCCAAGGGGCTTGTAGGCCCACACGGATAAAATGTATGTTTTGTGGTAAGTTTTGGATTGGGCTGCGTCGTGCATATAGCCGTGGCTAAATCGGGGCTAGTTGGGCCACACGAGGGTGTGGGCCCACTTGGGTCGAGTAATGGGCCTTAGGCCCATTTACACCATTATATCTGTTGGAATTACTTAAGTCACTCGAGGCGACGTTGGACCTTTTTGTTGGGTTGTTAAGACTCCGATTTGTAAAATTACTAAAATACCCCTGGTTTGTAAAATTACTGAAATACCCCTGGTTTGTAAAATTACCAAAATACCCCTATAGTGTAAAAGTACCGATTTATAAAATGACTATTTTACCCCTATTAGGTAAAAATGACCACTAAAACCCTAGAGAGAGAATGATTGTTTTATTTGGGTTGTGTATGACTGATGTGCTTATGATATATACAAATGATTGAGTTGTGATATGACTTGACTGTGATTGTATGACCGATTAGGGGCATGACATTCTACATACATGACATGTTGCATGGGTTGGGTTTTTGTACGGAGGAAAATCTAATCTGTTAGGGTCGCATGGTTGCTTGACAACTGTAGATCCACCGAAGGCTTCGAGCCGTTTATCTGTATTGATCTGATAAAGTCGCACGGGTCGCCTGAGACGACTGTGGACTGAGCTATGTCTGAGTGCTGATTATGTTACCGAAGGCTGTGTGCCGTTACTATAAGCTTCGTGCCATTATTGTGGCCTTCGTGCAATTATTATGGGCTTCGTATCATTATTGTGGGCTTTGTGCTGTTATTGTGGGCTTTGTGCCGAAATCATAGGTTTGTGCCGATTATAGACTTGTTATCGATGGCTTTGTGCCACGCATATTATCATGGCTCTGTGCCATTCTGATTATGGCTCTATATTGTTCTATTTATGGCTTTGAGCTGTTCTATTGACTTAGTGCCGCAACCGGTGCTAAGCTTGGTGTGTCGGATGGATGAGTTGATTATATCCCCACAGACTGTGCAGGGTTGGATGAAGTGGTGTGCTGGTTGGATGAGTTTGCATGCATCATGCATCATTCATTTATGCTCTATTTCTCATATGGGCTAGGCCTAGTTGGTTCTGTTAAAGGGCTCAGGCCTAGACTGCTTCTGTTATTGTTTACTGACAATTACTTTAATAAGGGGATTATACACTGAGTTTTCATAAACTCACCCCGCTTTTAACCTTTTTAGGTAATTCCTAGCGTTTGGCAGTTCGGTGCTGCGAGGAACTCGAAGAAGACCACACGCTGCTTATGCTTTCTATTTTGCTTATTTCCTTTTAAATATTGTCATATTTGGGTTTTAAATTGTGTAATAAGGTCTCTCATAATTTTCTTAACTTTAAATTTAGGGTATTTATTTATGAGATTTTATACCTGCTAAAAGTAGAATACAGTTTCAAAACAATAACTGTTTTCAAAATATCACATTTCTGCAACTATTTTTAGTTAAGCTTCGGTAACAAATAAAGTTTAAAGGTAATAATGGTCATTAAAAAGGGAATAGCTTTTTAATGAACCACGATTTGAAAATAAACAAACACAAGTTTAATTGGCAACAAATTTTAAATAAGAAGGGTTTTCAATGAAAACAAAGTTTTCGATAAACACTTCCATGTGACATGCTAGATTCAAGCCTAACTTCTAGGCCAGGTCTGGGGTGTTACAACAAGGTTGCTTTTGATTGATCGTTAAGCTTGATAATCTCTCTTGTTATTATTGTGTAATGCCCCAAAAATCCCGAAACTATAAATTCTGTACTTTGACTTTGGTATGTATAGGTAGCACTGTAGAATATTAATTTTAAAATGCTACAAGGTTATTTGAAGTCTTAGCGATAGGGTTGACCATAGGAAAAAAAATTAGTTTTTTCTTAGTGGAACCCTAGACTTTGGTAATAGGCCTCTTAAACGAATTAAGGGGAAAATAGGACACAGTAGGGCCTGTGGCAAGGTGGCGTTACATGGGAGCTACAAGGTGGCGTTTCATGTGGGGAATGAGGTCCAAGGTTTGAGGCTCAAGTGTGTTGGTTTTGGGACTTTATTTTTGCTCATGGAAAGGAAGGTGGTGGCGCAAAAGGGGACTTTAAAGGGGAGTGTTCAGGAGAGAATTTTAAGGTGGAGATAATGGAGAGAAAATAGAAGATTGAGAGAGAGAGAGAGTTGGTGCCGAATGGGACTGTAAGGGAGGCTTAAATCGGCTTGTGCCTATTGAAAGGAATGCCAAATGTGCATGAGGGTTTTTGGTTTTTCTTAGCCGAACTCACTTCTTAGCCAACCTTTCTTCTCCCTTTTTCTCTCCCCTTCATTTTTTTACTGAAATTTCACAAAAGGTTTTCATCTCTCAAAGCCGAACACCATCCCTAAATTCTTAAAACCTGAAAGTTACCTTTGCTTCCTTAAAAGCCGAATATTCATCTCCTCTTGCCAATTTCTTTTGTTTTCTTGCATCGCAAACCTATTCTGTTACTTGCAACCCTTGATCAAGTGGCCAAAGCCGATTGTGCATTCAGTAGGGATCTAGGCCGCAAGTTTGGAGATCAGTTTTGGTAACTGCCTAGTTAATCATTTTAATGTGTTTGGTAAGGCCGAAGGGGCTATCTAATCCTCTCTTTTTTTTTTTATTAGCCCTGTTATAACTAGGGGTAGGATTCTAGGATTCCAAGCGAGGAAAAGATCTCTAGCGGATGGTAAGTGTATTCACTCTAAATTTTGGTTTCATAGGTGGCCGAATGTAAATATGGTTAATAAGGGTGACTTGTGTGGAATACGAGTCACTTGATGTTGATAATATGTGTGTATTGGTGCAGATCTAAGGATATTCAGAAGTAATAGTGAAGGAAAGGCTATTTTAATCGGTGGTACACAGTAAGGTTACGGTAAGGCTTCAGGATTTGACAAAGTTGTAGTTTAAGGTACAGAATTGATTTGGAAGTGGTTTTGGTTGTAGGTCGAGGCTGAGAATAGAGTAGTCCAGGTTGTCAATCAGGTGTATACATACACTACACACACGACAATTGGTAAAAGTTGAAATCTCAAAATCCCAAATGGGCCCGACGAACTTGTAGGCCCAAAGTGGCAAAGTTGTGATATGAAATTGTATGATGAATTGACATGCATGATTGTATGATTGGATTGTGATCGAGCCTAATGGGCTACATAAGCATGTTTGGGACTTAATAAATTTAATGAATATGATTGAGCCTAGTGGGCCTTATGGGAACGTAGAAATGCATGTTAGGGCTTTTTTTAATGGACTATAGGCCTAGTTCTGATCTCTCAAAATTTACACAAGACTTAATTAAATAACTAAACCTGTCCGTGGACAAGTCGCTAGACTAAGGTGTGGCAATGGATGCATGCATGTCTAGGATTGGATCTAGAAGAGCTTGGTACTTAAGCGATCCTAGTGACCCACCTCCTCTTCTCTTGAATCCTACCTGGTGCATAGTGTCCGTTCACCTTAGTCACGAGGACTTGTTGATGGGCCAAAACCCATAATTAAAATCTGTACCTTTAAGAAATTACGAAAATACCTCTCTAGGGTAGAATTACGAAAATACCCTCTAAGGTAGAATTACTATAATGCCCTGTAGGGTAGAATTACTAAGACACCCTCATAGGGTAGGAGTACTGAAACGCCCTTGTAGGGTAGAAAATTACCGAAATACCCCTGGGTAGTGAAATGACTGAAATACCCCTAAATGCTTAAGTTATGGAAAAACTTGTATGTGCACTCATAAAATGTTGTATGTGCATTCATAATATGTATGTTGCATTTGGGGGGATAAATTGGACGGAGGAAGATATGAGGATTGCATAGTCGCTTGACGACCGTGGATCCACCGGAGGCTTTAAACCCATTATATAGCAGGGTCGCTGCAACATTTGAATAGTGCCACAACCGGTGCTACCTTTGAAGTGTAGGGATAGGTGGGTTGATATTTAATCCCCAAAGGAGTATAGGGTTGGTACGGGTGGAGTGCAGGGTTGGATTTGAGGTGGGAGCATTGTATTCATGTGATTCTGATATGATATGAGGTCAACGTAGGCTAAGGCCCAGACCACCGATATTGTTAGGGCTTAGGCCTAATGTGATATTTGTATATTGAATTGATTTGAGTGCCAAGGGTTGTACACACTGATTTTCGCAACTCACACCCTTAAATTTAATGTTTCAGGTAACCCTCAGTAGGTGGCTCGACGCGGGAGAGGACTCAGAGGTGGCCACACTGCAAGTTTTTTTTAGATTCTAAATAATCTATTTCTCTCAATTACTTTAGTGTTGTTATTTTGTTTTCATTTGATGTAATAAGGCCTAGTGTAACAGCCTATTTTAGACCCTAGTAGGCACGAGTGGTTTTGAGACCACTTAACCGAGTTGAAATATTATTTTTATTGTTTTAATATGTTTTACAGCATGATAAATTTATTATGTGAAAGTTTCGTTTGGGAATTTTATCGTTTAAATAGTTAATTTGGTAAAAAGGATTAAATTGCATAAAGCGATAAATAGGGGTTCTATTGTATAAATGACTTATATGGCTTTGGTTTTACTTATAGAAGTCCTTAAATAGTTATTTTACCATTTTAAATGATAGTGGACATTTATGTCCATATTATTATGACTTTAAATGGTTTCATTAAAGGTTAAAATGGTCATTTGGTTTATTATATGTTTTAATTAAAACAAAACATGAAACTTCTTCATTTCATTTCTTTCTTCCGCCGATTTTTCAAAGGAAACAAAAGGGTTTGAAGCTTTTCATTCAGCCAAGCTTCATTTAGCAATTAAGGTACGGATTTTGCTTGATTTTTAATGATTTTTATGTTTTTGAGCTCGTTGCAGCTCAGTTTAGCTGACCCATACCTTAATTTCTGAAATTGATTGTGTTTTTGAAATATGCCATTGATGAATATATGTTTATTTTGATGAATAATGGTGAATTATTGATGGTTGTTTGAAAATATACAAGTTTTATAAAGTAGTTTTTGACAAAAATGTCGAAAAAGGGATTTAATTGAAAAAGGTAGAATTTTTGTGGTTGGAATTGTGAATAAATGAAATATATGTGCTTGTATGAGATACTTGAATATTCAGCTATGATGAATTGAGGGTCCTATAGTGTAATTTTACGTTTTGGGAATTTAGGACTAAAGTGTTAAAGTATGAAAAGTTAAGGGCTAATTTGTAAATAGGCTAAAATACATGTTTTTGGATTAAATTGAACATGTTACTGATTAAATAGCTGAATTTGTATTAATATAGATAAAGACGATCGAATCCCGGAACTTGATCGGGGAAAACGAAAGGTAGATGAATAGATATCTGAAAATCGAGGTAAGTTCGTATAAGTAGAATTCAATTCGTATTACGTTTACAGTAGTAGTATTAATGCCATATGAATGTGTAAATTATTATGGAATGAGATTGCCTATTAGATATGTAACACCCCAAACCCGGCCCAGATGTTACGGCCAGGTCTGGTGTGTCACATCACCTACAACTAACCATGATACCTAGTTACTAATGTTAGGGTGAGCTTTGCAAAACCGTTATTAAAGTTTTAAGAGGAAATTTCCGGTTTATTGGTGAACATCCTATACTCTACTGATTATTAAGAGATTATTATAAAATTTACTTTGCAACTCAATTGGATCGTGTGACAGGTTTTGAAAACATTTGATTAACTTTAAGAAAAACTCGCGCAGCTATATTCGAAATAATTTATGTAATGTAAAGATAAGTAATTAAAACCCAAAATAAAAATAAATAGAGCTGCCTTATTACAAATCCAAATTTAAAATAAAATGATTAAATAAAATAAAGGAACAATTTACTTAAAACCAGAACGCAGTCTTCGTGGCCACTCTGAATCCCTTCCAGCTCTAAGTCCACAGTTTAGAGCTCACCTGCAAGCATGAAGAAATAAAGGGTGAGTTTGGAAACTCAGTGTGCAAAGAAGCCCATCCAGAGCCCAAATCAACTCAAGCCCATTGGGCCTAAGCCCTATCTAGTATCAGTAATAACTGGGCCGAAGCCCTATTAAGATAGAGTAAATTGGGCCTTAGCCCTTTTTAGATAATAGTATGGCCCATAGGCCCATGTCAGTAGTAGAACAGATATTAATTATGAATGCAAACCCATTACATGTGGGGAGACTACTCAACCCACCCAACCGCTACACTCCACCCGTACCAGCCCTACACTCCATGTGGGGAATTACTCAACCCACCCAGCCCTACACTCCACAGTTGCAGCATAGCTGCTCAGATAATAGAAAGATGAGGTAAAGCCTCCAGTACGTGGTCAAGCCACTTTCAGAACTTCCTCCATCAATAACCCAACCCCATGCAACAGATATTCATGTTATGGCATACAGTAAACAGAAACAGTAAATCATGCATTTCAGTCATATTTAGCCCTAGGGGTATAACAGTCATTTTACACCTATGAGTGTATTTCAGTAATTAAGCTCGTTTCCAGGGTTTCATACATATTTCAGTCACCAATAACCCAATTTCCGTCCCAGTTGTCTAATTAACTTATTTTAACAGTTTTTAGTTACTGGGCCCTAAAACCCCTAATGGGCCCTACAGTGCCAATTAACTAATTTAGCCCATCTAGTCCAAATTTTATGATCGATTTACCAGTTTTAGTAGTTTTAGACCTACAATCTACCAGTACGCATCTATTGCCTATTTTTACCCATATGGGCCCGTAAGCCCATTGGGCCCACATTTAGCCCATCGAGGCCCAAATTTATCGAAGTGCACGAAATTGCGCACTCATCCATCTTACCACTTATGATTACAGATCTAGTGATTTCCAACCGACTTATGAGCGTTCGCACGCTCACAAGCCCACGAAATACCAGAATTTCGGCATTTCGCTTTTCAGCTTTTACCGATTTGAATTACAAGAGGGTGTTCGATACACACCTGATTTGCAATGACTGCTAACGAGATCTCCGAAGATATCTTACAATCAATTACTAGACACATCAGATCCAAAATACAATGACGATCATCATAATCCTACTTACAATAATCGACCATCACCACTTAAGGCCCTTGAGATCTTACCTTTGCCGAAACTAGTGACTAGATCTAGATCTAGTCGTTCCACTTGTCCAAGCCTTCGATCAATCACCTGTAGAACACACTAACACCAAAATAAATTATGTGTTAAACCCCTTAGAGCTTTAAGCCCCAATCGACAGCCTCCTTAAGCCTCTAGGGATTTTGGCTTTTCTAAATCCCGAAATAGAGAATAGATCTGAGATGTCAGTACTTACCACAGATTCCCCTTTTGTTTCCACTCAGATCTGATGCAGATCTAACCCCCAAACACTAGCAGATTTCGAATCTTAGAGATCTAAAGATTCGGCTATATGTCCCTAAAAACTATGGTATTTTTAGCTTTTGGACTTATAAAGAGGAAGATGATTTGGTGTGGTGGTTTTGAAGTATTGTTGTTGACAGGGGTTAGGTGTTTAGAGAATGTGAAAATAGGCCAAAAGAGATGCAAAAGATAGGAGGATTTTGGCTAGAAGAAATCGGCACAAGAAGCAGTCTTTTGGGATTACGACTTTTAGCAGTAGATGGGTTTGAGAAGAAAACAGTGGCAGATTCAGTTTTTGAAACAAAGAAAAGGGGAGATGAATGGGGAGGAGAGGTAGTTTTGGTTATAAAAGAAAAGAAAAAGAAAAGAATGGAAGAGAGGAGAAGAGAAGGAAGAATTCGGCACAAAGGAAAGCTTACTTGCATTTTTTGGCTTTTTGGCACACTAAGGGGAAAATAGAACGAAAGTGAAAACTCTAGGTGGCTAACCCTAATTTGGCAAGACAGAAAAGAAATTAAAACTTGCCCTAATGGGCATTCAAACCAACGGCCCAACCTTCCTAAAGCCCTAGCCGAATTCCACTTGAGCTCTATCACATGCTCGGCACCACAAAATTGAAAGTATCATCTGCTTACCTTGTGACTTGAACTTTGGCCCTTGAACTCAGTCCACACGCCACTTTTTTAAGAGCTTAGTAGCGTCCCCTTGCCGCTTTACCAAAGCCCTCTTTGTGTCTCAGTTTACTAACTTTTCTTTAAAGGCCTACTTAACCAAGTCTCTTTCACTTAAAAACCGAAGTTGATATTTCTACTGGGTTTTAACTTAGGCTTGGGCCTCCTAAAGGCCCACTAACACACTTAAACATAATTTCAGTAACCAAAACACCAAAATTTCAAGATTTCACCAAAAATCACAAAAACCCAAAAAATCCTGAAAATTAGGGCGCTACAACTCTACCCCCTTAAAGAAATTTTGGCCTCGAAATTTACCTGATCCAAATAGTTGAGGGTATTGTTGACGCATTGTCTTTTCCGGCTCTCAAGTAGCCTCTTCTCTGCCATGATTTTGCCAAAGTCATTTCACCAACGAGACTGACTTTCTCAATACTTTGACTTCTCGGTCTAAAATTTGCACAGGCTCCTCTTCAAAGGTCAAATCAGTCTTCACCTCAATCTCCTCCACTGGTACGACATGCGAAGGATCCGATCGATACCGTCTTAGTATGGACACATCAAAGACGTCATGGATTTGATCCAACTTCAATGGTAACTCCAACTGATACGCCACTGGCCCCACTCGTTAAAAAACCCGATAAGGCCTAATAAACCGGGGACTTAATTTGCCTTTCTTGCCAAAGCTCAAGATCTTCTTCTGAGGAGAAACCTTCAAGAATACCATATCCCCAACGGCAAACTTGATTTCCTTACGTTTTAGATCCGCATACGACTTCTACCTATCAGAGGCCTCCTTTAACCGATCTCTGATCAACTTAACCTTACTCTCAGTATCTGCCACTAATTCAGGTCCAAGAACTTGTCACTCTCCCAACTCCGTCCAATATGTAGGCGTATGACACCTTCACCCATAAAGTGCCTCATATGGAGCCATCTGAATACTCGCCTGATAACTGTTGTCGTACGCAAATTCTACCAATGGTAAGTAGTCCTCCCAACTACCTCGAAAGTCGATGACACAACCCCTTAACATATCCTCTAGAACCTGAATAACCCTTCTCGACTGTCCATCTGTCTAAGGGTGAAAACTAGTGCTAAAGTACAACCGCGTACCCAACGCCTCATGCAACTTTTGCCAGAATCGAGATGTAAACCTAGGGTCTCGATCAGAAATAATTGAAACTAGCACCCCATGCAGTCGCATTATCCCCATGCAGTCGTACTATCTCCGCTAACTTTTGCAGTGAGTAATCAGTTTGGACAGGTATAGAATGGGCAGATTTCATTAACCTATCCACAATTACCCACACAGAGTCTTTCTTGGAGGGTGTCAAAGGTAGCCCACTTACGAAATCCATAGTAACTCTCTCCCACTTTCAGAGTGGAATTTTCATTGGTTGTAACAGTATAGATGGCAATTGGTGCTCAGCCTTAACTTGCTGGCATGTCAGACATCTTCCCACAAACTCATTCACCTCACGCTTAAGTCCAGGCCACTAGTACACCTCTCGCAAGTCTCAATACAGCTTATTCCCTCCTGGATGCATGGCAAAAGGTCCACCATGAGCCTCTTTCAGAATCGACTGCCTCAATTCAGAGTCCCTCGAAATACAAACTCTTCCACGAAAGTAAAGAACTCCATCAGCATTCAGTCTAAAATCTGAATTCTCCTCATTCTCAGCTTGTTGAAATCGAGGAACCAATGATTCATCCTTTAATTACTTCTCTTTAATTTGCTCAGTCCAATTTGGTCTCACTTGCAACTCCGCCAACAGACTCCCATCGTCGTATAGACTCAAACAAGCAAATATCGCTCTCAACTCAGCTACAGCCCTTAGGCTTAGCGCATCAGCCACCACATTTGCCTGGCTTGGGTGGTACTCAATCGAACAATCATAATCCTTAAGCTTCTATCCATCTTCGTTGCCTAAGGTTCAACTCCTTCTGAGCCAACAGATACTTGAAACTTTTATGGTCTGTGTATATAATACACCTTTCTCCATACAAATAGTGTCTCTAAATTTTCAACATGAAGATCACTGCGGCCAACTCTAGATCATGCATAGGGTAATTTGTTTTGTGAGGCTTAAGTTGTCACGAAGCATAAGCGACCACCTTACCCCCTTGCATCAGTACATATCCTAATCCCACATGCGACGCATCACTTTACACAGTGAAGTCCTTCCCAGACTCTGGTTGAGTCAACACTGGTGCCTCAGTCAAAGCCTTTTTCAACTTATCGAAAGCCTCTTGTTGTTTCTTAGTCCAAACAAACGCTACTCCTTTCCCTAACAGTTTTGTTAGCGATGCGACAATCAGAGAAAATCCCTCTACCAACCTTCTGTAGTAGCCTGCCAGACCCAAAAAACTCTGAATGTCTGATACTGACCTCGATGGCCTCCATTCCAGAACTGCCTCAATTTTTCGAGGGTCTACCTTAATCCCCTTAGCAGAAACAACGTGACCTAGAAAAGTCACTTCTCGCAACCAAAATTCACACTTATTGAACTTCGCATAGAATTGCTTCTCTCTCAACACTTGCAGCATAATACGGAGATGCTCATCATGCTTCTCCTCAGTTTTTAAATATACCAGAATATCATCGATAAAGATGACTACGAATCGGTCCAAGTAAGGTTGGAACACTCGATTCATCAGATCCATGAAAGCTACAGGTGCGTTCGTCAGTCCAAACGACATAACCAGAAACTTATAATGACCATACCGAGTTCTGAATGCTGTCTTATGAATATCTACTTCCTTTACCCTCAATTGATGGTATTTAGATTAAAGATCGATCTTGGAAAATACCGAAGCTCCTCTAAGCTGGTCAAACAGATCGTTGATTCTTGGCAGAGGATACTTGTTCTTTATTGTCAGTTTATTCAACTGGCGATAATCGATGCACATACGCATTGTCCCATCCTTCTTCTTCACAAACAGTACTGGTGCTCCCCACGGAGACACACTTGGCCTAATGTAGCCTCTATCCAACAACTCTTGGATTTGCGCCTTCAGTTCCACCAACTCCTTCGGTGCCATCCTATAAGGCGCGATGAACACTGGAGCCGTTCTAGGCAGTAAGTCGATTCCAAACTTGACTTCTCAGTTCAGAGGTAATCCATGAAGCTCCTCAGGGAATACATCTTGAAATTCCCTAACAATTTTGACTGTCTCTACCGTCAAATCTTTAGTCTCAGTTTGGCTCACAAAAGCCAAGTACGCCTCGCATCCCTTGCGAATCAGTTTCTCAGCCTTTAAGGCAAAAACAATATTGGACAAGTAGTCCCTTCGCTCTCCAATAACCATTACCTCCTCATCCTCGATAGTCCTTAACACCATCCTCTTAGTCGTACAATCCAAAGTTGCCTTATGCTTGGTCAACTAGTCCATTCCTAAGATTAGATTGAACTCTCTGAATGGTAACTCCATCAAGTCTCCACAGAAAATCCTACATTGAGTCTCTAAAGGCACCTTCCTAAAGAGTTTATCTACCCTAATCGAGTGACCTAGAGGACTTATCACAGTTACCCCACTCACAGTTTCCTCAGAGTGCACACTGAACAACCCAGAAATGTCACATGCAACATACGAATGGGTTGATCCCAGATCTATCAGAGCAATATAGGGCATGCTAGATATAAAAAACGTACCGGTTATGATGTCAGGTGCATCACCCTCCTCTCAGTGATGAGCTGCATACACCAAGGCTGGCTGACGAGCCTCAACATTGCCAGCACACCTGTCAGGTGCTCTATGACAACGACCATTTCCATTGCCACCTCGACCTTGTCCACGACCTCTCGGCGGTAATGGTCTACCTTGCACTGATTGAACAACTCCTTGTTCAGCAACTTGAGTCTGAGCCGGTCACAGCGGAGACATGCTTTAGTACGCTTCCAGCATTCTCTAAAATACACTCTCCCACAGTCCCCGCAAGGCTGCGGTCTAACTGTATTCACCAGAACTGCTCGCTCTTTTGACATTTCGATTTGCAGCTCCAGATGGTCCAATATCCCTCCAAAAGCGGTTCCGATCTGTATCACGGTTCTGTCGTTCAGCTCACTTCACCTCTTCGACTATCTTAGCCTTCTCCACCAGTGCTGAAAATCGCGCTCCCTCTACGAAGCTATCAGCACCCTTAGCTCGTCTCTAAGGCCATCCTCAAAGCGAATACTACTCTCATACTGTAACAGCCCACTTTAGACCCTAGTCGGAACGGGTGGTTTCGGGACCACTTAACCGAGTCGAATTATTATTTTTATTACTTTAATATGTTTTACAGCATGATAGAATTACCGTGCGAAAGTTTCGTTTAGAAATTTTATTGTTTGACTAGTTAATTTGATAAAAAGGATTAAATCGCGTAAAGCGATAAATTAGAGTTCTATTTTATAAATGGCTTATTTAAGCATGGCTTTATAAAAGGAGGTACTTGCATGGAAATTATGCCATTTTTATTTGGAGTGGTTGGTGATGGACCATTATGTCCATATTTTATAAGGTTTTATAATATTTTTACAAAGGGTAAAATGGTCAAATGGATTTATAATATGTTTTAATTAAATAAAACAAGAAAAATGGCTTCAAATTTCTTCTCTTCCACCGATTCTTCAAACAAAACAAGGGTTTTAAAGCCTTCAAACATTCGGCTACTATTTTGCTAAATTGAGGTATGTTTTGACTTCGGTTTTTAGTGATTTTTACGTTTTTGATATCGTTGCTTCGTATATTAGTCGACCCGTACCTCAATTTCTGATTTTGTGAATATCTTTGAAAAATGCCATTGATGAATCCTTGATATATTGATAGATTTTGATGAATTATTGTATATTATGTGGAAATATACAAGAATTTTAAAGTGATTTTTGAAGAAAATGGGTTTTAAGGATTTGATTGTAAAAAGGTAGAATTTTTTAGGTTAAATTTGTGATTAATTAAAAGATATATGCTTGTATAAGTCCCTTGAATATTCGGCTATAGTGAATTGGGGGATTGATTGTGTAATTTGTCATTTTTGTGATGAGAGGACTAAATTGCAAAGTATTGAAAATATAGGGGCTAAATTGCAAATATGAAAAATTATATGTTTTTGGATTGAATTGAATATGTGAGTTAGTAAATAGCTGAATTTTGCATTAATATAGATAAAGACGATCAAATCCCGGAACTTGATCGGGGAAAACGGAAAATAGACGAGTAGATACGGGATTACTAGGTAAGTTCGTATAACGAATTTAATGTATTTATATATGTTCATACGTATTGTTATTTGAAAATATGAAATGCTAGATGATTAAATAGCCTAATGGAACGAGTATATATGAGATTGAAATAGAAATGTTAAATTGTTACAAGTGATAAATTGAATACCGAGCCCCGTTAGAACCGTAAAAGTCGATAGGATACGAGTGACATGTCACTAGGGCTACAGGGTGGTTCGAGCTCCTGCATTTGTTGCGGACTCACCACGTGCTCATGAGCTACAGATTTATCCTTCGGGATTACATGTTCAGCCTACGGGCTTACCGATTATCCTTCAGGATTACATGTTCAGCCTACGGGCTTACCGATTATCCTTCAGGATTATATGTTCAGCCTCCAGGCTTACCGTACAGGCTCGAAAGAGCATATATGACGCATTGACGGATTACAGGTTATATGTATATACACTATGTGTGTATCACCCGAGTATCTTTCGATGTTCTTATAGGTTCAACGGGCAATACCGATACATGTTACAGGAAAGGTTAATTGATATTTGAATATATGAGAGAGATGTTATGTGAATACATGAATGGTATAAGGTACATGTTATAAGAGTTATGTGCTATACATGAGATAATGAAGTATATGAAATACATGATATATGAATTGTATGAATGGAATGATACTAGTTACATGATCAACATGTTATATGAGAAAGTGGAAAATGAAGGCATATTATGCCATATTATTTACAAGATTTGTATATGTTACTTGAAATGAAGTATTTGATAAGCTTTTATATATGATATGTTATGAAACTACATGAACTAATGAGTGTGAGTTTGTGCAATAGGCTATAAGATCATATGTTTGTAATGGCCTTACTTATGGATACCTCATTGAAATGGTAAGTTTCATTTCATGTTATATGGACTTACTAAGCTTTAGAAGCTTATTCCGTTTATTTCTTTCACTGTCTTCTAGATTCGGAAGCTAGCTCGGATATCGGATGAGTCGGGGATCGCTATCACACTATCGATAAAGCTTCGGTACTTTTGAGTATTTTGCAAACGTTTGGTCATGGCATGTATAGGCTAGTACTTTAGTGAACATGATATATTTTGGTAAATGATCAAGCTATGAGATGTGGCTTGGGTCATATATGAATATAATCAAGTACTTGAGTTGTCCTTTAGCTATATGTGCTTATGGAAAGATATGTGATTTTGATGAGATTATAAGCTTGCTTAATTGATATGTATATATGTGTGGATGAGTGCATGGAAATGGTCATTTAGGCCTTTGAGTTGGTGTGCTTGATTTGTGAATGAATTGAGATGATTTTGGGTCCATTTTGTGCTTGAATTGGTATGTTTTAGGTTGGTAGAATGGCATGAAATGTTGTTAGTTAATGGCTAGTAGAAATGACCCATATTGGGTGGCAAATTAGCTTAAACCAAGCCTATATTTGCCACACGGCCAGGGAACACGGGCGTGCGCTTCGACCGTGTGTCCCCTGCACCTTAATGTTTTGGTCAGTTTTGGTACACGGCCTAGACATACGGGCGTGTCTGGTAATTTGTAGTCATGTGAAATTTGGCAGTATAGTCACACGGTCTACTCTGTTTTGTACACGGGCATGTCAGGTAACCGTGTTATATTTGACAGTTTCGACCACAGGGTAAGGGCATGGACGTGCTTAAGCCGTGGGCGGCACACGGCCTAACCTCATGGGCGTGTTGGACAGTTGTGTGGGATAAGGCAGATTCGACCACGGGCTGAAAGGTTTAGGCGTGTCTGGAGGGACACGGCCGTGTGAGAATAACACGGGCAAGGGGCACGGCCGTATGTCCCTAACTTAAAAATTTCACAAATTTTCCCTATCTTTTAGCATGTTTCCAATTAAATTTCCAATAATTATATACATCATTTTATGATCAATTGAAGCATGCTCTAATGACAGATGATACGTAATGGTTCTTGATAAAAAAAAGTTTAAAATTTTACTGCTCCGATATGTGTTACAAGTCCGGTAATGCCCCTTACCTATTCCTGTGATGGTTACGGGATAGGGGTGTTACATTTGGTTGGTATCAGAGCTACGGTTTAGTCAATTCTAGGACTACCGTAGTGAGTATTAGTCTAGCTATACATGCCATGTACATGAAATGTGATAGTGTGATATCTCTTGACATTCTTTGAAATCTGTTTTATATAGTAATGGATCCGAATCGAGCTTTAGCTGATGATGTTGAAAGTATTGCGCCAGCACCCGCTCAAGGGGCTGTGCCTTCTGAATCGGGCCCTGCTGTGGCCAATCAAGAAGAAATTAAACAAGCTTTCTTCCAAATCATGTTTGGATGGTTTAGTGAGTTTGTGCGAGCAAACCCGGCTGCTCCGCAACCTCTACCCCCTCCCGTCCCACAACCTAACCCTGATAATATACGAGTTGTGGATCCTCTGAGATTGAACAGACCTCCTATCGATAAGATACGGAAGTATGGTGCTGAGGAATTCCGAGCTTTAGCAAGTGATGATACTGAGAGGGCTGAATTTTGGCTTGAGAATACGATCAGAGTTTTTAATGAACTGGCTTGTACTCCTGATGAGTGCCTGAGATGTGCTATTTCTTTGCTTCGGGATTCAACATATCAATGTTAGAATACATTAACCTCAGTTGTACCACGAGAACGAGTCGATTGGGATTTCTTCCAGACAGAATTAAGAAAGAAATACATCAGTCAACAATTTATCGATCAGAAAAGAAAAAAGTTTTTAGAACTAAAACAGGGTCGAATGTCTATAACTGAATATGAGAGAGAGTTTGTACGACTCAGCAAATATGCTCGCGAATGTGTTTCTACCGAAGCAACAATGTGCAAAAGGTTCGAAGATGGGCTAAATGAAGAAATTCGACTATTAGTCAGAATACTTGAGCTGAGAGAGTTTGTAGTTCTCGTTGATCGGGCTTGTAAAGCCGAAGAGCTTGCTAAAGAAAAGAGAAAAGCTGATTCTGAATTCAGAGAAGCTAGAAAAAGGTTTGCGGGTAAACCGTATCAGTCTGGATCCAAAAGATCAAAGGATTTTCATCCTCATCCTGCTGCTTCTACGGGCACATCTATCTGAGAGAAAAGTGTTAAGACTTCTCATTCGAGACCTTAGACGACTTCTGTAGCTAGTACGGGTAGTGTGAGAATTCCCGGATCAGAGTGCAAGCATTGTAATAGAAGGCATTTTGGAGAGTGACGACTGATGAGTGGGGCATGTTTTCGATATGGATCGTTAGATCATTACTTGCGTGATTGTCCTGAAAGATCTGTACCTGATAGAGAACAGTCGACTAAGACAAATAATGTTGCATCGAGAGGTAGACCGTCGCGAGGTGTTGGGAACCAAACTGGAAATCGCAATGTGGCGAGAGATGCTAATGTGAGATCTGAGATGCGTACTCCTGCGAGAGCTTATGCAATACGTGCACGCGAGGAAGCCTCGTCGCCTGATGTTATTACCAGTACTTTTTCTCTCTATAACACTGATATTGTTGCGTTGATAGATCCTGGATCAACTCATTCATATATCTGTATGAAATTAGTGTATGAAAAGAATTTAAGTGTTGAGTCTACGGAATATGTAGTTAAAGTATCGAATCCGTTAGGAAGGTCTGTGTTAGTTGATAAGATATGTAAGAAATGTCCGTTGATGACTTGGGGATATTGTTTTCCGGCTGATCTGATGCTCCTCCCTTTTGACAAATTCGATGTAATACTGGGCATGGACTGGCTAAATGTACATGAAGTTATTGTGAATTGTCGAAGTAAGAGTATAGAATTGAAATGTCAGAATGGTGAGATTCTTCGGATTGAATCAAATGATTCGAATGAATTACCGATAGTGATTTCTGCCATGAGGGCTCAGAAGTATGTTAGAAAAGGCTATGATGCGTATTTAGCGTATGTGATGAATTCTAGCAAGATAGAATTAAAAATTGAGTCTGTACTAGTTGTTTGTGAGTTTTCAGATGTTTTACTGGAAGAATTACCAGGTTTACTGCCGATTAGAGAAGTTGAATTCGGTATTGAATTGTTACCGGGCATTACCCCGATATCGATAGCTCCATACAGAATGGCACCGACAGAATTAAAAGAGTTGAAAGCACAGTTACAAGAATTGACGGATAGAGGTTTCACGAGACCGAGCTTTTCACCTTGGGGTGCTCCCGTATTATTTGTGAAAAAGAAAGATGGAACGATGAGAATGTGTATTGATTACCAATAGTTGATCAAGGTAACAGTGAAGAATAAATACCCTCTTTCGTGGATTGATGATTTATTCGATCAGTTAAAAGGAGCTACTGTATTTTCAAAGATTGATTTGAGATCGGGTTATTACCAGTTGCGAGTTAAAGATTCAGATATACCGAAAACTGCTTTCAGAACACGATACGGACATTATGAGTTTCTGGTCATGCCTTTCGGGTTGACAAATGCACCTGCAGTGTTCATGGACTTGATGAACCGTGTATTCAAACCGTATTTAGATAGATTTGTTGTCGTGTTCATTGATGACATTCTGATCTATTCACGTGATGAGGTAGAGCATACTGAGCATCTGAGAATTGTGTTACAAATCCTGAGAGATAAGCAGTTATTTACCAAATTTAGCAAATGTGAATTTTGGCTTCGAGAAGTCAGATTTTTGGGTCATATTGTTTCTGCGGAAGGCATCAGAGTAGATCCGAGTAAAATATCTGCTATTATAGACTGGAAACCCCCGAGAAATGTATCTGAGATTAGAAGTTTTCTGGGATTAGCGGCATATTACCAAAGATTTGTTAAAGGATTCTCGATGATTACAGTGCCATTGACTCGATTGTTGCAGAAAGATGTGAAATTCGAGTAGACTGATAAATGTCAGCAGAGTTTCGAACAGTTGAAAGCCCTATTAATAGAAGCTCCAGTTTTAGTTCAACCCGAATTGGGGAAAGAATTTGTTATATACAGTGATGTATCTATTATCGGACTGGGCTGTGTATTGATGCAAGACGGGAAAGTCATAGCTTATGCCTCCCGACAGTTAAAGCCGCATGAGAAGAATTACCCGACGCATGATCTTGAGTTAGCTGCTATAGTATTTGCATTAAAGATTTGGCGGCATTACCTATATGGTGAGAAATGTAGAATTTTTACCGATCATAAAAGTCTAAAGTATCTGATGTCACAGAAAGATTTAAATATGCGACAGCGGAGATGGCTCGAACTACTAAAAGACTATGAATTTGTAATTGATTATCATCCAGGGAAAGCTAATGTTGTAGCTGATGCGCTAATTCGAAAGTCTCTGTTTACTCTGCGAGCTTTGAATGCTCAAATGACGTTATATGATGATGGATCTGTTTTAGCTGAGCTAAAGGCTAAACCGTTGATTCTGCAGTAAATTTTTGAAGCTCAAAGGACTGATCCCGATCTGCAAGCTAAATGACTTCACTGTGAGTCTAATTCTGATTCTGATTTTACTATAGGGAATGATGATTGTTTAATGTTCCGAAATAGAATATGTATACCGAGAAATAGTGAACTCATTCAGAAAGTTCTACACGAGGCACATGACAGTCGATTTTCAGTTCATCCGGGTAGCACTAAGATGTATAACGATTTGAAACAGCAATACTGGTGGTCAGGAATGAAACGTGACATATCAGAATTCGTATCGAAATGTTTGATCTGCCAACAAGTTAAAGCTGAACATCAGGTACCGTCAGGTTTATTATAGCCTATTATGATTCCGGAATGGAAATGGGACAGAGTCACTATGGAGTTTGTATCTGGACTACCTCTGACTCTGAAGAAGAAAAATGCAATCTAGGTTATCATTGACAGATTGACGAAATCTGCACATTTTATACTGGTACGTACTGATTATTCTCTGGATAAATTAGCGGAACTATATGTTTCTGAAATTGTGCGATTACATGGTATACTGTTATCCATTGTGTCTGATAGAGATCCGAGGTTTACCTCGAGATTCTGGAAAAAGTTTCAAGAGGCTTTGGGAACGAAATTGAGTTTCAGTACAGCATTTCATCCCCAGACCGACGGTTAGTCTGAAAGAGTTATTCAGATTCTGGAAGACATGTTACGGTGTTGTATTCTTGAATTCGAAAGTAATTGGGAGAAATACTTACCCCTGATAGAGTTTGCATACAATAACAGTTTTCAAACGAGTTTAAAGATGGCTCTATATGAAGCATTATATGATCGTAAATGTCGAACACCGCTATACTGGACAAAATTGAGTGAGAGAAAGTTACACGGGGTTGATTTAATCCGAGATACAGAAGAAAAAGTAAAAGTGATACGCGATAATTTAAAAGCAGCTTCAGATAGACAGAAATCATACGCAGATTTGAAACGGAAAGAAATAGTGTTTTGAGTCGGAGACAGAGTATTTCTGAAAGTATCACCATGGAAGAAAATTCTTCGTTTTGGCAGAAAAGGAAAGTTAAGTCCTTGTTTTATCGGGCCGTATGAAATTGTGGAACGAATTGGACCTGTAGCTTACCGGTTATTGTTACCATCTGAGCTTAAAAAGATTCACGACGTATTTCACGTTTCAATGCTTCGACGATACCGATCTGATCCGTCTCATGTCATTTCTCCCATAGATGTGGAATTACAGTCTGATCTATCGTACAGCGAAGAACCGATTAGAATTCCGGCCCAAGAAATGAAAGAGTTGAGAAATAAGCATATAGCACTTGTAAAAGTTCTCTGGTGTAAACACGAAATAGAAGGAGCTACGTGGGAACTCGAGGAAACTATGCGAAAACAATACCCGAACTTGTTCATTGGTAAGATTTTCGGGGACGAAAATCCCTAAAGGGGGAGAGTTGTAACAGCCCACTTTAGACCCTAGTCAGAACGGGTGGTTTCGGGACCACTTAACCGAGTCAAATTATTATTTTTATTGCTTTAATATGTTTTACAGCATGATAGAATTACCGTGTGAAAGTTTCGTTTAGAAATTTTATTGTTTGACTAGTTAATTTGATAAAAAGGATTAAATCGCGTAAAGCGATAAATTAGAGTTCTATTTTATAAATGGCTTATTTGAGCATGGCTTTATAAAAGGAGGTACTTGCATGGCAATTATGCCATTTTTATTTGGAGTGGTTGGTGATGGACCATTATGTCCATATTTTATAAGGTTTTATAATATTTTTACAAAGGGTAAAATGGTCAAATGGATTTATAATATGTTTTAATTAAATAAAACAAGAAAAATGGCTTCATATTTCTTCTCTTCCACCGATTCTTCAAACAAAACAAGGGTTTTAAAGCCTTCAAACATTCGACTACTATTTTGCTAAATTGAGGTATGTTTTGACTTCAGTTTTTAGTGATTTTTACATTTTTGAGATTGTTGCTTCGTATATTAGTCGACCCGTACCTCAATTTCTGATTTTGTGAATATCTTTGAAAAATGCCATTGATGAATCCTTGATATATTGATAGATTTTGATGAATTATTGTATATTATGTGGAAATATACAAGAATTTTAAAGTGATTTTTGAAGAAAATGGGTTTTAAGGATTTGATTGTAAAAAGGTAGAATTTTTTAGGTTAAATTTGTGATTAATTAAAAGATATATGCTTGTATAAGTCTCTTGAATATTCGGCTATAGTGAATTGGGGGATTGATTGTGTAATTTGTCATTTTTGTGATGAGAGGACTAAATTGCAAAGTATTGAAAATATAGGGGCTAAATTGCAAATATGACAAATTATATGTTTTTGGATTGAATTGAATATGTGAGTTAGTAAATAGCTGAATTTTGCATTAATATAGATAAAGACGATCGAATCCCGGAACTTGATCGGGGAAAACAGAAAATAGACGAGTAGATACGGGATTACTAGGTAAGTTCGTATAACGAATTTAATGTATTTATATATGTTCATACGTATTGTTATTTGAAAATATAAAATGCTAGATGATTAAATAGCCTAATGGAACGAGTATATATGAGATTGAAATAGAAATGTTAAATTGTTACAAGTGATAAATTGAATACTGAGCCCCGTTAGAACCATAAAAGTCGATAGGATACGAGTGACATGTCACTAGGGCTACAGGGTGGTTCGAGCTCCTGCATTTGTTGCGGACTCACCACGTGCTCATGAGCTATAGGTTTATCCTTCGGGATTACATCTTCAGCCTACGGGCTTACCGATTATCCTTCGAGATTACATGTTCAGCCTACGGGCTTACCGATTATCCTTCGGGATTATATGTTCAGCCTCCGGGCTTACCGTACAAGCTCGAAAGAGCATATATGATGCATTGACGGATTACAGGTTATATGTATATACACTGTGTGTGTATCACCCGAGTATCTTTCGATGTTCTTATAGGTTCAACGGGCAATACCGATACATGTTACAGGAAAGGTTAATTTATATTTGAATATATGAGAGAGATGTTATGTGAATACATGAATGGTATAAGGTACATGTTATAAGAGTTATGTGCTATACATGAGATAATGAAGTATATGAAATACATGACATATGAATTGTATGAGTGGAATGATACTAGTTACATGATCAACATGTTATATGAGAAAGTGCAAAATGAAGGCATATTATGCCATATTATTTACAAGATTTGTATATGTTACTTGAAATGAAGTATTTGATAAGCTTTTATATATGATATGTTATGAAACTACATGAACTAATGAGTGTGAGTTTGTGCAATAGGCTATAAGATCATATGTTTGTAATGGCCTTACTTATGGATACCTCATTGAAATGGTAAGTTTCATTTCATGTTATATGGACTTACTAAGCTTTAGAAGCTTATTCCGTTTATTTCTTTCACTGCCTTCTAGATTCGGAAGCTAGCTCGGATATCGGACGAGTCGGGGATCGCTATCACACTATCGATAAAGCTTCGGTACTTTTGAGTATTTTGCAAACGTTTGGTCATGGCATGTATAGGCTAGTACTTTAGTGAACATGATATATTTTCGTAAATGATCAAGCTATGAGATGTGGCTTAGGTCATATATGAATATAATCAAGTACTTGAGTTGTCCTTTAGCTATATGTGCTTATGGAAAGATATGTGATTTTGATGAGATTATAAGCTTGCTTAATTGATATGTATATATGTGTGGATGAGTGCATGGAAATGGCCATTTAGGCCTTTGAGTTGGTGTGCTTGATTTGTGAATGAATTGAGATGATTTTGGGTCCATTTTGTGCTTGAATTGGTATGTTTTAGGTTGGTAGAATGGCATGAAATATTGTTAGTTAATGGCTAGTAGAAATGACCTATATTGGGTGGCAAATTGTCTTAAACCAAGCCTATATTTGCGACACGGCCAGGGAACACGGGCGTGCGCTTCGACCGTGTGTCCCCTGCACCTTAATGTTTTGGTCAGTTTTGGTACACGGCCTAGACACACGGGCATGTCTGGTAATTTATAGCCGTGTGAAATTTGGCAGTATAGTCACACGGTCTACTTTGTTTTGTACACGGGCGTGTTAGGTAATAGTGTGATATTTGACAGTTTCGACCACGGGGTAAGGGCACGGGCGTGCTTAGGCCGTGGGCGACACACGGCCTAACCTCATGGGCGTGTTGGACAGCCGTGTGGGATAAGTCAGATTCGACAACGGGCTAAAAGGTTTGGGCGTGTCTAGAGGTACACGGCCGTGTGAGAATAACACGGGCAAGGGGCATGGCCGTGTGTCCCTAACTTAAAAATTTCGCAATTTTTCCCTATCTTTTAGCATGTTTCCAATTAGATTTCCAATAATTATATACATCATTTTATGATCAATTGAAGCATGCTCTAATGACAGATGATACGTGATGGTTCTTGATAAAAAAAAGTTTAAAATTTTACTGCTCCGATATATGTTACAAGTCCGGTAATGCCCCTTACCTATATCGGCGACGGTTACGGGATAGGGGTGTTACACATACTTAGTGGCAACTATATCACTAGTATAACGGCTTAACCTTAAAAACTCCGCCTTATACTTAGCAACGGTCTTATTGCCCTGGGTCAGGTTCAAGAATTCCTTCCTACGTGCATCCACATAGCTCGCTCCGATGTACTTTCCCTTGAAGGACGTCTTAAATAGCTCCCAAGTCACCCGTTCAGCTGAGGTACTTTCCCTCACAGTGATCCACGATTGATATGCTTCGTCTCGCAATAGAGACACCGCTCCCTTCAGCTTTTGCTCCACTGAGCAATCCAGGTCGTCCATAATCCATTTTGTAGCTTCCAGCCAATACTCAGCTACATTTGGGGCCACTCCAGATATGCCCCTAAAGACTTCCGCTCCATTATCTAGGAGTCGCTCAAAAATAGATCCCCTATTTATTGGCCTAACATTAGCTCCAGCAACCCTTTCCAGAACCCTTAACATGGCATGGGACGGAGCGTCGTCCCCTGCGGCCTGATCATATGGCCCATTTTCAGCTACTGGTGGCGGTCATGCCCCACCAGCTAGCATGTCTTTTAAAGATGAAGACCCAGCTTGAACACTGCCTCGGCCACGTCCACAGCCTCATCCACGAGCAGCTCTCGTACTCATGTCGACTTATCTGATTACAAATTTTATAACATTAGTTTAATATTTCAGTTGGTTATTACAAATGTCTTATGTACAGATAGAGTTTTAGAGTTTGTTTTCGCGAAACCGTAGCCTAGCTACAGTATCAGTTTTTCTAGGATTTAGTTTCCTTACAGTCTCAGTCTCTACAGTTTTCAGTACTACCCTATCTACAGTATCATAGCAGGGTCGGGGATTCAGTGTGCCACTTCTTCAGATACCAGATTTCAGAAAACTCGGAAAGATTTAAACTTTTCAAAATCAAACCTTTAAAACATGTATATTTTGAAGAAAACAAGTTTGAAAAAGGTTTTTCCTAAATTTTTCAGAAACCGGTTTCTAAAATACCCTTCTTGGGCCTAAATTTTAAGAATTTACGAAAATATTTTTGGACCCGATCCACAGCCGAGTTGTTGCAACCGGGCTTTGATACCACTAAATGTAACACCCCAAACCCAGCCCAGACGTTATGGCCAAGTCTGGTGTGTCACATCACCTACAACTAACCATGATACCTAGTTACTAATGTTAGGGTGAGCTTTGCAAAACCGTTATTAAAGTTTTAAGAGGAAATTTCTAGTTTATTGGTGAACATCCTATACTCTACCGAATATTAAGAGATTATTATAAAATTTACTTTGCAACTTAATTGGATCGTGTAACAGGTTTTTAAAATGTTTGATTAACTTTAAGAAAAACTCGCGCAACAATATTCGAAATAATTTATGTAATGTAAAGATAAGTAATTAAAACCCAAAATAAAAATAAATAGATCGGCTTTATTACAAATCCAAATTTAACATAAAACGGTTAAATAAAATAAAGGAATAATTTACTTAAAACCAGAACACAGTCTTCGTGGCCACTCTGAATCCCTCCCAGCTCCAAGTCCACAGTTTAGGGCTCACCTGCAAGCATGGAGAAATAAGGTGTGAGTTTGGAAACTTAGTATGCAAAGAAGCCCATCCAAAGCCTAAATCAGCTCAAGCCCATTGGGCCTAAGCCCTGTCCAATCTTAGTCATAACTGGGCCGAAGCCCTATTCAGATACAGTAAATTGGGCCTTAGCCCTTTTCAGATAACAGTACGGCCCATAGGCCCATTTCAGCAGCAGAACATATATTAATTATGAATGCAAGCCCATTACATATGGGGTGACTATTCAACTCACCCAACTGCTACACTCCACCCTACCAGCCCTACACTCCATGTGGGGAATAACTTAACCCACCCAGGCCTACGCTCCACAGTTGCATCATAGCTGCTCAGATAACAGAAAGATGAGGCAAAGCCTCCAGTATATGGTCAAGCCACTTTCAGAACTTCCTCCATCAATAACCTAGCCCCGTGCAATAGATATTCATGTTATGGCATACAGTAAACAAAAATGGTCATTTTGCACCTATGAGGGTATTTTAGTAATTAAGCTAGTTTCCAGGGTTTCATACATATCTCAGTCACCAATAACCCAATTTTCGTCCCAGTTGTCTAATTAACTCATTTTAAGAGTTTTTAGTTACTGGGCCCTAAAACCCTTAATGGGCCCTACAGTGCCAATTAACTAATTTAGCCCATCTAGTACAAATTTTAGGATCGATTTACAAGTTTTAGCAGTCTTAGACCTACAGTCTACCAATACGCATCTATTGCCTATTTTTACCCATATTGGCCTGTAAGCCCATTGGGCGCACATTCAGCCCATCGAGGCCCAAATTCACCAAAGTGCAGGGGATTACGCACTCATCCATCTTACCACTTGCGATTACAGATCCAGTGATTTCCAACTGACTTATGAGCACTTACATGCACACGAGCCCACAAATTACCAGAATTTCGACATTTTGGCTTTTTGGCTTTTGACGATTTGAATTACAAGAGGGTGTTTGATACACACCTGATTTGCGACGACTGCTAATGAAATCTCTGACGATATCCTACAATCAATTACTAGACACATCAGATCTAAAATACAGTGACAATCATCATAATCCTACTTACCATAATCGGCCATCACCACCTAAGGCCCTTGAGATCTTACCTTTGCCGAAACTAGTGACTAGATCTAGATCTAGTCGTTCCACTTGTGCAAGCCTTCGATCAATTGCCTTTAGAACGCACTAACACCAAAATAAATCATGTGTTAAACCCCTTAGAGCTTTAAGCCCCAATCGACAGCCTCCCTAAGCCTTAGGGATTTCGGCTTTTCTAAATCTCGAAATAGAGAATAGATCTGAGATGTCGAGTACTTACCACAGATTCCCCTTTCGTTTCTACTCAGATATGATGCAGATCTAACCCCTAAACACTAGTAGATTTTGAATCTTAGAGATCTAAAGATTCGGCTATATGTCCCTAAAAATTATGGTGTTTTCGGCTTTTGGAACTGTAAAGAGGAAGATGATTTGGTGTGGTGGTTTTAAAGTAGTGTTGCTGACAGGCATTAAGGGTTTAGAGGATGTGAAAATCGGCCAAAAGAGATGAAGAAGATTGCAGGATTTTGGCTAGAAGAAATTGGCACAAGAAGTAGTCTTTCGGGATTTTGGCTTTTAAAAGTAGATGGGTTTGAGAAGAAAACAATGGCAGATTTGGTTTTTGAAACAAAGAAAAGGGGAGATGAATGAGGAGGAGAGGTATTTTTGGCTATAGAAGAAAAGAAAAAGAAAAGAATGGAAGAGAGGAGAAGAGAAGGAAAAATTCAGCACAAAAGAAAGCTTACTTGCGTTTTTCAGCTTTTTGGCAAACTAAGGGGAAAATAGAACGAAAGTGAAAATCTAGGTGGCTAACCCTAATTCAGCAAGACAAGAAAAGAAATTTAAACTTGCCCTAATGGCCATTCAAACCAACGGCCCAACCTTCCTAAAGCCCTAGCCGAATTCCACTTGAGCTTATCACATGCCCGGCACATAGAGAAAATTAAAAGTATCATCTGCTTACCTTATGACTTGAACTCTGGCCCTTAAACTCAGTCCACAAGCCACTTTTTTAGAAGCTTAGTGGCACCCCCTTGCCACTTTAACAAAGCTTTCTTTGTGTCTCAGTTTACTAACCTTTCCTTAAAGGGCCACTTAACCAAGTCCCTTTCACTTAAAAACCAAAGTTGATATTTCTACCGAGTTTTAACTTAGGCCGGAGTTGTATAAAGGTTATAAGAACGATTTCATTATTGAGTCCCGTTCGAACCATAGAAGTCATAGGATACAAATGACATGTCACTAGGGCTAGAGGGTGGTTTGAGCTCCTGCATTTGTTGCAGACTCACCATAGCTCATGAGTTGTATGTTCATCCTTTGGGATTACATGTTCAGCCTATGGGCTTACTGTTCATCCTTTGGGATCACATGATCAGCCTTTGGGCTTACCGTTTCAGGCTTAAAAGAGCATATATGATGCATTGACAGATTACAAGTTATATGTATATACACTGTATGTGTATCACTCGAGTAGCCCTCGATGTTCTTAAAGGTTCAACAGGCAATTATCGATACATGTTACATGATGATCAAGGAGTATATGAACTATATGTTACATGAGTTATAAGATTTATAGGAACTATATGATATGAACTACATGAATTATATGTCATAAGTAACTGATTTATGCTTGTGATATGTGAATGTTTTACTTGGAGAATGAATGATTCATGAGGTTATAAATGCTAACATATATGGACTTGTTAAATAGGCAATATGAGCATGTGACTTGGGTTGGTAATTATGGTAGGCTTATTTCTAATGATTCGGTAAGTTATTCTACGTTATATGGGCTTACTAAGCTTTCAAAGCTTACTCTATCTACTTTCCCCTGTTTTATAGATCCGAAAGCTAGCTCGATTTTCAGACGAGTTGGAGACTTGCAATCACACTATCCATCAAGCTTTTGGTACCTTTGGAATTTTGTAAATGAAATGGTCATGGCATGTATAGGCTAGTTGTTAAGTTAATGTTTATGGTTAGCTTTGATAATGAATGTGATATGTTTTTGTGTACTTATTCAAGCTATGAGATATGGCTTGTTTTGTAAATGTTTAACTTATTTTGAATGCCTTATATGATGTGTTCTATATGGTAAAGTTGTGATGAATGTGTGGCCATTGATATGATTTAGTATGAATGGAGTTGATAGAATGGTAAGTGTTATGTTTAAATTGGTTAGTTATGAAATGGTCCATTATATGTCTGAAATGCTTGTTTTGGTTGCCAAATTATCTATGAAATGGTTTGGTTATATGATGTTTGAAGGGATGACCCATTTGGGTGGCAAAATGGCTTAAACCAAGCCTGCATTGTGCCACATGGTTAGAGCACACGGGCGTGTGACTCAGCCATGTAACCTCTGCTTCTAAAACTATTTTAGGCAGTCTTGCACATGGCCTAGACACACGAGCGTGTCTGGTAACCGTGTGGTATATGGCAGTTTTCCCATGGTCTAGACACACGGGCGTGTCTGGTAGCCGTGTGGTATTTGACAGTGTTGAGCATGGACTGGACACATGGGTGCGTCTGGTGGTAGATGACCGTGTGAAGATTAGCAGTGTTGCCCACGGCTAAGGTAAGTTGGGGCACGACCGTGTGAGGTGCACGGGCAAGGGACACGGCTGTATGTCCCTAACTTGAAAATATTCTCAAAGTTTTCCCTATCCTTCTTATAGTTTAAATTTGATCTGCAAATGAATGTATGTATTATTATACGAATTGTTAAAGCATGTTTTGATGTTTGATTATAGTACCATATTGATGAATGTTGGATCCAAAATTTTACTATTCTGATATGAGATACAAGTCTGAAATGCCCCTTACATATTCCGGCGACGATTACGGGATAGGGGTGTTACACCTAGTGTCTCCGATGTGACTGTATTTAGGGTTTATCAATGTTTCGACTGCCTAGTTTTTATTTTTACTTAGATGACTTTCTCAAATTAAACGTGGTTTTTAAATAACATTATTATTTGGGCGTTTTGTTTAAACATGGGCTTTCATTTTGGGCTTAACATGAACTTGAATTTCTAAATCTCAAACTTAAATTTTAACCAAGTAAATTTACTATTAAACATATAATCAATTTCATAAAATCATTTTGGAAACAAACTCTTTGATCTGACATCGCTGGATTCGGCCATAGCGTCTGGGCTGGGTCGAGGGTGTAACATGTTGAATCTTTAGAAGGTGGTATTTATACCCCTAATTGATTTCCAACTGTTGTGGTTGTTGGAGACATGAATAGAGTCATTAGGGATGAAGTAACTAGTGCATTTAATTCACCTACAACTACGAGTATTGATACTGGCTAAAATGTATCAATTTTTTTTTTTTTTTGCATTTAATGCAAAATTCAATGACCATTGGAAATAAAGATATCGATACTAGTGGATTTTTATCGATACCAGGCCAAAAAGTATCAATACTTTTTGGCTTGGAGCTATTTTGACTTGTTTTAAAAACAATTTAACTGATTGAAAAAAATTTAACTTGATTAAAATCATTTTAACTTGATTTAAAAGTTGATTAAAAATTTTTCTAAGATTTCAAAGTATAAATATCATTTTTCCAATTTTTTTCAACTTTAACTTTTATTCAAAAACATTTTCATTTTTATATCAAAACTTATTATCAAATAAAGCTTGGTATAACAATCTCCCTATTTTGATGTAATAAAACATTTGGTAAATTTGTTTTTGAATAAATTGCTCCCTCTTTATAAAAGTCATTTTCAATTTAAGGCCTTTAAAAATATTTACATTCATTTTTACTTTTGAAAAGAATGGTCACATAATTTACATAAAGTTAATTTAGCATAATATCAAATATTAATAAACCAATTTACCTTTGCCTATCAACAATTTACCTTTGCTTTCTCCCCCTTTATATTATATCAATCAAATTAAAGCTTAGAAGAAAGAAAATGGTTAGTTCAATAATAGAAATAAAAGAAATAAAGACCAAGTGAACAAACATGTGTAAAGAAATCACAAAAGTATCTTAAAAAATACCAAATAAAGATTAATTTGCACCCTAGTCATAGGAAACCAAAAAAAAAGTAATAGTTCAAATGTTATGAAAAGTGGTATAAAGATGCAAAAGTAAAGTTCTATCCCAATCATCATCATGAGAAGAAGAAGGAGGGGTCGAAGGAAAATGAGATAAAAGCGATGTCATTTGCATCTCTAATGATGACAGCCTAGAGTTAACATCATCTTTAAATCCCAGAAGATCATTAATTAAGGAGTGAAGAGCATCAAAAAATGCAACATTAATTGGGAGAAGAATGAGTAGCCGGTGGAGGAACATGCTCCGGAGCTGGAATATCCTCGAAAGCACCTTCGTCATTTTCATCTTCATGTGCAGCTGGTAATTCACACTTTATCCATTCATTGGAGTTAGCATCAAAATCATAACAGGAATGGTGAAGGGCCTCATAACTAATAGGTTTATTAAAGGTGATCGAGTGTCTCTATGGGTATTAATCCCTAATTTCCTAAAAATGTATCACAAATAAGTTCCATGGGGAAGGGTAATGTTTGTAGACATTGCTTTCCCAATGCTCTTAGTTATGTTATTGGACATTATAAATGCTAGGTCAGGATGCCTGTAACAACCCCTTTTTACTCAAATCAGAATGGTAGCTTTGGAACCATAAATCCAAGGTCTAAATAATTATTTTATTATTATTTTAATGTTTACAACATGCTAGTATGATTGTATGAAAATTTCGCTGTTTTATCATTTGAATGCTCCATTCGATAAAAAGGACTAAATTGAAAAATGTACAAAATTAGAGTTCTACAGGTTAAAGGCACTAAATGGCTATAGAATGTAAATGTATGAGTACTTGGATGGTAATTAGACCATTTGAAATATGGGTGGACATTTATGTGCATGGTTAAGTGAATTTTTAATGTTTTATAATAACATTAATTAAGTAATTTAGTAAATAAACTAATAAAAAAGAATATAATCTTTCTTAATGGATGATACCGCCGAAGTTTTGAAGGAGAAAACCTCCATGAAAGCTCAAGTATTCAGCCTTCACTCCTAGCCTTGCATGTGAGTATTTTTCGTCCCATTTTTAATGATTTCATGATAGATTTTCAATGGTTGTTGTTAGATAAATAACATTTGTAAAGTGATTTTTAGTGAAATTGCAAATTAAAGATTAAATTGAGAAATGTGATAAATTGTGTGGTAAAAGTGTAAATATCTAAAATATATGGGTTGCTATAAGTATGTTTAATATTCAGCTAGGATTGGGTAGGGATAAAATGGAATGTATTTCAGTTTACAAGTTAAGGACTAAATTGTAAGGAAGTTGAAATATTGGGGGTAAAAGTGTAATGTTTCCAAAATACATGTTTTGGATTAAATTAAACAGAATGGTAATTGAATGAGCTGAATTTGATTATGTATAGATCAAGAAAAGCAAAGATCGAAATTAGATCGGGGGAAAAACAAAGTGGTGGATCGATAGCTTTATTTTCATGCATATTATACGAGGGAAGTTCGTAGAGTTAGAATTGAGTAGTTAGATATGTATTTATTTGAAATATATTTATATGAATCGAGAAAATAAATCATATGATATTTGAATGCCTAAGTGATGAAGTTGAATAATACCGATCGCCATTTGAACCTTAGGAATTTGTAGGATACGAGTGACATGTCAATAGGGTTACCATTTGGTTGAGATTCCTGCATGTGTTGCGGACTCACTACAACTTGTATGAGCTTATCGATATTTCAGCTCATAAGAGCTTACCATTTCTCAGCTCATTGGAGCTTACTGTTACCTTAGCTTAGGATGAGCTTACTATTTATAGCTCGAAAGAGCATATATATTCAAGAATTGATGGATTACTGATTTGTACACTTCGTGTGTACCACCCGTGTATCTATCGATATTCTAATTGGTTCAACGAGTATAAATCTACTACGAGTTATATGAGTTGATATGAACTAATACAAAAGTTATATGAATTACATGAAATTAATGTTATATGATATATTGAATTATGAAATGGAATATATAAATACATGAAGCTTGAATGATTGTTGAATTCATCCATATTGATTGATGATTATACGTACATTACATGACTAACCATTTGATGAATTCATGTGCTTAAGCATTTGGCAAATTGAGTGGATTTACTATGTTTACTTGTCACTTGTGAATAAATGGTAAGTTTAATTCTATATTATACGAGCTTACTAAGATTTATAGCTTACTCTGTTACCTTTTCTATGTTTTTTACTGATTCGAAAGCTCGCTCGATTTGGAAGTCATAGGATATCATATCACACTATCCAACTATCATTTTGGTACTTCTGAACTTAGTGATTTTGGTTATACGGCATGTATAGGAGTTATGGTCATTTTGTTCTATAGTTTAGTAATGGAATTAGCCATTTAAATTGTCTTGTAAATGATGGATGCTTGGTTATGTGTATAGCCATATGACTTGGCTTATTTTGGCATGCTTGGTGGTTTTTATATATGTACAAATGGCCTTTTGATATGTTGTGCATAATTGCTATATAAATGCTTGTTGGGAATTGGCATTTGAAGTACCAAATGGTTGGAATTTGAGATTGGAATGCTTGTTGTTTTAGGTAAAGAGATGCATAATTGAAAATGATCGTATTGATGAATTGAGAATGTGAATTTAGAATGATAGTTGAATGGCTAGTTATGTTACTTTTGTGCCTTGTGAAAATGGTATGTTTTAGGCTTGATTTGGTTGAATTGAGTGCCTATTTTGGTTGTGAATATATGCTTTTGGATTGTGTAGGTTGGCACTAAAATTGGGTGAGAAATGTGGCTTATAACCTAGCCTATTTTCGTCCACACAGGCAGAGACACTGGCGTGTGTCTTAGTCGTATGTGACACACAGTCAGGTAACACGACCGTGTGTCCCCTGTAGAATTTAATGAAAATAAGTCAGTAAGTTACACGGGCTAATCACACAGGCATGTGGTTGGCAGTGTGACACAAGTCAAAGAGTTACATTGGGTCGAACACGATCTGGGACATGACCATGTGATCCCATTTCGAATGTCTGCACGGCCTACGACACGGGTGTGTGTTTTGACCGTGTGAGACACACGGCCTGGCCACACGGGCGTGTGTCCCTTGTACTTTGAAATTTTTAATGTTTTTTCAATATTTTCATAAGTTATCAGTTTAGTATTGAACCACTTTTAAAGCATATTTTGGGCCTTATAGGCTCATATTAAGGACAATGTGATTAAAATTGAATGATGTTCAATTGGAATTGGAAATTGTATGTGAAGTGTATGCTTAATTATGATATAAGTTTGGTAATACTCTGTAACCCTATTTCAGTGAAAAATACGGGTTAGGGAGATTACATTTTATTGGTATCAGAGCTACGGTTTAGTCAATTCAAGGACTGTAACATCCCGAAATAGGGCCTAAATGAAATAGTGGTTGCGAAACCACGAATCCAAGATAGACAAGTTTATTCTGATAAATTTTTATGATTTACCTAGTGAGTAGATGCGTGTGTTAGCATATTGATGGAAAATTTCATGAATTGCATGTTTGATTTGCCTATTAGGGCATAATTGCAAAAGTTGATAAATATGAGTTCTAGATAGGAAATGATTAAATTGAAGAGCATAATTAAAGTAGAGGTCCTTAAATGGTAATTATACTATTAGGTTTTCATGGACAAAAGGGACATACATAGGTAGAAATAACCAAAGTTTTAATGAAGGGCATTTTAGTCATTTGGTAATTAAAAAGATTAAAAAGGGAAAAAGATGGCAAAATGTTATCATCTTCTTCATTAGGCCGAATGTCAAGGGTTCTCCATAGCTAGGGTTTGTTTCAAGCTTCCGAGCTCCATAGTAAGTGATTCCAAGCCTCGTTTTTAATGTTCTTTATATTTTTGGAGTCTTGGTAACTTGATTTAGCTCATTCTAGCAAAAATTTATCCTAGGGTTCATATTTGGAAAAATAACCATAGGTGAAATGTGTTTATTTTGATGTTTTATGAAAGAATATGAGGTTTTAAATCATGTTAAACAACTTTTGCTATTCAATTTTAAGTAAAACGAGTAAAACGACATAATCAACAAAAATACCTAATGTTCATAAGTACATGTTAGAGTGAGAATTTGATGTTGCCACTAAGGAAAAATGATCAGCATGTCCTAAAACATAAGAATTAGGCAAAAAGTTTTATGTTCGAGCTTTGGGGCAAAAGTGTATATATGCAAAAGTTTGGGGGTAAAATCGTAAGTTTGCCAAAGTTAAAGTTAAGGACTGTTTTGATAAACGTGAGTATTAAATTAGCTAAATGTTTTGAGTTATGGCATGTATAGGGACTTGGTCATTATGATACTATTAAAGAATGGTATGTGAATACTTGATAGTGATTAGCTATTTAATGGCTAATTAAGAACATTATTTGATGTTATGTATGCCTAAATGATAGTTTATGCAAAGAAATTATGAAAGAATAAAAGTTGGCCATGGAACAGTTTTGAAACAGCAGCAGTGATGTGAATTTGAAAAATCACTAAAAATTGTAGAAATGAATTTAAATGATGAATAAGATATAGGATTAAAGCTTATTGAGTCTATTTTCATAGGAAAAAAACAGAGCAAGCAAAGAAAGTCTATAATCTGAGATAATTAAATTCTTGTGAGATTGATTTAGAGGGATTTCATGATCCCTTGTTTTGATTTTAGGAATTCACTAAAAATTGTACAAAACGAATTATGAGTCATAATTTATATTTATAGATTCCTTAATAAGTCTATTTTCATTAGAAAAAAGTGGAAACACTAAATGAAAACTGTACTATGAGATAATTAATTTTTAGTGAAGAGAGGTCGGGTCCGCTGGGCTGCAAAACGGGGTAACCTTTAACTAATAAACTGTACTAATTGGCCACACCAAAAATTCTGGAAAAATTACGGTAAGAAGATATATGAGTCTAGTTTCAAGAAAAAATTACGGATTTAAATTTTGAGTTTTGTAAATCGAGTTATAATTAATTTAGTGACTATTGCGTAGGTGGATAGTTTTATTATGAACAGTGAAATAAATTGTTTTAATTTGTGTAAGTGATTGGAAAATTTTTAAATGTTCCCGGTTTGGTCTTGAACCGTTTGAATTGCATGTTTAGGGCCTTGAGGGCCCATTTTAGGGATATATTGGATGAATGTGAATGAATTAATTTTAAAAGAAAATTTTTACGCCCCAAACTAGTAAGGTAAGTCTGGTAACGCGTCGTGCTTAACTCTGGCGACGGTCTCGAGTAAGGGGTGTTACATTTATTAGTATCAGAGAAAGAGTTTAGTCTATTCTCAGAATATTCAGTATGAGTAAGAGTCTAGCTATACATATCGTACTTATATATTGATAGTGTGACGACTCCTGATGATTGTAAAATGCTTATATTTTATAGTTATGGATCCCGAACAAGTTGGTGCAGATGATGTAGAAAGTAATGCACCCGCTCCTGTAGAAAGGACGGTGCCACTAGACAGTACTGAAAGGCTCGTTACAGTTAGTCAGGGAGGAGGGGCTCGAGAAGCCTTCTTCCAAGCTATGGATGAATGGTTTGCCGAGTTCGTTCGTACGAATCTGGCTATCAGACCACCACCCCCTCATGATCCTCAGACTACCCATGTAGCTCCCCCAGTTACAAATACAGTCAGAAGAGAAAAGCCACCAGTAGACAAAATTAGAAAACAAGGGGCTGAAGAGTTTCGGGCTACTAAAGATGATGATACAGAGAAAGCTGAATTTTGGCTCGAGAATACTATTAGAGTTTTTGATGAGTTATCTTACACACTAGAACAATGTATAAAGTGTGTGGTGTCACTTCTTAGAGATTCATCTTACCATTGGTGGAAGACATTTGCGTCAGTAGTACCGAACGAAAGAGCTACCTGGGATTTCTTTCAGGAAGAGTTCGGTAAGAAGTACATCAATTAGAGGTTCATCGACCAGAAAAGAAAGGAATTCCTTGAACTAAAGCAGTGTAAGATGACAGTAACTGAGTATGAGTGTGAATTTGTCAAACTCAGCAATTATGCTAGAGAGTGTGTGTCAATTGAAGCTATTATGTACAAGAGATTTGAAAATGGGCTCAATGATGATATTCGACTATTAGTCGGTGTTTTAGAGATAAAAGAGTTTGTTGTTTTAGTTGACATAGATTATAAGGAAGAGGAGTTTCTAAAAGAAAAATAAAATGGCAAAGCTAAAATTGAGATGCAAGATATGAAGAAGAGACAGATGAGCAAGCCGTTTCAGTGTACATCTGCCTAGAGAGTTCTCTGCTAGATCAAACTTTTCAGCTGGGTATTCAAGTAGAGATAGAGATAACAAAAATATGGGTTCAAAAGCTCAGACTACCTCGATTGTGAGTGTTGGCAGTGTCCAACCAGGCGGACCAGAGTGTCCACGGTGCGATGGATGTCATTTTGGCTAGTGTCGAGCAGATAAGAGTGGTTGTTACAAGTGTGGTACTCTAAATCATTTTATGCGAGAGAGTCTAGAAATGGTTAAAAAGGAAGAATTACAGAGTGCTAGGTCCGGGAATGTTCCAGTTCGAGGTAGACCACAGAGAAACCCAGGAACAGGGGCAAGTAGTAGAGGTGTGTCTAGAAATTCAGCAGTGAGACCAGATGTTAGAACACCTGCAAGGACCTATGCCATCCATGCTCGTGAAGAGGCATCCTCCCCTGACGTAATTACGGGTACATTTTCTCGTCATGATGTTAATGTTATTGCTTTGATTGATCTGGGTTCGACCCATTCCTATGTTTGCATGAAGTTGATGCCTAGTATGAACATGTCCATAGAGTCTACGGGATTTGTGATTAAAGTATCGAACCCATTGGGTCAGCATGTATTAGTAGACAAAGTATGTAAAAATTTCCCTTTAATGATTAGAGGTTACTGTTTTCCAACTGATCTTATGCTATTGCCATTTGATGAGTTTCATGTGATTCTTGGTATGGATTGGTTGATTGTGCATGATGTGATAGTGAATTGTGGAAAGAAATTCACTGAGTTGAAATGTGAAAATGGTGAAATTTTTCGGGTTAATTCAGATGAGTCAGATAGTTCAATTGTTATGATTTCTGTTATGTCTGCTCAGAAATGCTTGAGGAAAGGAGATGAAGCTTATCTTGCTTTTGTGTTGAATACTAAAGATCCAGAGTTGAAAATTGAATCAGTGCCTGTGGTATGTGAGTTTCCTGATATGTTTCTGGAAGAACTACCAGGTTTGCCTCCTATTAGAGAAGTTGAGTTTGGTATTGAGTTGGTTTCGAGTACAACACCCATTTCTATTATTCCTTATAGAATGGCTCCAATGGAATTGAATGAATTGAAAGTTCAGTTGCAGGACTTAACAGATAAAGGCTTTACAAGACCTAGTTGCTCACCATGGGGTGCACCAGTACTTTTTGTGAAAAAGAAAGATGGTTCGATGAGATTGTTCATGGATTATCAACAGCTTAACAAGGTAACTATTAAGAACAAGTATCCACTGCCTAGAATTGAAGATTTGTTTGATCAACTGAAGGGAGCTACTATGTTTTCCGAGATAGATTTAAGATCCAAATATTATCAGTTGCGAGTTAAAGAGTCAGATGTTTTGAAGACTACTTTTTAGACTAGGTATGGCTATTATGAGTTCCTTGTGATGCCATTTGTCTTAACTAATGCTCCTGCCATTGTCATGGACTTAATGAATCGAATTTTCAGACCTTACTTGGATAAATTTGTAGTTGTGTTCATTGATGATATCTTGATTTATTCTCATGATAAGACTGAGCATTCAGAGCATTTGGGAACAATTTTACAAACTTTAAGAGATAATCAGCTTTATGCCAAGTTTAGCAAAAGTGAGTTCTAGTTACGAGAAGTCAGTTTTCTTGGACATATAGTCTCAGGTGAAGGTTTTAGAGTTGATCCGAGTAAGATTTCAGCCATTGTTGATTGAAAGCCTCCCAAGAATGTATCAGAGGTCAGAAGTTTTCTTAGTCTAGTCAGTTATTATACACGATTTGTAGAGGGATTTTCCATGATAGCTACCCCATTGACAAGATTGCTACAGAAAGATGTCAAGTTTGAATGGACTAAAAAGTGTCAGCAGAGTTTTGATAAGTTAAAGGCATTGTTGACTAAAGCTCCTATCTTAGTACAACCAGAACCGAGTAAAGAGTTTGTGATTTATAGTGATGCGTCCTTGAATAGACTAGGCTATGTACTTATACAGGAAGGGAAGGTAATTGCTTATGCCTCTAGACAACTAAAGCCGTATGAGAAAAATTATCCGACACATGATTTAGAACTAGCTGCCATTGTATTTGCGTTGAAAATCTGGAGACATCACTTGTATGGTGAGAAATTTCGAATATTTACTGATCATAAAAGTTTGAAATACTTGATGACTCAAAAAGATTTGAACTTGAGGCAAAGAAAATGGCTAGAGTTGATTAAAGATAATGAACTAGTGATCAATTATCACCCGGGTAAGGCAAATGTAGTTGCTGATGCTTTGAGTAGAAAATCTTTATTTGCATTAAGAGCTTTGAACACTAGTTTAACCTTATTAGATGATGGTTTTATCTTACCTGAATTAAGAGCTAAGCCAATGTTTCTTGAAGAAATTTATGAAGTTTAGAAAGATGACAGTGAGTTGCAAGCCAAAAGAGCTCAGTGTGAGTTGGGTATAGAGTCAGATTTTCAAATTAGTTTTGATGGCTGTTTAATGTTAAGAAATCGAATATGTGTACCAAAGAATGATGAGCTTATTCGAAAGATCTTAGAGGAAGCACATAGCAGTTCCTTGTCTATTCATCTAGGTAGTACAAAGATGTATAATGATTTGAAGAAAATGTATTGGTGGGTAGGAATGAAGAGAGATATCTCAAAGTTTGTTTCTAGGTGCTTGATTTGATAGCAGGTAAAAGCCAAACATCAGGTACCTTCAGGTTTATTCCAGCCTATGTTAGTTCGTGAGTGGAAATGGGACTGAGTTGCCATGGATTTTGTGACAGGATTGCATGTTGACACCGAGAAAGAAAGATGCAGTATGGGTTGTAATTGATAAGCTAACGAAGTCAACTCATTTTATTCCAGTTCGTATGGATTATTCACTTGACAAGTTGGCGAAGTTGTATATTTCAGAGATAATCAGACTACATTGAATACCATTATCGATTATCTCAGATAAAAACCCGAGATTCACTTCACAATTTTGGAAGACGTTACAGGAAGCTTTGGGCACAAAGTTGAGTTTTAGTGCAGCTTTCCATCCTTAGACCGATGGTTAGTCAGAGAGAGTTATTTAGATACTTGAAGATATGCTTAGATGTTGTCTTAGAATTTCAAGGTAGTTGGGAAAAATATTTGACGTTGGTAGAGTTTGCCTATAATAATAGTTATCAGTCGAGTTTGAAGATGGCACCTTATAAGGCTTTGTATGGACGTAAATATCGCACACCTTTGCATTGGATAGAACTTAAAGAAAATTAGATTTACGGGGTCGATTTAATTAAAGAAACTGAAGAGAAAGTGAAAGTTATCAGAGATTGCTTGAAAGCAGTTTCAGATAGACAGAAGTCTAATGCAGATTTGAAAAGAAAGGAGATTGAGTATCAAGTTGGTGACAAAGTGTTCTTGAAAGTATCCCCGTGGAAGAAAGTCTTTAGATTTGGCAAGAAAGGCAAACTAAGTCTGCATTTTATTGGACCGTTTGAGGTGACTGAAAGAGTTGGGCCATTAGCATATCAGTTAGCTTTGCCGATAGAGTTAGAGAAGATTCATAATGTGTTCCATGTGTCCATGTTACGTCATTACCGTTTTGATCTGTCATTTGTCATTTCATAGACAAAGGTTGAGATTCAGCCAGATATGACTTACAGTGAAGAATCGGTAAAGATTTTAGCTCAAGAGGTCAAGAAACTATGGAACAAAAGTATTGCACTTGTGAAAGTATTATGTGAAGTGTATGTTTAATTATGATATAAGTCTGGTAAGGCTCCATAACCCTTTTTCAACAACAAATACGGGTTAGGGATGTTACATTTTATTGGTATCAAAGCTACGGTTTAGTCGATTCAAGGACTGTAACATCTCGAAATAGGGCCTAAACAGAACAGTGGTTGCGAAACCATGAATCCAAGATAGAAAAGTTTATTCCAATAAATTTTTATGATTTACCTAGTGATTAGATGCATGTGTTAGAATATTGATAGAAAATTTCATGAATTGCATGTTTAATTTGCCTATAAAGCCTAATTGCAAAAGTTGATAAATATGAGTTCTAGATAGGAAAGGATTAAATTGAAGAGCATAATTGAAGTAGATCCTTAAATGGTAATTATACCATTAAGGTTTCGTGGACAAAAATGGACATACATAGGTAGAAATAACCAAAGTTTTAATGAATGACATTTTAGTTATTTGGTAATTAAAAAGATTAAAAAGGGAAAAAGATGGCAACATGTTATCATCTTCTTCATTAGGCAAAATGTCAAGGGTTCTCCATAGTTAGGGTTTGTTTCAAGCTTCCAAGCTCCATAGTAAGTGATTCCAAGCCCCGTTTTTAAGGTTCTTTACGTTTTTGGAGTCCTGGTAACTTGATTTAGCTTATTCTAGCAAAAAATTAACCTAGGGTTCATATTTGGAAAAATACCCATAGGTGAAATGTGTTTATTTTGATGTTTTATGATAGAATATGAGGTTTTAAATTATGTTAAACAACTTGTGCTACTCAGTTTTAAGTAAAAATGAGTAAAATGACATAATCGGTAAAAATACCTAATGTTCATAAGTACATGTTTGAGTGAGAATTTGATGTTGCCATTAAGGGAAAATGATTAGCATGTCCTAAAACATAAGAATTAGGGAAAAAGTTTAATTTCTGAGCTTTGGGGCAAAAGTGTAAATATGCAAAAGATTAGGGGCAAAATCATAATTTTGCCAAAGTTAGAGTTAAGGACTGTTTTGATAAATGTGAATATTAAATAAGCTAAATTTGCTAATTATAGATCAAGAAGAATGGAGTTTGGGGATAGATTGAGGAAAGAAAAAGGTAGAAGATTAAGTTGTCAAGTTGATCGTATTTTGCACCGAGGTCAGTTTACGGTAAATAAATGCAATATTTTGATATTTTATACTAATGTTGTTAATTTCCAGCATATATACATTTATTTTATGAGAATATTTCAAGTTGAATCAAAGATGAGGTAACAGAGAAAAAGTATCAGAAAGCTTGTTTGAACCTTAGGGATGTATGGGATATGGAATGTCGTGACATTTTGGGTTGAGACAGTTGAGGAACATCCCATGAAAGTCCATATCAAATATATGGCTTTGGCAGGACAGGGAACATCCCATGTAGGACCATGCCTAGAGCATGGCATTGGCAGGCTATTATCAGGCTGGAAAACCCAAGTATCCTGAGTATTCCAAACGGTTCATTGGGCTAATATACAGGCTATGTTACAAGAAAATTCAAGTAAATGAGTGATAAACAGGAAAGTTAAAGAGTAAGTGGAGAAGTAAAATAAAGATTTTGTTAGTTGATGGTATAATATGAGTATATTTTATACTTGGTGAATGTTGTCATTTATTTACATGTAAACTTACTAAGCATTGTAGCTTATTCCTTTTCCTTTCTCTTTTATAGTGTAGCCAAGCCAATTCGCGGATCGCAAGGACGACAGAGTTTGTCTCACACTATCAAAGGCTATCTCGATATTTTGTAATTTAAAATGTTTTGAGTTATGGCATGTATAGGGACTTGGTCATTTTGTGTGTATGTCCTTATGATACTATTAAAGAATGGCATGTGAATTCTTGATAGTGATAAGCTATTGAATGGCTAATTAAGAGCATGATTTGATGTTATGTATGCCTAAATGATAGTTTATGCAAAGAAATTATGGAAGAGTAAACGTTGGCCATGAAATAGTTTTGGAACAGCAGTAGTGATGTGAATTTGTAAAATCCCTAAAAATCGTAGAAATGGAATTAAATGATGAATGAGATGTAGAATTAAAGCTTATTGAGTCTATTTTCATAGGAAAGAAATAGAGCAATAAAGGAAGTCTATATTCTTAGATATTTAAATTCTTGTGCGACTGGTTTAGAGGGATTTTTTGATCCCCTGTTCTGATTTTAAAAATTCACTAAAAATTTTACAAAAAGAATTATGAGTCATAATTTATATTTATAGATTCCTTAGTGAGATATTTTCATTAGAAACAAGTGGAAACACTAAATGAAAACTATACTATGAGATAATTGATTTTTAGTGAAGAGAGGTCAGGTCTACTGCGCTACAAAATAAGGGAACATTTAACGATTAAACTGTACGAATTGGCCACACCAAAAATTCTGGAAAAATTATGGTAAGAAAACATATGAGTCTAGTTTCATGGAAAATTTTCAAATTTAAATTTTGAGTTTCATAACTAGAGTTATAATTAATTTAGTGACTATTACACAGGTGGACTATTTTATTATGAACAGTGAAATAAATTGTTTTAATTTGTGTAAGTAATTGGAAAATTTTTAAATGTTCCCGGTTTGGTCCCGAACCGTTTCAATTGCATGTTTAGGGCCTCGAGGGCCCATTTTAGGGATATATTGGATGAATGTTCAGACGAATCTGAACATGCCGAGCATTTGAGGATTGTATTGCAAATTCTATGAGATAAGTAACTATTTGCTAAATTCAAAAAGTGCGAGTTTTGGCTCCGAGAAGTTGGATTTTTGGGCCACATTGTTTCAACGGAAGGCATAAAAGTTGACCTAGTAAAATTTTAGCAATTATTGACTAGAAACCAGTAAGAAATGTATCTGAGGTCAAAAGTTTTCTAAGATTAGCTGGTTATTACCGAAGATTTATTAAAGGGTTCTCAATGATTGCCACACCGATGACTATATTGTTACAGAAAGATGTGAAGTTTGAGTGGTCTAAAAAATGTCAACAAAGTTTCACTCAGTTGAAAGCACTGTTAACTGAAGCACCAGTTTAAATACAGCCTGAGTTAGGTAAAGAGTTTGTGATATTTAGTGATGCATCATTAAACGGTTTGGGATGTGTTCTAATGCAAGAAGGCAAAGTGATAGCTTATGCTTCCAGACAATTAAAGCACATGAAAAGAATTATCTACCACACGATTTAAAGTTAGCTGCTATTGTTTTCGCATTGGAAATTTGGCGATACTATCTGTTTGGTGAAAAATGCCACATATTTACCGATCACAAGAGTTAGTGATAGATTATCATCCGGGGAAAGTGAACGTAGTCGCAGGCACTCTAAGCAAAAAATATTTATTTGCTTTACGGGAATGAATACACAGTTGACATTATCTGGTGATGGATTGATCTTAGCTAAGTTAAAAGCTAAACCGATGTTTATTTAACAAATCTGTGAAGCTTAGAAATGTGACAGTGAATTGCAAACTAAAAGAGCTCATTGTGAGTCGACTCTTAATTTAGAGTTTCAGATTGGAAATGATGATTGTTTGATGTTCTGAGGTTTACGTTGCGATTCTAGAAGAAATTACAAGAAGCTTTGGGAACGCGGATGGACTTTACTACTACTTTTCATCCATAAACCAATGGTCAATCTAAAAGAATAATACAACTTCTTGAAGATATGCTTCGTGAAAATATCTGCCATTGGTTGAACTTGCGTATAACAACATTTTTCAATCAAGTATAAAGATGGCACCGTATGAAGCTTTATATGGTTGTAAATGCTGGACTCCGTTATACTAGACTGAGCTTGGTGAGAAAAAGATTTACAAGGTTGATTTAATCAAAGAGACTAAAGAGAAAGTAAAAGTAATTCGCGACAGTTTCAAAGCAGCTTCGGACTGACAGAAATCGTATGTGGATTTGAAATGTAAAGACATTGAATTTCAAGTCGATGACAGAGTATTTCTAAAAGTATCATCATGGAAGAAGATTCTCTGATTCAATCATAAAGGAAAGTTAAGTCCGTGTTTTATTGGTTCGTACGAGATTATCGAGAGAATATGGCTAGTGGCATATCGACTAGCTTTATCGTCAGAATTAGAAAAGATCCACAATGTATTTCATGTGTCGATGTTACGATGGTATCGATCAGATCCGTCACACGTAATTTCTCCAACAGACATTGAAATTTAGTCTAATATGACGTAAAATGAAGAACCGATCAGAATTCTGGCTACAGAGTTTAAAGAGTTAAGAAATAAAAGCATAGCTTTAGTAAAGGTTCTATGGCAATGGCATGGCATCAAAAAAGCTACGTGGCAACCAGAGGAAGCTATGAGAAAATAGTACCCTATTCTATTCACTGGTAAGATTTTTAAGGACGAAAATCCCTAAGAGGGGGAGAGTTGTAACAACCCGTTTTTAGTCAAATCAAAACGGTGGTTTCAAAACCACAAATTTGAGGTCTAAATAATTACTTTATTATTATTTTAATATTCACAGCATGCTAGTATGATTGTGTGGAGAAAATTTCGCTAAGAAATTTTATCGTTTGAATGCTCAATTCGATAAAAAGGACTAAATTGAAAAAGATACAGAATTAGAGTTCTATAGGTTAAAGGCACTAAATGGCTTTAGAATGTAAATGTATGAGTAGTTGGATGGTAATTAGACCATTTGAAATATGAGTGGACATTTATGTGCATGGGTAAGTGAATTTTTAATGTTTTTTAATAATGTTAATTAAGTAATTTAGTAAATAAACTAATAAAAACAAAAGAAAAAAAATATCATCTTTCTTAATGGATGATACCACCGAATTTTTGAAGGAGAAAACTTCCATAAAAGCTTAATTATTCGGCCTTCAGTCCTAGCCTTACATGTGAGTATATTTCGTCCCCTTTTTAATGATTTCTATGTTTTTGAGATCGTTGCAACTTAGTCTAGGTAGCCTAGGGACTATTTGTAACACCCCTTACCCGAATCCGACATTGGGACAAGGTACGAGGTGTTACCATACTTGAACATGCTTGAATAAGCCAAAATCGAGCCTTACATTTCACTCTAATTTTAAAATTTTTCAAATGAAGTCTTAATACCTTCGTTAAGAGCGTACGAGGTCCAAAACACACATTAGAAGTGGTTTGGAACTAATTTGGAAACACTAGAACTCTTTAAAAAATTCTGCTTGAAACTGGGCCACACCCGTGTGAGGTGGGACAGGCCCATGTGGGCTGGCCGTGTGGTCACACACGCCCATGTCCCTCGCCTGCGTTGACTTTATTTCTTATTTCTAACCTACAGGTTTGGACATGGTTTGGGCACACGCCTGTGTCTGTGACCCATGTCCATCACACAGCCTTGACACGCCCATGTCTATAACCCGTGGAGCACTCTGACTTAAACACTATAAACTTCAGGGTTTCACACGGCCAAGGCACACTCTTGTGTGCTTAGCTCATGTGCAATTCTGACTTAACTACTTAAGATGTAGGGGACACAAGATTTACTAACATGCCCATGAAGGCTGACTGTGTGTCACACATGGCCTAAGCACACGCCCGTGTGCCCATCCATATGGACAATTATAGGCTATTTTCCAAGCCTTTTTACCACCCTGAAACACATCCAACTCATACCAGCTTCAAACTCACAAATCAAGGTATAACACATATTAAAAAACATTCATAATTGAGGCACTCACATGCCACCATTCATGTCATGAAATTTCATCCTCATTGCATAAAATATAACTTAATCAACATAGGCCCATTCACAAGGCTATTAAAATGCCACATGAGTAATATTATTAGCCAATACTGTAACACCCTATACCCCTGTCCGTCGCCGGAATAGGGTATTAAGGTATTACATAACTAAATATGGCTTACTAGAGGTTCATAAATACCAACTAGACTTAGATTCTTTAAAGTTTTATAACTGAATATTTATAGATCACTTGCAAGAAGGTTCGGTCAGTACATCATATCTCATTAAAAGCATTTTATAAGCATGCTAGCATATTTCTACCATGTGGCTACTAACAATTTGGCCAAATCAAACTTTTCAATAACCAAACACCATATTAGAAACTCAATGCATATTAGGTACTAACTAAATATCATGCCACAACATTGAACCATATGAGTATCATCCAAACATATAACCAACTCGAAGACTAAGCAAGCCATTTTCGCATGGCTAGAATAATTACAACTCAAAATGTGATTTGGTTCAACAAAAAGGAGATTAGCCTATACATGCCATTGATTCAAAATAACTATCAAATGTACCAAAATAACGGCGATAGTGTAGGTGATTAAGGCTTCAATCCCCGAGTCCGTAGCTTCCAAAATGAGATCTATAAAACAGAGGAAACAAAATAAACGGAGTAAGCATTACAATGCTTAGTAAGTTTTAAGCAATGACAACAGATAAAATATCAAATTATAACATAGTTGTTCGTATTTTTGTTGCCCTTTTCTTTTAAGTAAGTCACCCTTTAACCAAACATACACATTCACATCATATACGAAAGTAGATAGCTTTCACTTATAGTAAACTCATGTAAACATACTCATGTCACAAAATTTCACATAACACTTCGCATTGACCAATTGTACTTTGACCATATTAATAGTCTCATTTCATGCACACATATGTAATCGCACAATGACCTTAATATTTGGTCCAAAAACCAGTTTGCATATAAGCTTAGGGTACATACCTGTATAACTTAACACTTTAAGCACATTCATTAGCAATCGTTACCATGAAGACTTTTAGTCTTAGACTTTACTCGCATCATCATCGAGACCTTTAGCTCGGGTAAAATCTCTATACATAGCCATCGGGTCTCTACCCCGGATATAATCTCCGCATATAGCCTTCGGGTTTTAACCCGGACATCATCTCTGCATATAGCCTTCGAGTCTTAACCCGGATATAGTCTCCACATATAGTCATCGGGACTTTAACCCCGGATTCACATTACAGAGTCTCATACATATGTATTCACATGTTGTCACATTTCACATTGCAAGATCACATTTGAAATTCAAGCCCATTCATTCACATATAGACTTATAACATGCTCAATGACTTTGCGTAGTGAACCTCATTCAATTCTAGTACATATATTCTTCATTTACTAAACTTTTAGCTCAATAAGCAAGCACATGCATAACATAAGTCCCCGGTCTCTTTCTTTGTTTAATTCTCCAATAGCCATTCGGCCACATAACAACATGTAATAGGTTTCATTCTCAATAACTTTACTACGGTAAGGACAATGGGACGTCATTCGTTTATCATACAAGTATATCATGGCATTTAAAATTAAGTACCAAATTCAATCACTCAAAACTTACCTAGAACTTTCCCGAGTAATTATGAGTTGGCTATTCGACCACTTTAGCCTTCCCTTTATCCGAACTTGTCCCTCTATGCTCTTGAGCTAAATGAAATATTTAATTTTATTAATCCTTATTCAAACATCTCAATTAATCATTTTCACTTATAGTCAAATAATAAATGCATATACTTCTCATAGCAAACACATATACATTCGGCCATTTCACACACATATCACAAGTCACAAAAAGCTGATTTTCTGAGCAACATTCAATAAATTACTCATAACTAGAGCTACGAAACTCCAAATGAAGTGCCGTTAATTTTTCCTGAAAAACACTCATATATCTTCTATCCATAAAATTTTCAGAATTTTTTGTTTGGCCAATCAATACCAGAATTTTCTTAAAGTTTCCCCTATTTCACTGTTTGACTAGACTGACCACTCTATACTACGAATCGAATTTCTCCTTGTACAGAATTCAAAATATGTCCTTGCCTATTTTATTCGAAACTAGACTCATTAAGGAGTCTAAGCATATAAATTTTGTCTTATAACAATTTTTATACAATTTATAGTGATTTTCTAAAAACAGAACAGGGGATTTTGGAGTCAATCTGACACTGTCTCACACAACTTTAAAAATCTTTTTATCGGCAATTCCATTGCTTGTAAGGTTTCTTTTATACGAAACTACACTCATTAAGCTCTAATTACACTATTTATTCAGCCTCTAATTCATCTCTCACAATTTATGGTGATTTTTCCAAAACACGTTACTGCTGCTGTATCAAGCAGATTTATACAATTTCACTCTTTAAAGTTCTTATTCACATAATTAAAACATAACATTTCCTAAGGCATCATTTAGAGTAGTCATTGGTCTTAACATAAATATACATAATTCATATTCATTTTAATCAATATACTACTCTTAAGACACCAATTATCAAAACAAAAATCAAAGATTTTATGCTCATGGCCGAATAGGTTATTTCTTTAACCATAAAGCTCCCACAAGTGCAAATTGATCAATTAGTCTAACTACCATTTCTAGATGCATACCCATTCAGGCCATTCGGCCATATGTCCAACCATGGACCTTTATTCAAATCCATTTCCTAAACTTTAACTAACATTTTATAGCATTCCATCTCATACATAACACATTCATATAACTTATTCTACTAAACAACTAATATCAAATCTTATTAGCACTACAATTCAAGAGTACTAAGTCCTTAAGACCACATGAAACAGTTGTACATGCATATAAGGTATTTTAGACCACCTAAGCACACTCATGCATAACCAACACCTCATTCAAAAATATAATCGCAACTAAACTCATTCGATTTCCACCTAATTCCATCTATTCAAAGATCGATTTAACCAATTTAGCAAGTACTACAAATGTTGAGCACTACTTCACCATTTAATAACCGAACACAAATTTGTTCATAATGGTTACTCATTTCAAAAGTTTAATAATCTAGATTCACATATATCCATTCCTTATAGTTTCGGCAAAGGCTTGCATGAATAACAACCAAATTCAAGTTTTTGCTAATTACAAGCAATTCCATTTATCACATATAATATATTTTCCCTACTAGCAAAATTTTTTTCTCAACCCTTGGCCAAAATCTCAATTTAAGAATCGGAAAATTTGAAGTAGAAGGCTAGAACACACCAACCGATTCTATCTAACCATGAATCCTCATGAAGAATTATCTATCTAGCTCAAACAACACCAAAGTTCCATTCTTTAACAAAAACATCAGGGGAACATGAATTTTTCTCTACTTTCACTTATATGGCCGAATGCCATTCCTCGACCAAAAATCAAGAATTCAACATGGGCTTGACTAAGGATTGCATATAGCTCCTAAATACACCAAAATCAATAAGAGTTAGCATGAAAATCACCTTGAATTTAAAGGCCTAAGTAGCCGAATGCCTTAGCTTCTCCTTTCTCTAGTTTCGGCCAAGGATGAAGAACAAAAGAATGACCTTGTAATTTTCACCTCAAACATGTTTAATTCATTTATTTTTTTAACTCTTTTTCTTATTTCTTATTTATGACACCATTTCCTTAATATAAACAAATTTATTATTATCATTATTTACTAACATACAAAGCACAAAATGCCAAACAAAATCATCATTACCATCCACTCACATAAAAGGTAAATTTGACATGCAACTCCCTCAATTTGCATGCATGCATTAACTAGTCATCATACATTTGTCTAGCATATTTTCAAAGTTCACTACTAAGTCCTTGTTAGTGAAATTCAAATTTATAACTCTAAATCAACACACCAAACATGTCACACATGAATTAACACATATTATAGGCATCAAAATGAATATTAAATATATTTTATGCCTCGGTTTTGTGGTCCCAAAACCACATTCCGACTAGGGTCGTTTTAAGGCTGTCACAACTCTCCCCCACTTAAGAAATTTTCGTCCCCGAAAATCTTACCTGAAAATAAGTTTGGGTAACGTTCTTTTATCGAATCCTCAAGCTCCCAAGTAGCTTCTTCAACCCCGTGTTTGACCCATAACACCTTCACTAACGAAATCCTCTTATTCCACAATTCTTTAACCTCGCGCGCCAAAATACGAATTGGTTCCTCATCATAACTCATATCAGATCGAATCTTGATGTCAGATGGATTAATCACATGTAATGGGTCGGATCTATATCGTCAGAGCATCGAAACATGAAAAACGTTGTGGATCTTTTCAAGTTCGGGAGGCAAAATCAATCGATATGCTACCGGTCCAATCCGTTCAGATATTTCATATGGTCCGATGAACCTCGGACTCAATTTCCCCTTACGGCCGAATCTGAGCACCTTTTTCCAAGGTGACACTTTAAGGAATACTTTGTCTCCGACCTGATACTCAATATCTTTCCGTTTTAAATCCGCGTATGACTTTTGACTATCTGAAGCTGCTTTAAGACTATCACGAATCACTTTTACCTTCTGCTCGGCATCTCTAATTAAATCAACTCCAAAAATCTTACTTTCACTAAGCTCGGTCCAAAACAACGGTGTACGGCATTTGCGACCGTACAAAGCCTCGTAAGGTGCCATCTTAATGCTCGATTAGAAACTGTTGTTGTAAGCGAATTCAATCAAAGGCAAATACCGTTCCCACGAACCACTAAACTCAAGGACACAACATCTCAACATATCCTCGAGTATTTGAATTACTCGTTCCGATTGACAGTCCGTCTGAGGATGGAACGCGGTACTAAAATGTAGCTTAGTACCCAGAGAATCTTGTAGTTTCTTCCAAAACCGCGATGTAAATCTCAGGTCTCTATCCAATACGATAGAGATAGGGACCCCGTGCAATCTGACGATCTGAGAAACATACAACTCCGCTAACTTATCAAGTGAGTAATCCGCACGCACGGGTATAAAATGAGCAGATTTAGTTAATCGGTCTACGACAACCCAAATCGCATCCTTCTTGCTCGGTGTCAACGGTAGCCCAGATACAAAATCCATCGTGACTTTATCCCATTTCCACTCGGGAATCAAAATCGATTGCAACAAACCCGAAGGCACCTGATGTTTCGCTTTTACTTGTTGGCATATCAGACACTTCGACACAAAATTTGAGATGTCTCGTTTCATACCATGCCACCAATACTGACGTTTCAAATCATTGTACATTTTTGTACTTCCTGGATGAACTGACATTCGGCTATTATGAGCTTCATCTAATATCATCGAAACCAACTCTGAACTTCTCGGAATACATACTCGGCCTCGAAACCTCAAACAATCATTATCATCAACTTGAAACTCAGAATCCACGTTTAAATCGCATTGAGCTCGCTTGGCAATTAAATCGCCATCAGCTTTCTGAGCCTCACAAACTTGTCGTAGAAACACCGGTTTCGCTTTCAATTCCGCTATCATCACACCATCATCAGATACTGATAAATGCACATTCATTGCTCGTAGAGCAACCAATGATTTTCGGCTAAGAGCATCAGCAACTACATTCGCCTTTCCCGGATGATAGTCAATAACAAGCTCATAATCCTTTAACAATTCAAGCCAACGTCTCAAATTCAAATCTCTTTGGGTCATCAAGTATTTGAGGCTTTTATGGTCGGAAAAGACATGACATTTCTCACCAAAAAGGTAGTGACGCCAAATCTTCAAAGCAAACACAATAGTAGCTAATTCGAGATCATGAGTCGGATAGTTTTTCTCATGAGGCTTTAATTGCCTCAAAGCATATGCAACAACTCTGCCCTATTGCATCAAAACACACCCCAAGCCATTCAAAGACGCATCACTATATACTACAAACTCTTTACCGGATTCAGGCTGAACTAAGACTGGGGCCTCCGTCAAAAGGGCTTTCAATTGGTCGAAACTTGTCTGGCACTTTTCAGACCATTCAAATTTAACATCTTTCTGCAATAGCTTCGTCAACGGGGTTGAGATCATCGAGAAATCTTTCACAAACCGTCGGTAGTACCCGGCAAGTCCTAAAAAGCTTCGGACTTCCGAGACATTTTTAGGAGGCTTCCAATCAAGAATAGCAGATATTTTATTCGGATCATCTCGGATACCCGCAGCAGATACAATATGTCCCAGAAAGACAACCTCGCGCAACCAGAACTCACGCTTGCTGAATTTCGCATACAACTGGTTATCACGCAAAATCTGTTGCACAAGTTTTAAATGCTCGTCATGCTCAATCTCATCGCGAGAATAAACCACAATGTCGTCGATAAACACGACCACAAATCGATCTAGGTACTGCTTAAACACTCGATTCATCAGATCCATGAAAACAGCGGGGGCATTAGTCAGCCCAAATGGCATCACTAAAAATTCGTAGTGTCCGTACCTCGTCCTGAAAGCAGTCTTTGGCACGTCTGAGTCTCGAACTCACAACTGATAATAGTCGGATCGCAAGTCAATCTTTGAAAACACTGAGCTCCCTTTAACTATCGAATAAGTCGTCAATACGAGGCAACGGATACTTATTCTTTATAGTCACTTTGTTCAGCTGCCGATAGTCAATACACATTCTCAAAGTCCCGTCTTTCTTTTTCACGAACAAGACTGGTGCACCCCAGGGTGAAAACCTCGGTCTTGCGAAACCTCTGTCAGTCAACTCTTGCAACTGAGATTTCAACTCTTTCAACTCTGTCGGAGCCATACGACACGGAGCAATCGAAATCGGAGTTGTACCCGGAACTAGCTTAATGCCGATCTCAACCTCTCTAACAGGCAGTAATCCCGGTAATTCTTCAGGAAATACGTCCAGATACTCGCAAACCATAGGTACAGTCTCAAGCTTTAGTTCGGATATTTTGCTATCCAAAACATACGCAAGATAAGCCTCGCAACCTTTTTCCATAAACTTTTTAGCCATAACAGAAGATATTACTACTGGTAGCCCGTTTAGATCAGAAGACTCAACCCTAATTATCTCATTATTTGAACATCGCAAATCAATAGTCTTTCGCTTGCAATTCACTACCGCATCATGCACAGTCAACCAATCTATTCTGAGAATAACGTCAAATTCGTCAAATGGCAAAATCATCAAATCGGCCGAAAAACAGGAATTTCGAATCATAAGGGGACATTTCTTACACACTCTATCAACTAAGACACAACGACCCAAGGGATTGGACACTCGAATCACAAACTCAGTAGACTCAATAGGAAGAGTCTTACTAGATGCCAAATTTTCACATACATATGAATGAGTTGAACTGGGGTCAATCAAAGCAATTACATCTGTATCAAAGAGAGTGACAGTACCGGTAATAATATCTGGCGAAGAGGCATCCTCGCGTGCACGTATAGCGTAAGCTCTAGCAGGGGCACGAGTCTCAGATTTTGTCGTGGCATCTGTAAACCTTCTCTGACCACTGCTAGCATTTCTCGAATTTCTAGGTGGTCTACCTCATGCTGAAGTAGTACTCGGTTTCCCACTCTGATTCACATTCTGCTCGGACCATCTGGGGCAATCTCTTATAAAGTGATCAGCCGACCCGCACTTATAACAAGAGCGATCATGAAATCTGCAGCTCCCCGAATGCCATTTTCCATAATACTTGCACTCGGCTCTGTCTCGACGGTCGTTCCCAACACTAGCAGCAGAAGTGGCACGTGTACTCATAGGGGGTCGATCACGGTCTCGTCTAGAAAAATTTGAAGTGGCATTTGGTCTGTCCGACTCACTTCAAAATTTCTTTGAGGATTTTTGAATAGACCTCCTAGAAGATCTCTTACGGAACTCTCTGGCTCCACTATTAGCTTTTCTCTTTTCATTCCTAAGCTCTTCGGCCTTGCAGGCTCGCTCGACAAGAACAACGAACTCTTGAATTTCCAGAATGCCAACCAGTAGTTTGATGTCTTCATTTAATCCGTCCTCGAAGCGTTTACACATAATAGCTTCGGATGCTATGCACTCGCGAGCATATCGGCTAAGCCGTACGAATTCTCTCTCATATTCGGTCACTAACATTCGGCCTTGTTTAAGCTCAAGGAATTCCTTCCATTTCTGATCGATAAATCTTTGGCTGATATACTTTTTACTGAATTCAACTTGGAAAAACTCCCAAGTAATTCGCTCTCTCGGTACAACAGAAACCAATGTGTTCCACCAATAGTAAGCAGAATCACGCAACAGAGACACGGCACATTTCAAGCACTCCTCGGGCGTGCATGACAATTCATCGAACACACGGATTACATTATCGAGCCAAAACTCGGCTTGCTCAGCATCATCATCAACTGTAGCCCGAAATTCTTCAGCCCCATATTTTCTAATTTTATCGACCAGGGGTTTCCTCGGTCTCGCAGGGTCGGTCTCAAGAGGAGCTACAGGGGTCGGAAGTGGGTTATTCGGGGGAGGAGGTTGTGGGACAGCCGGATTAGTTCGTAGGAATTGAGTGAACCAATCATTCATCATTGCATAAAAGTTCTGCCTCATGTCATCATCTCGATGACTGGCATTCGGCTGAGAGTCGATCGGCGCGGTCCTTTGCGCGGGAGCGGCCGCCACACTCTCAATATCCTCCGCTACGACTCGGTCAGGATCGGGATCCATTACTATACGAAAAACACATTTCAAATGTTAGAAATCACCACACTATCGCATTATCACAAAATGGCATGTATAGCTATACTCACACGCGCTACGTTAGTCTAAGAATCGACTAAACCGTAGCTCTGATACCAATAAAAATGTAACACCCTATAGCCCTGTCCGTCGCTGGAATAGGGTATTGACGTATTACATAACTAAATACGGCTTACTAGAGGTTCATAAATACCAACTAGACTTAGATTCTTTAAAGTTCTATAACCGAATATTTATAGATCACTTGCAAGAAGGTTCGGTCAGTACATCATATCTCATTAAAAGTGTTTTATAAGCATGCTAGCATATTTCTACCATGTGGCTACTAACAATTTGGCCAAATCAAACTTTTCAATAACCGAACACCATATTAGAAACTCAATGCATATTGGGTACTAACTAAATATCATGCCACAACATTGAACCATATGAGTATCATCCAAACATATAACCAACTCGAAGACTAAGCAAGCCATTTTCGCATGGCTAGAATAATTACAACTCAAAATGTGATTTGGTTCAACAAAAAGGAGATTAGCCTATACATGCCATTGATTCAAAATAACTATCAAATGTACCAAAATAACGGCGATAGTGTAGGTGATTAAGGCTTCAATCCCCGAGTTCGTAGCTTCCAAAATGAGATCTATAAAACAGAGGAAACAAAATAAACAGAGTAAGTATTACAATGCTTAGTAAGTTTTAAGCAATGACAATACATAAAACATCAAATTATAACATAGTTGTTCGTATTTTTGTTGCCCTCTTCTCTTAAGTAAGTCACCCTTTAACCAAACATACACATTCACATCATATACGAAAGTAGATAGCTTTCACTTATAGTAAACTCATGTAAACATACTCATGTCACAAAATTTCACATAACACTTCGCATTGACCAATTGTACTTTGACCATATTAATAGTCTCATTTCATGCACACATATGTAATCGCACAATGACCTTAATATTTGGTCCAAAAACCAGTTTGCATATAAGCTTAGGGTACATACCTGTATAACTTAACACTTTAAGCGCATTCATTAGCAATCGTTACCATGAAGACTTTTAGTCTTAGACTTTACTCGCATCATCATCGAGACCTTTAGCTCGGGTAAAATCTCTATACATAGCCATCAGGTCCCTACCCCGGATATAATCTCCGCATATAGCCTTCGGGTCTTAACCCAGACATAGTCTCCACATATAGTCATCGGGACTTTAACCCCGAATTCACATTACAGAGTCTCATACATATGTATTCACATGTTGTCACATTTCACATTGTAAGATCACATTTGAAATTCAAGCCCATTCATTCACATATAGACTTATAACATGCTCAATGACTTTGCGTAGTGAACCTCATTCAATTCTAGTACATATATTCTTCATTTACTAAACTTTTAGCTCAATAAGCAAGCACATGCATAACATAAGTCCCCGGTCTCTTTCTTTGTTTAATTCTCCAATAGCCATTCGGCCACATAACAACATGTAATAGGTTTCATTCTCAATAACTTTACTACGGTAAGGACAATGGGACGTCATTCGTTTATCATACAAGTATATCATGGCATTTAAAATTAAGTATCAAATTCAATCACTCAAAACTTACCTTGAACTTTCCCGAGTAATTATGAGTTGGCTATTCGACCACTTTAGCCTTCCCTTTATCCGAACTTGTCCCTCTATGCTCTTGAGCTAAATGAAATATTTAATTTTATTAATCCTTATTCAAACATCTCAATTAATCATTTTCACTTATAGTCAAATAATAAATGCATATACTTCTCATAGCAAACACATATACATTCGGCCATTTCACACACATATCACAAGTCGCAACAAGCTGATTTTCTGAGCAACATTCAATAAATTACTCATAAATGGAGCTACAAAACTCCAAACGAAGTGCCGTTAATTTTTCCTGAAAATAAACTCATATATCTTCTATCCATAAAATTTTCAGAATTTTTAGTTTGGCCAATCAATACCAGAATTTTCTTAAAGTTTCCCCTATTTCACTGCTTGACTAGACTGACCACTCTATACTACGAATCAAATTTCTCCTTGTACAGAATTCAAAATATGTCCTTGCCTATTTTATTCGAAACTAGACTCATTAAGGAGTCTAAGCATATAAATTTTGTCTTATAACAATTTTTATACAATTTATAGTGATTTTCTAAAAACAGAACAGGGGATTTCGGAGTCAACCTGACACTGTCTCACACAACTTTAAAAATCTCTTTATTGGAAATTCTATTGCTTGTAAGGTTTCTTTTATAAGAAACTACACTCATTAAGCTCTAATTACACTATTTATTCAGCCTCTAATTCATCTCCCACAATTTATGGTGATTTTTCCAAAACACGTTACTGCTGCTGTATCAAGCAGATTTATACAATTTCACTCTTTAAAGTTCTTATTCACATAATTAAAACATAACATTTCCTAAGGCATCATTTAGAGTAGTCATTGGTCTTAACATAAATATACATAATTCATATTCATTTTAATCAATATACTACTCTTAAGACACCAATTATCAAAACAAAAATCAAAGATTTTATGCTCATGGCCGAGTAGGTTATTTCTTTAACCATAAAGCTCCCACAAGTGAATATTGATCAATTAGTCTAACTACCATTTCTAGATGCATACCCATTCAGGCCATTCGGCCATATGTCCAACCATGGACCTTTATTCAAATCCATTTCCTAAACTTTAACTAACATTTTATAGCATTCCATCTCATACATAACACATTCATGTAACTTATTCTACTAAACAACTAATATCAAATCTTATTAGCACTACAATTCAAGAGTACTAAGTCCTTAAGACCACATGAAACAGTTGTACATGCATATAAGGTATTTTAGACAACCTAAGCACACTCATGCATAACCAACACCTCATTCAAAAATATAATCGCAACTAAACTCATTCAATTTCCACCTAATTCCATCTATTCAAAGATCGATTTAACCAATTTAGCAAGTACTACAAATGTTGAGCACTACTTCACCATTTAATAACCGAACACAAATTTGTTCATAATGGTTACTCATTTCAAAAGTTTAATAATCTAGATTCACATATATCCATTCCTTATAGTTTCGGCAAAGGCTTGCATGAATAACAACCAAATTCAAGTTTTTGCTAATTACAAGCAATTCCATTTATCACATATAATATATTTTCCCTACTAGCAAAATTTTTTTCTCAACCCTTGGCCAAAATCTCAATTTAAGAATCAGAAACTTTGAAGTAGAAGGCTAGAACACACCAACCGATTCTATCTAACCATGAATCCTCATGAAGAATTATCTATCTAGCTCAAACAACACCAAAGTTCCATTCTTTAACAAAAACATCAAGGGAACATGAATTTTTCTCTACTTTCACTCATATGGCCGAATGCCATTCCTCGACCAAAAATCAAGAATTCAACATGGGCTTGACTAAGGATTGCATATAGCTCCTAAATACACCAAAATCAATAAGAGTTAGCATGAAAATCACCTTGAATTTAAAGGCCTAAGTAGCCGAATGCCTTAGCTTCTCCTTTCTCTAGTTTCGGCCAAGGATGAAGAACAAAAGAATGACCTTGTAATTTTCACCTCAAACATGTTTAATTCATTTATTTTATTAACTCTTTTTCTTATTTCTTATTTATGACACCATTTCCTTAATATAAACAAATTTATTATTATCATTATTTACTAACATACAAAGCACAAAATGCCAAACAAAATCATCATTACCATCCACTCACATAAAAAGGTAAATTTGACATGCAACTCCCTCAATTTGCATGCATGCATTAACTAGTCATCACACATTTGTCTAGCATATTTTCAAAGTTCACTACTAAGTCCTTTTTAGTGAAATTCAAATTTATAACTCTAAATCAACACACCAAACATGTCACACATGAATTAACACATATTACAGGCATCAAAATGAATATTAAATATATTTTATGCCTCGGTTTTGTGGTCCCGAAACCACATTCCGGCTAGGGTCGTTTTAAGGCTGTCACAAATACATTTGGCTACACAAAATGACACTTATTGAAATAATCAACATCCTCTACATGTAATACAACAAAAATAATAACTTACTTATACAAAAATGAATGGCTTGATCGTGTGACTTCGAGCTCTGACTTTTACCGATCCCCGAGCTAATTCGGCAAATCTACAATGAAAAGGGAAAGGAAAAGGAGTAAGCATTTACATGCTTAGTAAGTTGCATGAAATAATATAGCAACATAGATTATGTAATATCATTCAATTTGAATATCATAAATTGTCATAAACTCTCTTACTCATTTCCAAAACTTGCTAAATCTCATGAATTTCTCATTCTCATAATTTACTCATTCTCATGGCTTACTCGTTCTCATATCTTATAAACTCGTAGCTTACTCGTGCCTTTCTTGCTGTATTGCTTATAGCACTATACTTTCAAATTTCTCGTAATTTACTCATGCACACCTGTATCACTCATCACAAATCCTTAATCTTCTTCAGTAACTCATTAATTTGCATACTTTTCTCATCAAACTTACTTATAATATCGAAGGATACCTAAATGTCACTCACATGATAGGATGCCAAAACCATATCCTAGGTAAGGTCTTACATGGGATCTCATCTCGATGTCTATGCCATGTCCAGACATGGTCTTACACGAGATCGTAGTTTGATGCTGATGCCATGTCATCGACATGGTCTTATACGAGATCATAATCTGATGCCGATGCCATGTCCCAAACATGGTCTTACACGGGATCACTCTTAGATGCCAACGCCATGTCCAAGACATTGTCTTATAGGGGATCTAAATCCCATCTCTGTACCGATGCCATGTCCCAAACATGGTCTTATACGGGACCCAATGTAGATGCCAATGCCATGTCCTAGACATGGTCTTACATGGGATCTCAATTGGGTGTCGATGCCATGTCCCAAACATGGTCTTATACGGGACCTACATGACTCATGTCATGACTTTGATATCCCTCGTATTACTTAACATTTTAACCGAGATTTCTCATCTATAATCCATCTTTTCTTGATAAAAGTCATGATAAATGATTTCATGGAATTCATATAATCACATAGAATATCATCATCATAAATTTAAATAATGCATGGGGCCAAATTATTACATACAACTTACCTCGGGTCCAAAACGAGGGCAATTGTTCGATTTAGTCCACTATCTTGCTTTTTTTCTGGTTTCGGTCCAAGCTTCATGGTTCTTAATCTAAAATGAAAAATTAAGCTAATTTATTACACACATTGGCTTAACAGCCCATAATTTACACTTTGGCAAAATTTATAATTTTTCCCCTAAACTTTTGCATATTTGCAAAATGGTCCCTAGGCTCGTATAATGAAATGTACTTATTTCCTAGGCTACCCAAGCTTAGTTGAACCTTTCATGTGCTTATAGCAGCCCACATTTCTCATTAATTTGTACATTTACTACTCATTTTACTAACTTAGAGAAAGATGTTTATTACACTTTAAACTTCCATTTTCTACCACTAGGCATCGATTTACTTGCATGTCATGCATGGGTAAAATTTTGAATGTGAACCCTAGCTCAAATTAGTGGTAGAAATAGCTTGCTCATGTTGCAAAGATTTAAAAAATACGAAGAAAATTAAAAACGGGACCAAATTGCACTTACTTGAAGATTGAAAAGTTGAAATAAAACAATAGCTATGGAGCTTCAAAATTTTGGCACCCCTTGGAGAAGTTGGACAAGATTTTTGCTTTCTTTTTCCCTTTTTATTACTTAACTTTACCAAATGACCAAAATGCCCTTATGGCCTTTCTTTGATATTTTTCCCTTCCATGGGCATTTTTGTCCATCATTCCAAAAATTGGTCTAATTGCTAAATGAGGACTCGTAATAATTCTTCAAATGCTAATTCATCCTTAAAGCTTCTAGAAACTTAATTTTGTAAGTTTTACAATTTAGTCCTAAAGGACAAATTAATCACTAATTTATAAAATTTCCTTCATAAAATTTTCTCACTCTCATGCAAGTATACCATAAACTTAATAATGATCATGAAATATGTTTTTCTACTTCAGAATTGTGGTCTCGAAACCACTATTCCGGCTAGGCCCTAGCTCAGGCTGGTACAATTCTCCCTCTTAGGGATTTTCGTCACTAAAAATCTTACCAGTGAATAAGTTGGGATATTGGTTCCTCATGTTTTTCTCAAGCTCCCATGTTGCCTCTTCTACCCTATGTCTTTGCCTTAGTACGTTCACAAGGGCTATACTTTTATTTCTCAACTTTTTAACTTCTTGAGCCAAAATCTTAACCGGTTCTTCACAATAAGTCATGTCCGGTTGAATCTCAATCTCTGTCAGGGTAATCACGTGTAAAGGGTCTGATCGGTTGCATCGTAGCATGGACACATGGAATACACATGAATCTTTTCCAATTTGGATGGTAATGCTAGCCAATAAGCTAGTGGTCCTATCCTCTCAATAAACTCGTATGGTCTGATGAACCACACACTTAACTTGCCCTTTCGGCCAAATCTAAGAACTTTTCTCCACGAAGATACTTTCAAGAACACTTTATCCCAGAGTTGGAAAACTATTTCCTTCCTTTTTAAATTGGCATATGACTTTTGTCTACCGGAAGCAGCTTTCAAGCAATCTCAAATCACTTTTACTTTCTCCTCTGTTTCCTTGACTAGATCAACCCCGTGAATCTGTTTCTCCTTAAGCTCAGTCCAATATAAAGGCATTCGACATTTACGCCCATACAATGCCTCATAAGGCGCCATTCTCAAGCTCGACTGAAAACTGTTGTTGTAGGCAAATTACGCCAACGGTAAGTACTTTTCCCAACTACCCTGAAATTCCAATACACATCATCTGAGCATATCTTCAAGCACTTGTATTACTCTTTCTGATTGACAGTCGATCTGTGGGTGGAAAGCTGTACTAAAGATTAGCTTTGTACCCAAAGCTTCTTATAGCTTCTTCCAAAACTATCACGTGAATCTCGGATCTCTATCGAAAATGGTCGATAACGGTACTCCGTGTAGTCTCACAATCTCTGAAATATACAAGTCAGCCAAATTATCATGTGAATAATCGATGTATACAGGTATAAAATGGGCTGACTTTGGAAGCTTATCAATCACAACCCAAATAGCATCGGGGTCGTCGGGAAACCCGTCATGAATCTATAGTAACACGATCCCATTTCCACTTGGGAACCATGATAGGCTGTAATAAGCCTGGGGGTACTTGATGTTCTGCTTTTACTTATTGACAAATCAATCATCTCAAAACATACTCAGAGATATCTCTTTTTATATTTGACCACCAATACCATTTCTTCAAATTATTGTACTAGCTTTGATACCACTAAATGTAACACCCCTTACCCGAGTCCGACGCCAGGATGGGGTACGAGGCGTTACCTTATTGAATCATACTAAATCTCAAAACCTCGTGCTACAAAATTTCTTTTCTTTTTAAAACTTTTCATGCATTCTCTTACTATCCTCTTTATAGGCATATGAGGCCCAGAATGTATATCAGGGACGTTCCAGGACTTATCTGAGAACTCTCGGGCACTTAGAAAATTTATACCTAAAACAGGGCCACACGCCCGTGTGGGAGGGGACACGCCCGTATGGGCAGGCCGTGTGATCTCACATGCCCATGTCCCTAGCCCATGTCGAATTTACTTTTATTTTCAACCTAAAGGGGTTTTGACACGGCTTGGCAACACACCCGTGCCTATGGCCCGTTCTCTCACACGGCCTAGACACGCCCGTGCCAATAACCCGTGGAATATCCTGACTTTGAATACTGTAACTATCAGAGGTGCACACGGCCAAGGCACACGTCTGTGTGCTCAAACCATGTTCTATATTGACTTAATCAAATTAGATGCAGGGGACACATGGCCTATTAACACAATTTCGATGTTAACCGTGTGTCACACACGGTCTAGGCACATGCCAATGTGCCCAACCGTATAGACAATAATAGGCTATTTTCCAAGCCCTGTGCCACCCTGAAACAAGACCAACACAAAGCCAATTCTATAGCACTCATCAAGCATAATATACTCTCTAATTACTAACAACTAAGGCATTTAATTACCACCATGCATATCATTCTCATCCATCATTATTCTACTTAAACATGTAGTGTTGCACATTCATGAACTTCATCTTCATTGTATAAAATATAAATTTGGCAATATTGGGCCATTTCCAAAGGCCATTACAACACTACTTGAGTAATATTAAAGCCAACACCTATGGTGACACAAAATGACACTTAAGAAAATGATCAAACTTCCTATAATGCCATACATCAAAATAACTGACTTTACTATACCAAAAAGAATGGATTGGTAGTGTGACTTCAAGCTCTGACTTTATTGATCCTCGAGCTGGTTAGGGAAATCTACATGGAAGAGAGAAAGGAAAGGAGTAAGCACATAAAATGCTTAGTAAGTTGCATGCATAAGATAGCAACAAAATCATGAATCATCACTCAAATAAGTTATATGAATTTCATATAGTTTCTCACTTATCCTCATGACTTACTGAATCATATACTTACTTATGCTTTTCATGTTGTATTTCTCATAACAATGTACTTTCAATTTCTCATACTTACTCGTGTATACCTACAACACTCAACATGAAACATTAGCCTTTCTCTTAAAACTTATCAACTTAAATACTTTTGCATGTAAGATTCTTTTAAAATACCGAAGGATACCCGTAAGTCAATCTCATGAAAATATGCCAATGCCATGTCCTAGACATGGTCTTAAATGGGATCACACATTGATGTCAATGCCATGTCCCAGACATGGTCTTACACGAGATGGTATTCTGATGCCGATGCCAAGTCCCAGACATGGTCTTACACAAGATCTCATATTGGATGCCCATGCCATGTCCCAAACATTGTCTTACAGGGAATTCTCGTTTTGGATGCCCATACTATGTCCCAAACATGGTCTTACAGGGGATCACATCTCAATGCCAATGCCATGTCCCAGACATTGTCTTACATGGGATCTCAGTTCGGTGTCGATGCCATGTCCCAAACATGGTCTTATACGGGACCTTCAACCTTCATGACCTGATTACGGTATCCTTCATATCATTTAAGTTTGCATGTAATTTTTCTTTTCATATTTTTATCATTTCTTGGTAGAATTTTACATCAATAAATTTCATGAATTTTATACATTGCCTTAATAAATCATTATCATGTAACTTATACATAATTCATACAAGATCATATCCATGTCTTCATGCAATATCATAATTTCATAGAAAGTTATCATAATGAATTTACATAACATACAAGCTAAATTATCACATACAACTTACCTCGAGTCCAAAATGTGGGCGAATGCTCTGTTTAGTCCACAACTTTACTTTTTCCCCAGGTTCGGTTTAGGCCTCGTGTTTCTTAATCTAAAATGACAAGTTTAATTTATTTAGCACCCACATCGACTGAATAGCTCATAATTGACACTTTGGCAAAATTTATAATTTTGCCCCTAAACTTTTACATATGTACAAAATAGTCCGTAGGCTCGTATAATGAAATGTGTTTATTCTCTTGGCTACATAAGCCTAGTCAACACTTAATAATGTCCATACAAGCCTACATTGCTCATAATTTTACACTTTTACTACACATTTTACCAACATTGCAATTTGGTCCCTATTAGGGACCTTCATGAAAAATCACCTAGAGAAAGGTGTTTACTACACTTTAATCTTTCATTTTCTACCATAGGCATCAAATTACTTGCATGTCATACATGAGTATATTTTTGAATATAAGCCCTGGCTCAAATTACTGGTGGAAATAGCTAGATTAGACTACGAAGATTTCAAAAATACGAAGAACATGAAAACAGGGCCTGGAGTCACTTGGTTGGAGCTTGAAAATGAAAGAAACCATAGTTATGGAGTTCTTAGAGAATTCGACAATTGCGTGGCGAAGATGAGTCAATTTTTGACTTATGTTCCCTTTTATTTCATTAATTAACCAAATCACCAAAATGCCCTTATGTCCTTCTTTGATATTTTTCCCTTCCATTGGCACTTTTGTCCATCATGCTAAAAATTGGTCTAATTCCAAATAAGGACTTCTAATAATTTCTCTTATGCTATTTCATACTTAAACCTTCTAGAAACTCATAATTTGCATCTTTTGCAATTTAGCCCTAAAGGACAAATTAAACGCTAACTCATAAAATTTCCTTCATGAAATTTTCTCTGTAACACCCTTACCTAAGACCGCTGCCGGAGTCGAGCGCGAGGCATTACCGGACTTAACTTACTCAACCTGGTCATAAAATTTGCTTTTAAAATTAATTTATTTTCATTCATTCAATATGTCCCTAAAAAGGGTCATCAAGACCCTAAATCGTACAATTGAAATGATTCGGGACCAACTAGGATTAATGAAAATTTCCCGATTACTTAAATGGAACAAAACATATCATTTCCCTGTTCCATAATAAAGCTGTCCAACTGCGTCACTATCGCTAAAAAAATCATAACTCGAGTTTCGCAATCCGAAATTTAATTCCATAAATTTTCTCTGAAACTAGACTCATATATTTTCTTACTAATTTTTTTCTAGAATTTTTGACTTAGCCAATTTGTACATTTTATTATTTAAATTTTCCCCTGTTTCACTGCTCAACTGCCCTAACCTCTGTTCACTATGAAATAGATTTCTCTCAGTACCAAATTCAAATAACAATGCCGCTTCTTTTATTACAAACTAGACTCAATAGGAATCAGGAATATAAACTATAACTTCTAATTATTTATGTAAAGTTTATGGTGAATTTTTAAAATCAGAATAGGGGATCGCAAAATCAATCTGGAGCAGTCTCACTCAAATTCTTATAACTCATTATTTACAACTCCTTTTCTTCCCCTGTTTCCTTCACATGGAAATAGACTCATTAAGCTTTAATTCTATATCTCACTCACCATCTAATTCCATGTCTACTATTTTTTTAGTAATTTTTCAAATTCACGTCACTGCTACTATCTAATACTGTTTTAATGCTAACTTTACTTTTTCATGATTTTCATGTATTCACTTTCATTTAGGCATACATAACATTAAAACATATTATTAATTAGCTATTTCAATATCTAATCCTTATCAAATATTTACCTGCCATACATTGGCCATATCATAATTGACACTTACTAAATATTAAGTCCCTATACATGCCATAAACTAGGACATTTGTAAATGAAGATACCCATTTGGTAACTTTGTAGTCGATAGTGTGAAGCGATCTCCGATGACCTCTAACCCGAGCTTGCTTTTAAGTACTTTGAAATATGGGAAAGGAAAAGAAGTAAGCTTATAAAGCTTAGTAAGTTCACATGTAAAATAATAAGCAGTAACAATAAATTTAGCTTACTACTAAGCTGTTTCAGCTTGCATAAATACTATTAAATTCTTACTTTCCCAACTTACTTATCTGTGGCATTACCAAAGGCTCTATATACTATAGGCTCATCACTTACTAATTTCCCTTGCATGCCTACATCATCTCACTGATCATAGTCATATTCCTTCCTGATATTAAGATATTTCAACTTATATCATTCTCGTGGTGTAAACTGAAAACTCATAAACATAAATTACCTTCCCTTTGTTGAAAGTTTCCTCAACTAATAACTATGGTGTTCTAACGAACTCACTTGCACCTGTTTATCATTTCTTTACCTGAACCTTCCTGTAATTTAACATGTACATTAGCCCGTTGAACCACTTGGAATACTAAGGATACTCGAGTTTTCCTGCATGATAATAGCCTGCCAATGTTACGTTCTTGACATGGACTTACATGAGATATTCCTGTCTTTCCAAAGCCATATGTCTGGTATGGACTTACATGGATTATTCGTATCTTTCCAAAGCCATATGTCTGATATGGACTTACATGGATTATTCCTGTCTTGTCTGATAACCCTAAATGTCATGACATTTGTATCCCAAACATTCCTAAGGTTCAAACGGGGCTTTCTGATACTTTTTATCTATCAACTCCTCTTCGATTCAACTTATCCCCTTCAAACTATGTTTTTCTATACTTTCTCAACATTATGCAAGGCCATATTTCAGATATGGGCTTACATGTAACCTTTTATAATTTATCTTTTCAATATCGACTTATTATCGAACAATAATTACTATATCTGAAATTCACTACTAAAATATTTATAACTAAAATACCAATTTAACATCCAAATATGCATAATTAATTTCTTATTAAACATATGAACTTACCTCGATGCCAAAACGACCATTTTACCCACTTTCCTGATTTTTTATTTTTCTCCCATTTTAGGTCCAAATCTCATTTTCCGGTATCTAAAACATCATATTTCACTTATTTAATTAATGTACTATTCAAAACAGTCCCTAACTTAAACTTTAGCAAAATTACAATTTTGCCCCTAAACTTTTGCATATTTACACTTTTGCCCCAAGGCTCGGAAGTTAAACTTTATCCCAAATTCTTATGTTTAGGACATGCTGATCATTTATTTACCAACATCAACCTCAAATTCCCACTATAACAAGTACTTATGAACAATAGGTATTTTTACCGATTAAGCCTTTTTACTCGTTTTTACTTAAAACCAAGTAGCACTTGTCTAGCATAATTTAAAACCTCATATTCTATCATAAAACATCAAAATAAACACTTTTCACCTATGGGTATTTTTCCAAATATGTACCCTAGCCTAAATTATGGCTAGAATAAGCTTTATTGAGCTACCGGGATTCCAAAAACGTAAAGAACATTAAAAATGGGACTAGAACGGACTTACTATTGGGCTTGGAAAGCTTAGAAACCCTAACCATGGCTTCCCCATGCTATATTTAGCCTCCACGAAGAAGATGGACCAATTTTAGCTTTATTTTCCCTTTTTAATTCTTTTAGTTACCAAATGACAAAAATGCCCTTAAAGGCTTTTCTTTCAAAATTTTCCTATTCATGCCCATTTTTGTCCACCAAATTATCCAATGGTCTAATTACTAAATAAGGACCTCCACTTTAATAACTCATTTCAATTAAATCCCCTTTAACATCTAGAACTCACATTTTACAATTTTTACAATTTAGTCCTAATTATCAAATTAGGCACCTATACATAAATTTTCTTCGCAAAATTTTCACACAATTACTCAATCAATAAATAAACCTTAAAACTAAATCGAAATAATTTTTTTGACCTTGGATTCATGGTTCCGAAACTATCATTCCGTTTAGGCCCTAAATCAGGTTGTTATAGCAACTTTTACAAATAAGCTCTAATGGACAAATTAAACATGCAATCTATAAAATTTCTTATCGGTAGTCTAACACATGCATCTAGTCAATTGGTAAATCATGATAATTCATCGTAATAAACTTTTCTATCTCAAATTTGTGGATTCGTAACCTCTTTTCCATTTAGGCCCTATTTCGGGATGTTACATTCTCAATACCATGCAAGTATGCCATGAGCTCAAAAGTAATCATGGAATAAAATTTTCTACTTCAGATTTGTGGTCTCGAAACTACTATTCTGACTAAGCCCTAATTTGGGTTGTTACACTCTGTCTTTTAACTGTGCTTCACAAATCTCTTGAATAAACATCACTCGAGCTATCATTTCTGCTAAAATCAAACCATCAGTGGTTAGAGACAATCGTGTGTTCATGGCTTTCAAAGCAAATAGAGACTTTCAACTTAAAGTATCCGCAACAACATTTGCTCTCCCCTGGTGGTAGTCAATAATCAACTCATACTCTTTTAATAACTCGAGCCACCTCATTTGTCATAGATTTAAGTTTTTCTGTGTCATCAAATACTTAAGACTCTTATGATCAGTGAACACTCGGCATTGCTCACCATATAAATAGTGCCTCCATATCTTTAGTGCAAACACTATTACGACCAACTTCAAATTATGAATCGGATAATTCTTTTCGTGAGGTTTCAACTGTCTTGAGGCATAAGCAATCAGCTTGCCTTCTTGTATAAGCATGCAGCCCAATTCGTTTAAAGATGCATCACTGTAAACTACAAACTCCTTTTCAGGTTCAGGTTGCACTAGAATGGGAATTTCAGTCAATAGGTCTTTAATTTCTCGAAACTTTATTGGCACTTATCAGTCCACTCAAATCTAACATCTTTTTGTAAAAGTCTCATCATTGGAGTGGCGATCATGGAAAATACCTTAACAAATCTCCAGTAATAACCGGCCAAACCTAAAAAGCTTATGACCTCTGATACATTTCTCGGTGGCTTCCATTCAACAATTTCTGAGATCTTGCTTGTATCAATTCTGATGCCATCACCTGAAACGATGTGGCTTAAAAATCCAACTTCTTTAAGCCAAAGTTGACTTTTGCTGAACTTGGCATAAAGTTGCTTGTCTCGTAACGTTTGTAAAACTGTCCTCAAGTGCTCCGCATGTTCATCCTCATCACGTGAATACACCAATATGTCATCACTAAAGACTACAATGAATCTATCCAAGTATGGCCAAAAGATATGATTCATTAAATTCATGAATACTGCAGGGGCATTGGTTAAGCCAAATGGCATGACAAGAAACTCGTAGTGACCATACCTCATCCGAAATGCAGTCTTCGTACGTCGGACTCCTTAACTCTTAACTGGTAATACCCAGGCCTCAAGTCTATCTTGGAGAACACTGTGGCTCCTTGCAACTAATTGAATAAGTCATTGATTCTTGGCAAAGGGTACTTGTTCTTTATAGTCACCATGTTAAGTTGCCGATAATCTATGCACAACCTCATAGAACCATCTTTCCTTTTCACGAATAATACGGGAGCACCCCATGGAGAATGACTCGGTCTTGCAAAACCTTTATCTTTTAATTCCTGTAGTTGAGCTTTCAACTCCTTTAGTTCGGTCGGAGCCATTCTATAAGGAGCAATAGAAATAGGTGTGGTGCCGAGAGCCAATTCTATGCCAAACTCTACTAAGGTAATCCGGGTAACTCTTCTGGAAATACATCTTGATACTCACACACTACTGGCACTGATTCTATTTTCAACTCTAACTCCTTCGTATTCATTACAAAAGAAAGGTAAGCTTTATACCCTTTTCTAATACACTTCTGAGCAACCATAGAAGATATCACCAGAGACAAGCTCTCGTATCCATCTAATTCAACTTGAAAAGTTTCACCATTCTCACATTTTAGTTCAATAAATTTCTTACTACAGTTCACTACCACATCATGGGTGGTTAACCAGTCCATGCCAAGAATTACATCAAATTCATCGAATGGTAAAAGCGTAAGATTAGCTGGGAAGCAATGACCTCTAATCATGGAAGGTCAACCTCTACATATTTTGTCTATCAACACACATTTGCCTAGGGGATTGGAGACTTTTATCACGAATTCCATAAATTCTACAGGTATACTCATGCTAGGGACTAGTTTCATGCAAATATAAGAGCGGGTAGATCCTGGGTCTACCAAGGCAATAATAGAAATTTCATGAAGAGAAAATGTACCCGTTATAACATTGGATGATGATGCCTCTTCGCGAGCATGAATGGCATATGTCCTTGCTAGGGCTCTACCCTCGGGTCTCGTAGTCTGTTCCTTTGGTGCCCTTTACTACTTGCTCCTGACCCGAGTTTCTCTAAGGTCTACCTCTGATGGGAACGTTACCCAATCTCACACTCTGATCTCTATCTTTTTTGACCGTTTTAGGGCACTCTCTAATAAAGTGATCTTGAGAGCCACACTTGAAGCAAGCCCTATCATGTGCCCGGCATTCACCGAGGTGGTGCCTACTGCACTAGAGGCACTCAGGTTTACTAGGTCGAGTGTTGCCCACACTCGCAATGGAGGTGGTCTGAGCTGTAGAGGCTGAATATTATTTACTCCTGTCTTTATTCGAAAACTCTGCTAAAGTAGTTGACCGAATAGAGAATTCTTTTGACCTCTTGGAGGAGGATTGGAACGACTTGCTAAATGGTCTCTTTCTTGAGTCACGAGACTCCATTTCTACTTTCCTTTTCTCTTTGGCCAACTCTTTGGTCTTACAGGCTCTATCTACAAGCACTACGAACTCCTTTATCTCTAGTATACCAACAAACATCTTAATGTCTATATTCAATCCATCTTCAAACCTCTTGCACATGATGGCTTCAGTGGAAACACATTCTCGATCGTACTTACTAAGCCTCAAAAACTCGTGCTCATACTATCACGGTCATCTAACCTTGCTTCAACTCTAAAAATTCCTTACGCTTCTAATCAATGAACCAAGGATTGATATACATCTTGTGAAACTTCTTTTGGAAAAATTCCCAGTTAACTTTCTCCTTTGGTACCACTGACACAAGGGTATCAACCACTGATAGGCGAAATCTTGTAGGAGAGATACAACACACTTCATGCACTCTTTCAGCGTCCAAGATAACTCGAATACCCTGATGGTATTCTCTAGCTAAAATTCTTCCCTTTCTGAATCATCGTCTTTAGTAGCCCAAAACTCTTCGGCCCCTTGCTTTCAAATTCTATCAACGGGGGGCTTTTCTCGCCTTATTACCTTTACTAACTGAGGAGTTGTAGGGGTAGATTGACAAAATTGAGGGGGTGGAGCTTGGTATTGAGCGGCCTGGTTCGTTCGAACGAAATCAGTGAACCACTCATTTCTCATTTGAAAGAAGGCCTCTCAGGCCTCTCCCCATGACTTACAGTAGCTGGCCTATTCTTGATTTCGGTTGGCATTATCCCTTCAGTGGGAGCTAGTGTGTTACTTTCCACAGCATCTGCCGTAGCCCATTTAGGATCCATTTGCTATAATAAAGCACATTCATATTGTTAGGAGTCGTTACACTATCATATCACGTATATACATAGGTATTGCATGTACAGCTAGACTCATACATGTGCTAGGTTAGTCCTAGAATCGACTAAACACTAGCTCTAATACCACTAAATGTAACATCCCTTACCCGAGTCCGACGTCAAGACAAGGTACGAGGCGTTACCGTACTTGAACATGCTTGAATACGCCAAAATCGAGCCTTACATTTCACTTTAATTTTAAACTTGTTCAAATAAACTCTTAATACCTTTGTTAAGAGCCTATGAGGTCCAAAACATACACCGAAAGTGGTTTGGAACTAATCCGGGAACTTTAGAACTCTTTGAAAAATTCTACTTGAAACAGGGCCACACGCCCGTGTGAGGTGGGACACTCCCCTATGGGCTGGCCGTGTGGTCACATACGCCCATGTCCCTCGCCTGTGCTGACTTTATTTCTTATTTCTAACCGACAGATTTTGAAACAGTTTGGGCACACGCCCGTTTCTATGACTCGTGTCCGTGTGCAATTCTTACTGATGTACTTAAATGCAGAGGACACACGGTCTACTAACATGCCCATGGAGTCCGACCGTGTGTCACACACAGCCTATGGACATGCCCGTGTGCCATCCGTGTGGATAATTATAGGCTATTTTCCAAGCCTTTTTGCCACCCTGAAACACATCCAACTCATACCAACTTCAAACTCACAAAATCAAGGTATAACACACATTAATAAACATTCATAATTGAGGGACTCACATGCCACCATTCATGTCATGAAATTTCACCATCATTGCATAAAATATAACTTAATCAACATAGGTCTATTCACAAGGCTATTACAATGCCGCATAAGTAATATTACTAGCCAATACATTTGGCTACGCGAAATGACACTTATTGAAATAATCAACATCCTATACATGCCATACAACAAAAAAACTAACTTAGCTATACCAAATATCAATGGCTTGATAGTGTGACTTCGAGTTTCGACTTTGACTGATCCCCGAGCTAATTCGGCAAATCAACAAGGAAAAAGGGAAACGAAAAGGAGTAAGCATTTACATGCTTAGTAAGTTGCATGAAATAATATAGCAACATAGATCATGAAATATCATTCAATTTGAATATCAGAAATTGCCATAAACTCTATTACTCATTTCCAAAACTTGTTAAATCTCATAAATTTCTGTGAAAAATCAGTTTCTTTTTTCATTATTTTACAATAGAACACATACATATTTATACATATAGTTTTAGCCTAACTTAGGAAACTTTACACTAGGAAACAGACTAATTCTAGGGATCTGTACAGCCTTAAAGTTAGGGATAGAATGCCTTAAAGTCAGGGATAAAATATCATAATTGATATGCCCAAATATTCTTGAAATCTGACACTCCCCCTCAAGCTGGGAAGTGGATATCATCCATTCTCAGCTTGCTTATTAATTTTTGAAACAACTTTCCAGACAATCCTTTGGTAAGTATGTCTGCTAGTTGTTCACCAGTGGACACAAATGGAGTGCAAATTAAGCCACTGTCCAGCTTTTCTTTTATGAAATGTCTGTCAACCTCAACGTGCTTCGTTCGATCATGTTGAACTGGATTATGAGCGATATTGATAGCAGACTTATTATCGCAATATAACTTCATTGGACCTTCCCACTTGATCTTTAAGTCTTCTAAAATAATCTTCAGCCATAATAATTCACAAACTCCAAGAGCCATTGCCCTAAATTCTGCTTCTGCACTAGATCGAGCCACAACGTTTTGTTTTTTACTCCTCCAAGTCACCAGATTACCTCCTAGGAAGGTGCAATAACCAGAGGTTGATCTTCTATCAACCATAGATCCTGCATAATCTGCATCAGTGTAGGCTTCAAGGGTTAAATTTTCTCCCTTTTTGAATAAGATCCCTTTGCCTGGTGTGCCTTTTAAGTACTGTAGGATCTGATATACAGCTTTAAGATGTGGTTCCTTAGGATTGTGCATAAACTGACTTACAACACCCACTGCATAAGCAATATCTGGTCTGGTATGAGACAAATAAATAAGCTTTCCCACAAGCCTTTGATATGACTTTTTATCAACTGCTGCATCTTCTAGTGCTTCTCCAAGTTTGTGATTCACCTCTATGGGTGTCTCTACTGGTTTACAACCCAACTTCTCTGTTTCGGTCAGCAAATCAACTATATATTTTTGCTGAGATATGAATATTCCTTCCCGAGAATGTGCCACCTCAATACCAAGGAAATATTTTAACTTGCCTAATTCTTTGACTTCGAATTCTTTTACTAGGAATTTCTTTAACTTCTCCATTCCTTCTAGATCATCACCAGTTACTATGATGTCATCAACGTAGACTAATAGAGCAGTCACTCCCCCTGAAGGTGAATGTTTCATGAACAGAGTGTGATCTCCTTAACTCTGTTTATACCCTAACTTAATCATTACTTTGGTAAATCTTCCAAACCAAGCCCTTGGGGACTGTTTTAATCCATACAAAGCCTTTTTTAGTCTGCAAACAACCTGTCCTGTACTTGGACCGAATCCTGGAGGAACATCCATGTATACTTCCTCTTCTAGGTCACCGTGTAAAAAGGCATTTTTTATGTCAAATTGCTGTAATTTCCAGCCTCGGTTGGCAGCTAGTGACAACAATACTCTTACAGTTTTCATCTTTGCAACAGGAGCGAATGTCTCAAGGTAATCTATCCCATACATTTGAGTGTACCCTTTAGCAACCAGTCTTGCTTTGTACCTCTCCAAAGAACCATCTGAGTTATACTTCACTGTGTACACCCATCGACATCCCACTGGTTTCTTTCCTTCTGGTAATTTCACTAAGTCCCATGTCTTATTTTTTTCCAAAGCTTCCATTTCAACTTTCATGGCATTTCTCCAATTCTCATCTTCTAATGCCTCGAATACAGTTTTAGGAATGGAAATAGAGTTTAGGCTAGTAAGAAAGGCTTTGTGTCGATGGGACAAGTTTTTGTAAGATATAAATAGGTGCAAGGGATGTTTTGTACAGGCTCGAGTTCCCTTTCTAATAGCAATGGGAAAATCATCTAAATCTGTATTATTAGGATTCAAAGTAGGTTCAGCAATTACCTCAGACTGTATAGGAGAAGAGGATGATTGAACTTGCACTGGTACCTTTTTTCTTGAGTAAACCTGTAAAGGACGCACTGTGTCCTGAATTCCTTTTGGTGATTTTGGTGTACTAGGTTCTGTTTGTGTAAGAGGTATTGGTTCAAGTTGGGTAGGTTGGTTAGTAGGTAAGGTCTGAATGAGGATGTTTGGTTGCTGGACAGAAGTGATGTTTGGTTGCTGGACAGAAGCTGGAATAGGAGTGTTTGGAGCTGGAATGGGAGTGTTTGGAGCTGAAATGGTGGAAGTATTTGAGTGCTGGACAGTAGCTGGAATATCAAGAAGAAAAAAATCTTTGTCCTTATCTTCTGTGAATAAAATCTCCCCCTGAAGATAAGGACGAGTAAAGAAATTTTCTTGTTCAACAAAGGTAACATCAGCTGTTACAAAAAATTTTTTAGTGGCTGGATGATAACATTTGTATCCCTTTTGAGTGGAAGAATAACCAATAAAGACACACTTAACAGCCCGTGGGTCAAATTTCCCTCTATTTTGAGAATGAACATGAACAAAGGCAACACAGCCAAATATTTTGGGTGTGAGATTACTGGATGTATTGAAATCAGGAAAAAATTTGGCTAGAATTTGCATAGGACTCTGAGACTCAAGGACCTTTGTAGGCAACCTATTTAACAAATGAGTAGCAGTTAAAACAGCCTCTCCCCAGTACTGTTTAGGGACATTTTTTTGGAACAATAGGGCTCTTGTGATAGCTAAAATGTGACCGTTCTTCCTTTCGGCGACACCATTTTGTTGTGGTGTATGTACACAGGATGACTCATGTATAATGTCTCTTTCTTGGAAATATTCTGAGAGGAATTGATTAAAATAATCCTTTGCATTGTCTGACCTAAACCTTTTGATTTCAACCCCAAATTGTGTTTTGACCATATTGTAAAAAATGGAAAAAACAGACCTAACATCAGATTTTTGTTTTAAAAGAAATACCCAAGACACACGAGTACAATCATCGATAAAAGATACAAACCACCGAGCTCCCGAAATATTTGAAATAGTAGATGGCCCCCAAACATCACTATGAACAAGAGTAAAAGGAGTAGAAGTTTTTTTATTGCTTACTGGAAAAGAGGTACGTTTATGTTTTGCAAGTTCACAGACATCACAATGAAATTTTTCAATAGTAATTCCTTTGAACAATGAAGGAAACATAATTTTAAGGACTCTAAACGATGGGTGACCAAGGCGAAGATGATAGAGCCAAATTTGGTCTTTATTGGTTTTAATAGATTCGGAAATGAAGGATAAGGGTAAGGAATTCAGACCACTAACTTCTTCATTGGGTTCTTCAAGATAATATAGGCCATTTATTTCCTTAGCATGTCCAATCATCCTCCTCGTATTCTGTTCCTGAAAAAAACAGTTATTGTGACAGAAAACCACTTTACAGTTAGAATCTTTGGTAATTTTTTGAATGGATAGAAGATTGGTAAAAAGTTTTGGAACATGAAGAACATTTTTTAGAGTAAGGGTTTTGTTTATAACAATATCACCTTGACCGGCTACTGTGATCATAGAACCATCAGCCACTGTTATTTTTCTATTACTAGGACAGGGTGTATATGAAACAAATTTGTGTGAGGAGTTGGTCATGTGGTCTGTAGCTCCTGAATCAATGACCCAAGAACTTTTGGTGTCTGTATTCAAGGCTTTAGAATTTTGAGAAGAGGATATACCTGGAAAAAACAAACTACAAGTACCTGTCGAAGAAGATTTTTTCAATGATCCCAACAAATTTCTTAACTTCTCAAATTCAATCGGCAATTCCTGAGAATTTTTTTCATCTTGCTGACTTGCTGTATTTGCTCGTCCTTGTCCCCTCAATTGTTCACCCCTTTTTGAAAAATTTTTGTTTGCTGTTTGTGGCTTACCATGGAGTTTCCAGCATCTGTCCTTAGTGTGACGAGCCTTTTTACAGTAGGTGCACCACACGGAATCCCTGTTAACCGATTTTGTACGTTCTGCCTGTCTATTATCTTCATCAATCGGCTGCTCCAGGCCGAATCTTTTCTCACCTACAGCATTTGTAACCAATGCTGAACTATCAGCTTGATTGTTCTCCATCATAACTCCTCTTCTTCCTTCCTCAGCACGAACAATCGCAATTGTTTCATTTAGTGATGGTAGTTCCTCTTTTCCAAGAATTTGGACTCTTACTGCATCAAACTCAACATTTAATCCAGCAAGAAAATCATAAACTCGATCTTTTTCAACGAACCTTTTCAGGAGTGCTGCATCTTCACTACACTTCATCTGAATGCACTGGTAATGATCCATCTCTTGCCATAAACTTTGCAACAGATTGGAGTATTCTGTTATGGATCGATTTCCTTGCTTGATGGATGAAATCTTCATTTTGATTTCATAAATTTGAGCCGCATCTCGAACTTTAGAGTATGTCTGCTTCACAGCTTCCCATATTTCTTTGGAAGTGCTAAGAAACATGTATGTATCACTGATTTCTGGCATCATAGAGTTCCATAACCAAGACATTACCATAGAGTCTTGTTCATCCCAAGCATCAAACTTAGGGTCTCCTTCCTTAGGTCCTGTTCCGAGCAAGTGACTCAACTTTCCTCTTCCTTTCAAGAAGGTACGAACCAGTTGGGACCACTTCAGATAATTTTTTCCATTTAGCTTGTAAGCTACTGGAATAGCCTGAAACTCACTCATTGAGTTTGAGTTGTTAACAGGAATTTCTGGACTACTAACTTTGACAGTTTCAGTCATATTGGAATAGGCTTAAGGACTGGTTGGGAGATAAGAAAAAACAGCCTTAAAGAAATCGGCTTAAAAAATCTCAGAAATCGGGTTTAAAGAACAGGCTCTGATACCATGTGAAAAATCAGTTTCTTTTTTCATTATTTTACAATAGAACACATACATATTTATACATATAGTTTTGGCCTAACTTAGGAAACTTTACACTAGGAAACAGACTAATTCTAGGGATCTGTACAGCCTTAAAGTTAGGGATAGAATGCCTTAAAGTCAGGGATAAAATATCATAATTGATATGCCCAAATATTCTTGAAATCTGACAATTTCTCATTCTCATAACTTACTCGTTCTCATGGATTACTCATTCTCATAACTTATAAACTCATAACTTACTCGTACCTTTCTTGTTGTGTTGCTTGTAGCACTATACTTTCAAATTTCTCGTAACTTACTCATGCACACCTGTATCACTCATCACAAATCCTTAATCTTCTTCAGTAACTCATCAATTTGTATACTTTTCTCATCAAACTTACTTATAATACCGAAGGATACCTGAATGTCACTCTCATGATAGGATTCCAAAGCCATATCCCAGATATGGCCTTACATGGGATATCAGGTTGATGCTGAAGCCGTATCCCAAATATGGTCTTACACCAGGTCTCATATCGATGTCAATGCCATGTCCCAAACATAGTCTTACACGAGATCATAATCTGATGCCGATGCCATGTCCCAGACATGGTCTTATACGAGATCATAATCTAATGCTGATGCCATGTCTGAAACATGGTCTTACACAAGATCACTCTTAGATGCCAATGCCATGTCCCAGACATGATCTTACAGGGGATCTAAATCCCATCTCAGTGCTTACGCCATGTCCCAGACATGGTCTTATACGGGACCTCATGTCGATCCCAATGCCATGTCCCAGACATGGTCTTACATGGGATCTTAGTTAGGTGCCGATGCCATGTCCTAGACATGGTCTTATACGGGACCTACATGACTCATGTCATGACTTCGATATACCTCGTATTACTTAACATTTTAACCGAGATTTCTCATCTATCAACCATCTTTTCTCGATAAAAATCATGATAAATAATTTCATGGAATTCATATAACCACATAGAATATCATCATCATAAATTTAAATAATGCATGGGGTTAAATTATTACATACAACTTACCTCGGGTCCAAAACAAGGACAATTGTTTGATTTAGTCCATTATCTTGCTTTTTTCTGGTTTCGGTCTGGGCTTCGTGTTTCTTGATCTAAAACAATAAATTAAGCTAATTTAATACACACATTGGCTAAATAGCCCATAATTTACACTTTGGCAAAATTTATAATTTTTCTCCTAAACTTTTACATATTTACAAAATGGTCCCTAGGCTTGTATAATGAAATGCACTTATTTTCTAGGTTACCCAAGCTTAGCCGAACCTTTCATGTGCTCATAGCAGTCCACATTTCTTATTAATTTGTACACTTACTACTCATTTTACTAACTCTGCAATTTAGTCCCTATTAGGGTTTTTCATGAAAATCATTTAGAAAAAGATGTTTATTACACTTTAAACTTCCCTTTTCTACGACTAGGCGTCGATTTACTTGCATGTCATGCATGGGTAAAATTTTGAATGTGAACCCTAGCTCAAATTAGTGGTAGAAATAGCTTGCTCATGCTGCAAAGATTTAAAAAATACGAAGAAAATTAAAAATGGTACCAAATTGCACTTACTTGAAGCTTAAAAATTGAAATAAAACCCTAGCTATGGAGCTTCAAATTTTTGGCACCCCTTGGAGAAGATGGACAAGATTTTTGCTTTCTTTTTCCCTTTTTACTACTTAACTTTACCAAATGACCAAAATGCCCTTATGGCCTTTCTTTAATATTTTTCCCTTCCACGGGCATTTTTGTCCATCATGCCAAATATTGGTCTAATTGATA